>JAHVYC010000010.1:0-27734 GCA_020623665.1 Calonectria multiphialidica
AACAGAAAAAAATACTACTTCATTTGCATTTGTAGGTACCTCAATTCTGTTGCCTTGTTGGTTTTCAACGAGGGCTGTCTACTAAAATTCCCTAGAGAAGCGGTGAGGTGGGTTGTCAGTTTTATGAGGCAAAGGCGAACACTCTTCTTTTCATGGTTTGTAGAGAGGTCTACCGCTCGTGCCACTTTTCTAAGACATACTGCACTTTCTCTTTTTTTTCTTTCTTTTTTTGCCCTTTTTTGTAAGGCAAAATAATGCGGCTCAATTTGACGCTACTGCATCTTTTCGGAAGATTTGTCCTGCAATGCACGTAATAGTCCTGTGCGGTGGAGATTCGCACTAGCCCCAACCTAAACGCTCAGTGCAACCTTGTTCCAAATCTGTGGACGAAATCAGGAGAATGCAATCTCTTGAATCAAGACATATTATGGCTGGCCAATCCCGATTGAATCTATTTTGCGTAAAATGAGAAAATGGCTAATCATAATCCTATCCCTCCTTACTACGGTATGTCTATTTTCTAAAACTCTTAAACTTGGCTCCGTACGACTTTTTACTACAAGTTTTGGATGTTCCTGATTGTCTTCCATGAAGGTATGTTGCAACAAAAATATGCCTTCGGACCAATACTTTGACGAAAAAACGCCCGTAGTCACCAATGATGCGATACCCATTCTTGGTACCAATTGACCGGCTTTACTGTAGTTTGGCTTGCCAAAGGTCTTAATGAGGCTGAAGAGCTGTAAACAGGCCTCCAACCAATTGGTGCTGGTAGGTAAATAGGTGAATTAAGTACCACTTGGCTGAAGTTTGCAGCTTTTATCATGCGCACGTAACTTGAATTGAAGCGTGACTGGCAGAACTGTGTCCGCCAGGTCAAACGAGGGAGTGCCATTTAATTTCGATGCGAATTTGAGCTAACTTTGAACTGAGACCTGCAAGGGACTTGGATGTTTTAACAGGGTAATCAAACTTTTTGGACCAAGTTACATGTATCGTATTTCGCAGGAGGCGGAGGATGGGTAGCAAAGGGGAACAGATGCAGAATTTTTACGATTTGTGGAAATGACTGGCGGCAAGGGTCGGAGGTTGGTACCATGGCTTGCTGCCTTGTTTCATTTGACATTTTCTGACAACGATACGAGCTACCGCGCACTGACGCGGTACCAATGCTATACAGAAGAAGAACACTACCTCAAGAACTTGTTAAGTTTTACTGTGTTGGATCATTTACGACGAGGGAAATCGATTCGCAAGGAGTGCATACTGGACTTGGTGAGATATTTGCGCTGCAGTGTCTACAGCCACGCTTCAATTATTAAGGACCACCTATTTGAAGGGATAATTTGTCAGAGTGCTGAGGTACCTCAGTAACAGAAATACAACCGTCACTGCTGACCGTCAGTATCAATATTGTTTCAGGACACGCCGTCAAATTTTCAATAAATCTAGCATGTACCACTAGATTTTCTCGATAAATCAAAGAGCGTATACGTCGATACAATTGGCTATGAAAAGTTTATTACTCGAGCCTTCAGAGCCCATATTTCGCTACTTCTCTGGAAATCGAGCTGGGAGTACTCTGTACTTGGGAGATTGATGTCGTGGCATCACCCTTGAACACTCAAAAGTCTCCACAGAAACCAGACTACCTATTGGATAATGCAGACACGCTAGAGAGCCCCAATTTATCCAGCCTCAATTCATCAGGGGTAAGACAGCAGTTAAACAACACTTTGGGCACGGATTGGTCTCTCAGGTCCAATTTACGAGTTCATGTCCGCCACTCGCTAATTCAGCCGCAAATGGCAATCAATTATGACCGTCGTGTCTTACTAACGAAAAATTTTCGAACCGTGCGTGCCAGTGCACAATCTTTCATAAGATGCACATTTTCCCAGAAGCAATTATCCTTGCTCGAAGGCTACCTAACATAGCCTGGCAATCGCCTTTGAACTCACACACTGGAATAGTGCTTGGATGGCTCTTATGGTATGTATGCCGAATGGAAATCGATTAATCTAAATTCAAGAAGATCCTACATGAAGCTGTCTCTACGTTTGCGTCAAAGCAGCGTGAGACCAGGCTATCTACTGAGGGAGATTAGAGTTCCTCGTTTTGCATGTCACTCATCCTTGCTTTTGTCGCACGTCCGGATGTTCGGACGTACCACACCCCTTTCACAAGATAGGGGCAGAAATTTTTTCCAACGCAACGACTAATAAAGAGGAATACTACGGGCGGCATTCGACCAAATTGATGGTTGTGATGGTCACCTCCATGACTGAAATCACAACTGTCCTTACTGCCTTCAATCAACCACTTTTCAAATCTCAAGAAGCGCCAAGCTTACGAGCCGTATGGACGTTTCATCGCCTTCCGGCATAGCCGTCAAGAATTATCAAAATGTCCCTCTATCAGATACAGCCATCCACGAAAAAGTCAGTTCTATCAAGAGATATACCGAAGCGATGTTGGAATGGTTTACTAATACCACCACAGTCCAGTCGAAAAAAACGTCTGGTACTCATATGGACTTGCTGTACATGTTTGAAGAGCAATGTACATTTGGCCGCGAATCGGTGCGAAAATTGTGGGAATTCAAGGTGCGCCTCTTGCCTTGTTGAAAAGGTTTTTGCGTAAAAAAGGAATGGAAATGTCTTCTCTCTGTTTTTATCATTCGCCGAATAGATACCAAGACTGGGGAGTTGGAAAGATCCCACGTCTACTAGCATTTTATCAAACCATAGCTAAATGTATGTGTACCATCCTAAACTTTTGATAAGCTGATATCCCAGTTTACGATCTTATCTCAACCATTTCGTTGATGATTTTGACGGAGTTCCCATATGGGAATGGGGGTGGGTATCGTGTCATAACGAAGGGATGTATTAGTACCGAAAACACATTCACCTATAGCATAGATTGTTCAGTTAAAACTGCATCAAAGTCTTTTGTACGGGGCCTATTATTTATTTTCTGTTTCAAGTTGCGGAGAGTCACCAAACTGATCATACACCTGATTTCTTTATTCACACAATATCACCTTGGGGAGGGGGGTTCGCATGTGATACACCAAGGTCAAAATAATGCCAGTCGAAAGGATTCGTATACAGAAGGTTGCGATTCTATTATATTCCTACCCTAAGAGAAGGCCAATGCTAGTCTTCCATGGGTGCTTGAGCATACTTGTACAGGGTCTAAGAGTTGACATTGGTTCTGTATCAACACGTGCATGGTAGTAATTGCTTTATTGGTGCCCGTCCTCCACATCTTCCTCAATCTTTGTTTTCTCAAACAAAAGTGAAATTCTGAACTTTATCTGTTCCCACTTCATTGTTGCCCCAACAGGTAACCAAAGCAAAATCATGAATATAATCACCAGAGCGATGAAGGAGAGGGTGTTGGGACCGAAGGGGTGTGGGAGTGCATTGCCTTGCATCGATAGCATTCCAGCAGCTATTGCAAATGGAGAGGCGACCTAATTTGATATTTGAGATTCGTAAAGATAGATGTAGAACTGAAGAAACTTACAAGCAACATGACAAAGCTCATGACTTGCGTGTGGGTCGTTTTGCGGCTTTCCTCTTTAACAACGAACCGAACCTCTTGGTCCGACAAGGACGTCAGCTGTCAAGAATGTGAGTAGAGCAATTACAATCTAACCAGCCTTTTGTACTCACATCACCTCGGTAGTTTTCGCATCTCTCCCTCAGAAATTCCAATTCAAACAAATATTTATTCAAATTTATAAAGCGGTCTTGTATTTTTCGAACAGATTGGGAAGCAGCACTAGAAGTTGTCTTTTGCTTGTTAGAAGCATCCCATGTTCCCCACCAATCTATTGATGTCTTCAGAGTATGCCTTAGTTGCACTAGAATATTCTTTGTTCGAGTGATGGCGTCGAGGCATTCTCGCATCGTGGTCAGGTTTTCGAGGCTTGAGGAGGGTTGCTTCCCTCTATTTAAAAAGGGGCATTCGTTGATCTGGATCAATATTTTATCAATCTTGTTAGTTTGCGTTACAACAAGGTTTGGAAATAAGGTGCATGATCCATAAAAATAAACCCTACTTACATAAACATCGATCCTGTGTTTAATTTTGGTGATTAAACTATACCATTCTTGTTCCAACTGATGGAGTCGTGGTTCCATACTAACGAATAGATAATCCAGTGGAATTGGTGTAGGCGTCATGCGTTGCCCAATCGTCAATGGGTCTAAGAATGCCGTATTCAAAAGTTTCCTTTGCTCTTCATACCCATCAACACTTTCTCCAACCTCTTCAGAATCAAAATAAGTGTCTGTAAAACAATAGGCCATCCATTTCGAATGATTAGTTCCGGTAATTAAAACGGATGTTTGTGCTTGGCATAGGTAGTCGATTTGGTTCGAAGGCGACCTAGAGAGAAAGCTCAGATCAATAATATCTCTTAAAGGCACGTCTGTCCTTTTCTCTCGACAGTCTCTCGGTGGTCTGTGACGTGGTGCAGTTCTCAAGACGTAGTATGGGAAATCAAATGCAAATTGGAAATATGGAAGCTCATGGTGCTGGTTGAACATTAGTCGATAAAGGTAAGTGGGGCGGGGAGGTCATGTAGAACCTACCGGGACTATCTCTCCAATGAAGCTTTCAAAAGATAGATGTCGGTGAAACATGCCTCTTAGCCCCCGAGCCTGGTTTATTGTAGCGGTAGCGATTATGGCTGCCATCGACCAAGGGTTAAGATTTGTAATGAAGCTACTGGAATTAGTACGAAGGAAATAGTGGGTTATGGTTACAGCTGGTCTCACATTATGCCACGTTGTTCTGCATGTTGCTCCAATATGTCATGTCGCTGATGCAATGGTGTTCCTGTGCTATTCTCATCCAATGAACGGGTTGGTGTCTGAAAGGCTTCTGGGAAGCGATGGCTTTCACGAATGTCGGGGGTCCTCGCCCTTTTTGACAATTCAAGATACAGACTCTGTTCATTTAGGGCACCGTGATTGCGATGCACGATGAGTCCTGTGCCGTCGCCAACCCAATCGTAAATTAAGGCGACATGTTCCGACCTGGCACCAAGTCTACCAAATCGTAAACCACAAATGGCGTCGCCAGGACAAAAGGATGTGACACTATCTACCGATGGTACCAGCCCGTATGTAGCTGCAGGGTCTTCCATGAAAAATTCGACCAGTTCATTCTCCGGTCTGCCAATCTGCCGGGCAGTTTCGATATATGGTATGTTATTGTCTATCGGAACTTCGTCTTGATGACACCCGGATGCTTCCACTAAGGAGAGTCTATTGGTGCAATCGTTGGATCGTCTCTTGCTGTGTGACTTGTACGATGCCGCGTGCTTTTTTTGGGTTTTCAAGTGCCTTTTTCGTTTTGTCATTTAGGGTCGCCGATGAACAAGAATACTGGTATGTTTCAATGTGTCGAAGAATTTGACTGGAAAGGAATTAGACTAGCAGCCAGTATCACTCATCAATTAAGATGGATTATACGAAATATCAATGGCGTAATGAGAGTTGAATGCAGAATTAAAGAGAGAAAGGAACGAGAGAGGCGCCCTGCAAATATTCGTAGTATAAAATAGTTCCAGCGCCTTAGATGAATATCGGGGAGGAATGTCAAACTAATGAATGTCGGCGTGCCCGTTTTGTCCATTCTACTCTAGTTCTCATCATCGATCCAGGCCAATCAATTAGCAAAAGAGGCGTAAAAACCGCCCCACAATAGAATTCAGCACATGCGTGGGATGGCGGTGAGGGCATATCAAAATCTTGTTGCACTGCATGAAACTCTCTTGAGAATATCGGCGGACGAGCAGGTATTAAATACAAATTTCCATTTTCGCTATCGAAAAGTGCGTATTTGGGCATCAAAATAGTTGTGCTGGCCTCCATACCCCAAAACCATTTGTCTCTATCATGGTTAAATTGAGGTCGTTTGCTGAATTCCTTTGCTGACTGTAAATCAGGCTTACCTATCAGAGAAGACTGAATTACCTCAGGTGGCCGTCACCGCTCCTCGAGGGTCTCAAATTGAGGCCCGCCAGACCTCTGCCACCCCCAAAAAATCGCAGCATCTAATTGGCAAGGCGACTAAATACGAGGCGAACTGGAAGCGATTGAGATTTCCATTTCACGGTGTTTTCGACAGTAAGAAACGGTCGTTCGTCTCGTTTGTACTCTTTCGATGCGTATTACCTGAAGGTTCAATTCATTGTTGTTGTCGTCTACACTTTAAGAAATATCGTAACGTATATTCCTTCCCTCAGCAAATAAAAAGGCAATCCTTACTGACAGTCGCTATATTCATTATTTACGTAGCGGTCACCGCCATTTCCTCTGCCGTGGTGGCCTAGTGGCTGTGTTGAGACATGGCTGCCACCCAGTTGGATTGACTAGTTTTAATTTGATACCGATGGAATTTTGATTCCACTCATCATTTGACAAGACATCTGCAATGAAACCTCGGCTCAGCAGCCGAAATGCAGGACATGTTGGAAAGAAAAGCCCCACGACTTGAGTAGGGCTGACTGGTTAAGTGGAACGGCCATCGCAAGCTAGCTTCAGATCGGGCGATTCGGCACTTCTGCAGATATTAAAAGTAGGTGTGGGAGAAGACATTATCAGATAATGATTCTGCATAAATATAGAATAAGACAAATTCAAGCCGATCGTGTAATGCAAGTTTACCATTATTTATTTTCTGGGCTTGATGATGAAATGTGTCCGCGTGTGCTCTCGAGTGTGCGACTGTTTGCTTGCGCATCTATTGTCAATTTCTTAGCCATGCCAACGTCGAGTAATTGATCTAGTCTGCAGGGGTTTGGTGGTTGCCTCTCATTTTCCCTCTCCTAGGTTGTCGCGTCGTGGTCATCGGCCAGATGAGGACTCATGAAGGACAATTCTAAGGTGGAATAATACTCCAGCCCGTGGCAGGCTTTGCATTTAATGCAACATATAGCTATCGTTTCGCTAGCGCAAAGCAGTGTCTACGAGCCTGGCACTACTGAAAGCGTCTTTATGTGCGGGCATCCTCATATGGCTCGTGTGCTTGAGGAACCTCATTTGTCAATTGCAAATGTTTTTCCCTTTGAATTAAATCCGTACAAGATTCCGTCGCTATTTATTGGAGCTTTAATTTGGCATTTTACAGGGAGCATCAGTACCACCCAACCAGCTAAAACTGGACACCTGCAGGCATCAACCCCGCTCACTTCCGACCACGTGTGAGCTCGCCAGCCTATGCAAAGGAATCCCAAATGCTAATGCAGCTATTTTCCTAGCTGTGTGTCTGTGTTACGCATTCTAATCATACCCGAGTGTACATAGAATTATATATTTGAAGCATCGCGCTGTTCCTTGCAGTTGGCTGGTGGCGACTCGGATGGCCGGGATAAGGCTGCGCTTCCCCGCATCTGGTCTGACTTTTGTCGTAATCATCTCACCAGCTTCAGCCTCGTCAAAAACACCAGCGATAATCACGCATACCCATTGGCTAACGCGTGAGAGGAGTCAATTCTGAACTGTCCTTTGCTTGAAACCAAGGATCACGTCTTTGATGCTCGCCTTGGATGCTCGCCTTGGGAGCAAACCGCCATCATGTCCATCAGGCTGCTCGACACCACCACCATGCGCCTAAAGGTGTTTGTCGGGGATGTTCCAGAATACACCATTCTGTCGCATACCTGGGTGGCTGATGAAGAGGTCACCTTCCACGAAATGTGCGCCATATCCAGCGACCCAGACCACCCGGCCACGAGAAAGCTGGGCTACCGCAAGATCCTCGAGACGTGTCGCAAGGTGAACGGCCACGGGTTCCGCTTCTTGTGGATCGACACCTGCTGCATTGACAAGACGAGCAGCGCAGAGTTGAGTGAGGCCATAAACTCCATGTACCAATGGTACCAGGACGCCATCACATGTTATGTATACTTGGTGGATCTCCCATCGGAAGGGGATCAGACAGCTGCTTTTCGCAGTTGCCGCTGGTTCACGCGTGGATGGTGCCTCCAAGAACTACTTGCACCCAAAGACCTGCGATTCTATGATGGTGAATGGAACTTTTTAGGATCCAAGACCAGATTGACCGAAGCAATTGTCTCCATCACTGGCATTAGCGAAAATATCCTTGACGGAACGCGCCCTCTACATACGGTACCTATTGCGCGAAGAATGTCCTGGGCAGCTAATAGAGTCACTACCAGACGGGAAGATGCCGCATACTGCCTTCTTGGCATCTTTGGCATCAATATGCCTATGTTGTATGGAGAGGGCAACAAGGCTTTCCTCAGACTCCAAGAAGAGATTATTCGTCGATCCACGGACCTTTCCATATTCTGGCATCCAAGGGCAACAGGCCTAGAGCAAGACTCCCGCGGCAGGGTCCTATCACCGCAGTTTCAGTATAAGGAGTTATTTGCGCCTTCACCACTGGAATTTGCTTCATGTACTGGTGTGGGCTTTGTCGACATGGGCGTCATTCCCCAGCGCTCATTCGAACTGACGAATGTTGGACTCCATTTCAAAGAGGTAGAGCTCAACGTGCACGAAATGGACGATAGTTTACCCGAAAAGGGCGGACACATCGGAGTATATAGTCTCTCTTTGGCCTGTGCCCATTCCCGCCAGGCAGGGACAGAATGCGAGATATTCCTCCGCAAAGTGGGACCAGGCATCTTCGTTCGTCTCCGGAATTGGCGGCTGATGAATGACCGCATCCCTGCTACTCGGGAGGTGTATACAGTCACTGAACCAGCATATATTATGTCCAACATACCTCCAGAGGTCAGGCTCAGACTTGACGCGTCACTGGATCATGCCATTAGGTTTCGATCGACAAGTGCGCGAGACCTGAGAGATGCTCTCCAGGTCACAACTCCATTGGGGCAGTGGGATACTCCAAATCTGCAGTTTCTCACGTTCGGACAGTCATCATTCGAGGGATACGTCAAGGTTTTCCCAAGTCTTGCCGGAGGGCCGTCGAATAGGATAGAGAGAGTGTCCGATAACTTTTACATCGCCTGTGGCTTCAAGACAACAGGGCCACTTCGCGTATGGATACGCTTGTTTTCAGAAACCCACTGGCGCAGACTGGAAAAGCAAATGGGCAAGATGGTTGGCCTCAGGTACATTGACAAGAGCGGAATGGAGGTTTTAGACAAGAACGATGTAGTGCATGAGCTCGTTATCGGGGATGTCACCGTTCGCGCCAGCGTTGGAGAGGACAACGATAGGTTGTTAGGGCCTGGGTTCAAAATTGACATCACTTTCCCCCAGAGCCAGCATTACAGGGACCCGGAATATTACTAGAGATATATTATGTGCAGCTCACAGATCAAGAAGATCGGGAATTTTAATAAACACAATATTAATTGGCATCTGAAAACGTGACAAATTTTATCTCGAGCATAACCTAGCCTCAAATAGGCGTCTGGACAAAATCCCGTCCACGTACTAGTCTCTGATATGTACAATCTTATTCCCTATTTTTTTTACATGGTATGAGTATGGGTATTCTGGTAAAAGCTGTATATAGGTAAGAGATGCAGAGTAGACAAAGCCCAGCATGTTTTCAGGCAACACCAACGGGAGAAATTGAGGCCGCGGCTAGTTGATATATGCGTCCCTTTCAGATCCTAGGAGAGCAAAGGCGATAGTTTGAATGAAGCTATTTGAGAAATGCAATTTATTGAGTGTTTTACTTCTTTTATGGCAGTACGGTGTGCTCATTTCCCTCTCGGAAGTACCCTTTTCCACATACGAACAAACAGGCCAGGCCAGAGGGAAGCACTCTATTTGCCACTCTTACCCTCAGAAGCTCCAGTGAAAACACCCATAAAAGCAATGTTTCTGTCCTAGAGAGGAAAAACATGGTATGGTTAGTATGATTATTATTCCCCGCCCGTGTGCAATAATATCACGTCAATACCTGGTATATTGTGGGGTGCTCTGAGCACGCAGAATTTGGATAGTAGCTAGACTTTCTGCAATGTGCGCAGTAGTGACGCCCCCATGTCTGCAACGAACGGCATCTTGCGCACCAGTAAGCTTCTTTGGTGTTGGCATAATGTGCGTGTGCACGAACTTTGCCACAGTTTCGACAATACATGTTCTTGACGAAATATAGCCGGATTAAACTGGCTATAATGGAGAAAACAGGAGACCTTTTAGAGATATATCAGTAAGTACCCATAGATGTTCAGGTACTCTGTGAACTGCCTATACCATGCTAGCAACAAATACAGAAGCAGAAGGCTTGGCAAAAGGTTGGGGAAATCTGAACCCATTTATGTCTTCAAATAGGTACATCCAACACAAGAAGGTTGCATGTGACGCAAGAGCGGGGTGATGCTCGACCTAGGTAGAGATCCAATTAAAAGAGGTACCTAGAAAAGTGAGGCGATCGTCACATGGGTTGGGTTGAAAGTGCAATGGTTCCTGACCAATCTCTATGCCTCACGGCAATTAGTCCGCTGAAAAATTTCCACGTCTAAGCTAAGCCCATCTCGATCGATGTCACTAGTAAGGGTTATTAAAAACCGCAAAACATGTGCAAAACTCTTGGGGTCAGGTGCTTATCCGGGTTCTGAAGTCTACGTTAGAAAGGTATGCTGTGGGGAAGTCACATATTGACGTTCGATTTACATACTCATATATATGATCATCTGCTTGGTGACTTGTATTTACAATTACTTTCACAAGGATAGGATACGAAAAGTTTCATATTCGTCATACTATGGTAATCTCAACCGTTGAAGATTGATGAAATATAGATGGCCGGGCTTCCATCGCAACACCAATTCTCCTGAATCGAGTCATGGACCCTGTAACCTCCGGACAAAGTATGAGTGCAAAAGCGCATTCTGTCGGCTCTGGATGCCTAGCCCCTAAGTATCCAATTGGGAAGTTTTGGTAGCTATAAAGTTGAAACAAGTATAATGTACTCGCATTTTCAATATGATCCATTGAATCCAAGTAGACTTTACGAGGCTCCCAGTCTGCACATTCTGCATCAAATTTGAGCGAGTTGAGAAATTTGCCACAAAATTGTGCATTTTCTTTGATCCACTTAAGGTCAGATTGCTCCATTTCAGATATACGACCAGACATTTTTAAGAAGCCACCAGTTATGGCGCCCAAAGGATGTGTGCCTCGAGGGGTGGTACCGCAGTCCACAACTGTTGCCTCTTGAACTGCGCCCTCTGGCAAATGTACCCATGTGCAAAGGTCAGCAGAGGAAGCCCATGAAAAAGACGGTGCGACGTAATTGGCATGTCCTGTTTTAGATGCCTTACGTAGCTGGGGCATCATCCCATCTCTATTTGTGGTGTACCAGAGGAGGCATTGGGGCATGGCCTCTTTCCAAAGTCCGGCAACATATGTCATCCCTGTCGAATCTTGAAATCTTTGGGCCAATGATAGCAAGGCTGGAAAGACATCTTCGTCGTGAGAGAACCTGGTCATCGTGTACTGCCGGACCAGTGACTCCCAGACAGGCCAGCTAAAACCAGTGTCTGATCCAAAATAGTCGAGCATCTGGAAACGTCTGGCAAAACTTGTCTTCAAACTGGAAAACCGATATTTGTTTTCAGTACACTCGCAAGAATACCCCGAATCGCATTCGAAAAAGAATTCGTTTGGTGTGAAGTGGAGAATTCTTCGAGCAGCCACTCGCTCCTGGAAACACCACCCCCGATGGAGAAGCTCGGGCGCGTTTCCGAAGCGATCGTTCATCCACGCATGTGTTTGTAAATTTGGGGTTCGCTGTGGGGGAGAACAGTGCACTCTCCTGACGAAAACGGGATCAATTCTCCAGGCTTCTTTGGTGAACTGCAGCAGAAGCCCCGCAATACTCGACTTTCGGTCAAGAAATCCCGATGATGTAATCCCCTTCTTCATCTGTATGAGACTGGCCAGATGAGAAATGGATGTGGAATTGATTGCAAGAGTTAAATATGCAGAATCATATGTGGCGTTCATCAAGGCTGCTTCTTTTTCCCAGTCATCCTCATTGTCTTGGACGATGCAAAGGGAGTCTATCCATAGATAGCGAATGCCTAACCCTTTTGTGACAGTGACAGCATCTTGGTATGTCCTGGTTAAATCATTCCAGGAAAACGAGACTTGTTGAGAAGAATTGAGAAGCATGTGCTTTAGGAGTCGAGGGGTTGCGGATTTTGAAGGCCAGCGATGCGAAAGTGCTACGTATTTGGCTCCTGGATCGGGATGGCAAACCTTGATCGTTGAGGTGATGTCCTGGCCATATCCAACATCCAGCAACCGTGTAGGAGTGAACTTTTGGGATAGTCTGTTACGACAGAATGAGTGTGATCCGCTAGGATCTTCACATTCTTTGCACTTGTTCAATATTTGCTCAAAGAATTTAGGTGAGCGCATGCCATCCGACACGCACAGAGCAAGGCCAAAGCCAAACGGTGGCCTGACACCTAATTGAAGCTGCATTACGGGCTTATCTTAAAAGACAACATTGTGTAATCAGCAACACAGTAATCCTAAAGATAGCGAAGGGAACTTGCAGCATGAGCTTACATTGGTGATAGAATTCGATTTGATCTGGCACTCCATGCCTTGACCACCATACATACACCTTGAGCGACGTCGGGTACAGTACGACCCAGCAATTGATGCCTCCATCGCCAACTATTATATGGCTGGTTGCCATGCGTTGATCTGGGAATAGATATATACCATGAGCCAGGGTTCGACAGATGCGACAGCCAGTCTGCTCCGAGGAAGTCTTTAGGTCGCCGAGAGTTGTCCAAAGGTTCATTGCTTCTGGAATTTGTCTTTGCACATCTTGAATAGAAGGTGATACATCTTCGGGCCATTTAGGCGCACGTTGCCCGGAAGCGACGTGGTCGGGATCGAGATTGAAGCAGGTTTTGCATATTTCCGAGGTGCCCTTGGCATGCACCGCACGACCGATCGGGTCAATGGCAATCTTCACATATCAGTAAATATGAACCCGTGCATTTGCCAATACTCACTCGATTTTCAAACGTCTTTGGAACGTTAGGGATTTCCATCACAGCCACCTGCTTCAAGATAAGTGCCTCTACGGGATCACCGTCTGTCGCCTTCGGACTGTCCGTGTTACTGTCTGCGGCCTGATCTCCATCTCTATGTGTAGAGCTGTCTGACATTTTGGGGTCAAATTATTTTGGTGCGTTTTTTTGCAGCAAAGCTATTGAGTTTTAGCCATTATGTACAATGAAACCTGAAGAATTACCGCACCATAAAAATTTGGGCGGACCCTCGCGAACAGCGAACAGGCTGTCTGCCTTGCAGTGCACAGCCACTAGCGTATTCATTCTGGCGCATTCAGCTCTTGGCAAAGACATGGAATTGATGCGACAAGGCCAATTCTGCTATCTCAAGAGTTTTTTATTGGCAGAGGGCAGGACGAGACTTGGCGAGTGGCTTGATCAAATACCAACCTTGCGAGGGCAAACTCGACACCAGAATAGAATTGGTACACAACGCAACACGCACAGCGCCTGATGAACCCGTGTTGACACCTGGTTTCTTCTTGTGGACTTTCTTGCTGTCAGCCCCGTTTGCCTTGACAGTATCCCGACCTTCACCCATGCAAAAATCGGATTATTTACAATATGTCTAAGGCTCTAAGTAATCTGTACCTGGGCTGGAATCCACAGAATGACAAGATAAACTCTTTTAGTCCCTCGACAATACCCGAGCTGAGGATGGAAGAGATGATCTACCATCCCGGGTTCCAGATGGTGTATGGATATTCAACTTCTGATTGATTAGTTCCAGGCTTTGGATTGCAGCGCTGATTACATCACACGGTGGCGGACACCTCGCGAGAAGGCAACCAACAAGGATTAGAACGCCACCTTGCACTCGACTCCCTCGATTGGCCTACGACAAAGGGACTTGCCCCACGCGACGACCTTGCACCCAGGTACAGTATTTACCTTGGGAAGACTGAGTGCGAAGTACTTGTGCATCATTGGCCGCCTCAGCTTATCATCATACGTTGGCTCAAATTGTACATAAAGACAAAATTTCCACTTTTCTCGTGTCTGCAGACAACCAAGAACGTCTTCTATTTTTGACACCAATATCAGTGTCGATGAGCCTGCATCACCACAATGCCCAGGGCCAACAAGCGACCAAAGTCAACCGTGTCCAGGATCTCGAAAGTCGGCGCGATGCCATCACGCGGCTATACTGGGATGAGGATCGAGACCTTCCAGAGGTCATGAAGATTATGGAGGAACAATATCAATTCAAAGTTACGTGCGTGACGCCACTGCCTCATGCCATCACCCGCAGGCCATCCTGACGAGCGGCTCAGTGCTAGACAATACAAATCTGCCTTCAAGCGCTGGGGGTTACAGAAGCATGTGTCCGGCGTCGAGATGCGGAATATGGTGCGTATCCGAAAACGGAGGCACGAGATGGATGGGAAACATACGCAGTTTTTTATCAACAAGCGCAAAGTTCCAGCTGAACGAATTGACCGTTGGGTCCAAAGGACCGGGTTTGAACATCGTATTGATCCGTCTCAAGGATCGCTTGCAATCGAAACTCCTCCTAATATCAATTACAAGACACCTTCAAACAATACCAGCTTTCCAGGAACCCCAGCTGAATTTACTACCACGGCTACAGAGACAATCCCGTTCCAAGACGCTAATAGCCAATCCGAGATAATAGCCACCCTCGATTTCAACACTTTGCAGAGTATGAGCTCTGCAATCGACCCTGAGTTCAATGATTCCATGAATCTGACTTGGGACAGTACCCAATGGTTTACTCCAAATGAGTTCGAGACGACGCATACAACGGCCACGACTCCTCAAGGACAGTATTCTCAAATCCCGAGTCCAAACTGTCAGGATGAATCTTTTCTCATCATTGACAAGGACGACTTTTTGAAAAGGATGTCGATTCCGTCTCTGCCAGAATTACTCATGACACACGATAAAGAAACACTTGGGAAACACCTGAGGGCTGCGGCGAGCCGAGGCGATCTGTCGACTGTTAAAAATATCTTGCAAATACGGCGTGTAGATGTGGATCAATCTTCAAAGGCCGGTAGAACAGCCCTCCAAAGTGCAGCTTTTGCTGGGCATGTTGATGTAATCCGAGCCCTTGCAACTGCTGGTGCAAGTACATTTTCATGTTTCACAGAAAGAGAAGATGATGCCGACACATTTTCATCAACGGCCGCAGGTGTTGCTGTTGATTCAAATAGTCTCTCTTCTTTGGACGCACTTTTATCAACTATGTCAAGATCTTCTGGGGACTATGAGCACAATATGAATCGGCTACTGGAGCATGCGATAAAAAGGGATCGAATGGATTGCCTGGACATAATCGCACACCATGTCCAATCGGCCGGAAACTTCACTTGGCGCCGCTGTCTACATTTTGTCGTTAGAGGACTTTATTTCCATGGACTTCGACTACTCCTCACTAGACATGCGGTGGATGTTAATCAGGCTAACGGTAACGGCACCCTTCTTCACACAGCAATTCGTACGATTTCATCAAACTCGAGATCGCTGCTAGGACTTCGGATGATTGACTTTTTAATACCCAGAGTTGTTCTGGAGGAAACAGACGAGAATGGGCGTCTTGCCATCCATCTCGCCGCATCTCGCGCCCATGATGGGATTCTCCACTTGCTTCTAGCTTATGGCGTGGACCCGAACACCAGGGCAGCCGATGGTGGGACAGCGTTCAACTATCTGCATGAGGCTATTTCAACCAATTGCGATCCTGCGTGGCTGGCCAATTCCGTTAGAATCCTGATACAAGCAGGCGCTGACCCCAATACACAAGATGAGAAAGGGAGAACACTGCTACATCGAGCACCACTGCTCGCGGAATACCTAGTCAAGGACGGCGCCGACCCTAATGTGGAGGACTACGAGGGGAAACCGCCAATCTTTCTGCCGGTACTTTACGGAGAGGTTCGCGCAGTTAAAATCCTCCTGGAGTGTGGCGCCAATCCAAATCATGTGCGGTTGGGAAACCCTCTGCTCTTCGAGGCCGTGGTCAATATATACCCGGGAATTGTGCAAATGCTCATCGACGCCGGCGCCGACCCGAATGCGCAGGACATCAAGGGCACTACGTCTATTTTCTGGGCTATAAGAGCCAGGTCTCCGCAGGTCTTGCAGGTGTTGCTTGACAGTGGTGCCGACCCCAATGCAACGGCGGAAGGGGAGACGGCATTACACTTGGCGAGGCGACTTTCTTGCGCCACTGCAATTTCACAGATGCTCCGCGATCACGGGGCCAAGGGCGATATTCCAAATTCGTCGGGGGAAACGGCTGACGAAATGGAACGCAGGTACGAGCAATGGGATAATGAGCTTCGGGAAGCTTTTTTGTGAGACTGTCATCTCACCATTCGTCATCAACGTCTTTTCATTTCCCTCAGATGTTCTGTGATGGATTGTTATATTGATAATTAATATTTTAAGATAAAGGAGTCCAAAACGAAGCACGTAATGAAATTCCCAAAACCAACTTGCATCCTATTCGTTTGTGACTTGCAAAGGCAGGCTGGACCAAGTCTCCCTCTTGTCTCCTGGAGGGCTTGGCCAAATATCCGTCCACACCGCTCTGAGCCGGTCGTGATGGCGAAAGTCGTCTTTAAGTATTTGCCCTTCACTCCTTACATGGTCATCAATATTGCGAATATCGAATTCTTGGTCAACTCGTATCCGCGTGCCGAGCCAGCCCAGGCCGATCCAATGGACAACTTCGTGTAAGCCACCATAAAGCACCGACAACATCGGGCGGCCCATATCATACGGTTGGAAGTTGAGATGTCGTACATTGCTTCCTTCTCCCCGCAACAACTCCGACACGCTCCGGGCAAGGGTCGAATCAATGGCGCTGTTCACTAGCAATTGGCGCAGACCCTGGGGGGGAACCTTCAGCCTATCAATCACTATTACGTCTTGCTCTGCTTCGATTTGTGCTTCAAACTTGTACTTGTTGGGCGAATCCACCTTCAATTCGAGTATTTCCAGAGACGGAATCCGGCCCAGGGCGCGATATATAGCCACTTCGTTCTCGTCTCCTTGGGATCGATGGATTATTAACTCGAGCCGAGTAAGGCTTGGGCAACTTTGAGCAATATCTTCGACTGTGCGAGACGATAGCTCGAGTATTTCAGTTGGTTTGCTTATGAGATAGACATACTTCGGCAGCAGCTTGAAAGTCTCCAGCGACGGTCCGTGGCGGTCCAATGCACAGCGGAGTACGTTTTGGTGTATTGACCCACTCAGATTCAATGACTGGAGGTGAGGCAGACTTTGCAGAAGTGATATTGTCTTTTCACTGAGTGTCTCGAAGCTCGCCATGGTCATGTACGTGGTCATAAGGCGCAATTTCAGTGAACGGAGGCTACCGAAGTCCCCCGTCCCGGCAATTCCACGCAAGAGCTCTATCTCGTCGTGAGATGACTCTCCCACTAAGCTCAGAGACTTTATCGCGTCAGTGTGGGTGAGACCCATCAAGGCCTTGATATCGTACGCATAGCAAACAATATTCTCAAGACGTCCTTTCGACGATTTGTCGGCTTGGACTCCAAAAAAGCCCGTCCATGGCCTCCTTTGAAATGTGCGCTGTATGCGACGGCGGTCTATCTGTCTTGTTTCAGAAGACCATACAGCGATCGCTTTTAGGTTGGGAGCCGAACCACCAACCATGTCCAGCAACGCGCTCCTGTTGTATCCCGGATCGCCCGAGCCATCAGCTTGGAAGAAGGAACAAGCGACGCTATGAAGACAAGGCGATGTAGCCATCTTATGCTCGTCACGGTCGAGGTCTTTCACAGGGTCACTAGTATACAAGCTGCGAAGGCTGAAGGTGTAATTGTGCAGGCGGGTTTCAGGAGAGTGCTCGTGCAAAACTTCCAGCAGGCAACGAGGGAACTGCTCCGAGACGCAGTACACGAGGTCGGTCAGGGACGAGAGCTTCAAAATAAAGTCTGCCAACGGACGCCACGCATCATCCAATTTCTTCTTCATCTCTTCCTTGGGAAACGGATAAGAAGGGTTGGATTGAGTCAGGTCATCGGCAGTTTTTGGAAGCTCGCAAAAGTCACCGTATCGGTCCAGGTATTTGTCTTCGGAATCCAGCTGCAGGGGGCTCCTGAGGACCAGTCCGATGGGGTCGCGTTTCGGCAGCATGTGGCCCGAGAGCTTTATCTGCCGGATATATCGAAGGTGCGCGGGATTGATTTCGATAAGGTCCGCTATCAGCTTTTTAGGTCCGGTTATACGCAGATGGAGACGGCGTAGTCGGAACCGGCTAGTATAGGTAGCAAGTCGAGTGGAGGCCAGCGAGAATGACGCCATGCCATGTTTCGGCGAATCGGGTTGCACGAGGTATTCACAAATGTTTTCGATGATCTGTTGCGGGAGCCTTTCGATGGGCGAAGACTCCCTGGGGGGCGCCGCCTCGACGGGCTGGTCTTGAGACATGTTTAGAGGCCACGATGACAGAGTACAAATGCATTCTCTGTTTGCAAGAAGTGCGTCGGGCTGAAGTATCTGTCGGAAAATTCTCGGATGGCCAAAATGATCACAAAAAGCAAAACGAGAGGGGAGGGTATGCAGGCTTATGTAACTGGGAGCAGCAGAAATGAGTGGTTGGTTGGTTGCTTATTCGGTGCACATTGGAAAGGTTTGGTGGTGTGAATATTGGAGCAGTATTGAATAAGGATAATTCATTCCTGGTATATATATAAGGCGTCTACGCCCATAGGAATAGATTGTCAAATTGAAAAACCAATAATTGCAGCGCATATCATGTCCAAGCAGCAACAACACTGTCCCATCACGACTTGGCCTGCACGACCAACAGGTCGGCTCTGAATCCACTCATGGCATAGTGGCCTCCCAACACACCGAGGGCCTCCTTGGCCTGGGAAGAAGCGTCACCAGTGGCCTTGCCTTCATCCATGACACTGGCACCGCGGCGACCGAGCACAACCAGGTTGTGCTTGTTAGCGTTTGTGCTCTTGGAGAGTTCCGAGGAGATGATCTCGAGCACTCCCTCAACCTCGTTTCCGACATACGAAGCATTGACCGTGACGCGCGAGGCGAGCTTGGCCGGGATCAGGGCAGCCAGCGAATCGTCAGGCCGCTCATTTGTCGAGCGTGTAACTTCAGTGATAGTGCAGGTGACGTCGGGGCGGCCACAAAGGCGAAGGACGAGCGACAGAGCGAGCTTGTCATCTTCACCGCCAAAGAAGGGCAAGAAGACGTGATTCTGCTTGCTGATGCTGGCCGCCGTGGGGAATTCATTGAACGTCTGCGTAAACGAGTATGAGCGAGCCAGCTTGTTGCGATCCTTTGACTCCGAGTTGGTGCCGTCAGAGTCACCGCCCTTAGAAAGCAGCACCGCAACATTACGCTTGCTGCTCTGCAGAATATTCTTGACGAAACCGGCATACGGAGACTCGATTCGCTCCTTGATAGTGCCAGGCAAGGAGGCTGGGGAATCGCCCAGGCTACCAGTGCTGCCCCAGGGGACCAGGAGAAGATCCGACGCCATGTTCTGGGACTTGGAGACGAGTGCATCCGCAAAATGAGCCTCAGGCATGACGGTAGCCTCACCGGAGACAGCAATATTGTTGAGCTCTCCTGCGGTCTTGAAGGTGTTGATGAGGGGGTCATAGTTGCTATTTTCGCCCGTCTGGGCCACCGTCATGACTGAGGAGACACGATCGGTCAGCGGGGAGAGACGGATTCCGTAAACCTTGGTCGTTCGCTGAGCTTCTTCGACTCGCGCCCTCACGCCGTCTTTTTCCAAGCCATGGCCGCCCTCGCCGTCGGAGCTATCAGTTTGATCCAACGTGGCCGGCTTTCCAAAGAGCAAAAGAAGGCGGAGGGTGGAGGGCATAGTGTCCAGTCTGAGGAAGACAAGCACACGCTCAAGCGTCTCGTTGGGCAGCTGAGTGATGGCTGCACCAGCGCCGCCGTCAATGGGCTTGCCAGTGTCCCAGTCGATCTCACCACGCTTCCAGGCGGCGATCTTCTTCTGGTACCAGGGCGGGTAGAGAGCGAGCGCCAGGGGCGTCGTCGCAAATGTCGTGATCAGGGCCATGACCACAAAGATGGTAAAGGTTCTGGTGCTGAGAATCTTGGCCTGAAGACCGATGTTGAGGACGATGAGCTCGACGAGACCCTTGCAACTCATCAGGACACCAATGCTAAACGACTCTCTCCAGACCAGGCCATTCAATCGTGCGCCAATTGTGGCACCAATGAACTTTGAGAAGAACGCGGTGAAAGTGACAGCAAACACGTAGCCCCAAGTGATGCCATTGTCCAAGAGACCCAGGTTGGTGTTGAGTCCGGACAGCGTGAAGTAGAGTGGCAGGAAGAGGGCACCAATGAAATCCTCGAGCTTCTCCGTGACCTTGATGGGGAACCCGTTGTCACGCGGGACAATGAGGCCAAACATGAAGCCACCGAAAATGGGGTGGACTCCGATGATTCCAGTGAAGAATGCGGAAGTCAAGGCGCAGAGCAGGATGAGGGAGATGATGCTCTGCGACGGGCCATTCTCGAGATTGCCGCTTCGGCGCAGGATCCAGGTCAGGACTGGCTTGACAAGGTAGACGAGGAACAGCATGTATCCCACACAAACCAGCAGGATCCAAAGTGCAGTGAGACCATCGCCAGCGTTGACGAGAGCAACGCAGAGGGCAAGAAGAATCCAGCCAACAACATCGTTGGCAACACCGGCAGACAGAGTAATGACACCGACTGAAGTGTCGAGAAGCTTGAGCTCAGTCAAGATTCGGCAGAGAACTGGAAAAGCCTGTAAATTATTGTTAGAAACAGATCCGGCAGCGAAAGAAAGGTAGGTCAATAATTACCGTGATAGCAATGGCAATACCGATGAACAGCATGTACACGCTAAATCTGATGTGCACGATACCCTCCTCATCGTTGAACTCATTGTAGAGACCCCATGCCACAGCACATCCCAATCCAAAGGGCAACGAGATGCCGGCAAACGCGACAGAGGTAGCTACTCGCCAGTGGCTCACCAGAAACTTGACGTCGGTTTCGAGCCCAATGAGGAACAGATACAGGACGAGACCAATGTTGGCGACTAGTGTTAAATTGGGGATTGACTCAGTGGGGAAAATGGCAGCCTTGAACCCGGGGATATGGCCCATAACCGACGGGCCCAGGATGATGCCTCCAATGACTTCGGCAATGACTCTGGGCTGGCGCAGCTTGGCCAGAGGCCAGTGCAGCAGATGACAGACAATAATGATCAAGCCGGCCTGGGTTTCCGGGGGGTCAGCAGGAGTTCACGTCAGAACTGAGTCAGTGAGATGCTTGCTCACCTGGATAATGAAGAGGGTAATGGGATCCTTGGGGTTGTAGACCGAAGGGTTGGACCCCTCAATGATACCTCCCTGGGGAGTGGCCCTATTCCCACCGGTAGATGTGGCAATGGCAGAGGATATTGTGGAGGCGACAGATGAGGGGCCAGCAGTGATGGTGGCCCCATTAGCGCTTGAGGAAGACATTTTTCACACGCTGGTCGCCCAGGGCGGTGTTGATCGACGAAATGCGTCTGCCTCTTGGGGATTCGGGAACCCAGACGGGGCTGGCTAACAGCAGAGTCAAGCGTCTATCCCACGATGTGTTTAAAGGAGAGAAACCGGCCCCAGTGTTTTTCTAGGCTTAAGGTTGTTTGAGAGGGGACGGGGAGTTTGGAGGTCATGGAGAAATCAACTGGCCGATCAGCACAAGATGGAGGAGCCCGGCTCTGGCTCTCGTTTGGCCGGCCGGGTGAGAGGTGCGGGTCTTATGACAGGCATTTCCAGCTTCCATTGGGCGGCATTTGACGTCAGGTGCTGCGCTGACGAACCATCAAGCCTTGACGGATACAAGCCATAAGCTGCTAGCCCCATGGGGGGTATTCGGTGGGTTTTTTTTTCTGCGAGGGCCCCTGTCAAAAGGGCCCTTTTGACTGTGTTACTCGCTCACTATACCCGAGTTAATCTCGGCTCCCGGGTTTGTCTAGCCGGTTAAGAAGAAAAAAAGCACACAAAAGATGGCGAATATCCCTCCAAATAACGCAAGAATCTTGATCAATTCCCCATAACTCCAACCCCGGAGTTTCTCAACGGGCGCAGGGACGAGGCGCACTGCAACAGGCGGCATGTGACGGCGGGCAGGTGTTGGTTGGTTACATTGAAATCGGCTCACCAACACTAGCGGTAAACCCGGAAGAGGCACAATACAACCACTAGACGGAGCCTCTCTGGCAGAGTTCTGGTCGAATCTAGACACGCTGTTACACTGTGTGGCCCCGTTTTCAGCAGGGTCC
This sequence comes from Calonectria multiphialidica, assembly GCA_020623665.1. Classification (NCBI taxonomy): domain Eukaryota; kingdom Fungi; phylum Ascomycota; class Sordariomycetes; order Hypocreales; family Nectriaceae; genus Calonectria; species Calonectria multiphialidica. The sequence goes on from JAHVYC010000010.1 coordinate 22,371, forward strand.
CCCTCCTACCTCCAGGTAGTTACTGCACATCGTTTCTTGACATGTGGCACACACGGCGGCGGCGCTGCTGCAAAATTGGGTTTTCGCCTTTGTTCAGCCTGACGTTCTGAAGTTTCTTGGCGCCAATCGTCGCCGTTGAAAACTTGTTTGCGCCTGGGAGGGCTGGTGGCACGGTCCAGGCTCTTTTTTTCAGCTGTGCCGAGCGAGTGAGTATATGCTGTGTAACAATTACTTCATCCTAAACTTTCCACGCACGTACACGTACAGACAGCCATACATACATACACACACATACATGCACTCGCGCACGCACCCTCTTGACACTGCTGCGGCATTATTGGATTGTTAGTTCTTACGCGTCATGTCCATGAACAAATAAAATGCACACAAAAGAGGGCTAAGGGACAAACAGCGCCAGTTCTCCTCTTTCTCCTCATCCTCCCCTCACTTCTTCTCGTGGCTCACAAAGACTCGCGCCTCCTCCACGAATCCTCCCCCGGATTCGATGATTCTACCTCTCCAGCGGGTCCAGATGCGGTAAAGCGTCATGGCCAGTGACGCGATTCCCACGATGAGGGCCGCAAGCTGGTCCCGCTCGGCCAAGCGAATGCCAAGATCCGGGATTAGCGTGAATCCGTTCGTGTAGACGTCGGCCACTGACGCGGCGATCATGGCGGCCCCTAGCAGCGCGAGGCCCAGCACCTTGAGGATCCCCACAGCGGCCGCCCACCGCCGGTTCGCGACGGCCATGACGAGCATGACCAGCCCGACGACGAGGCCCGCACCGACCACCACCACAAGCACAAACTGGACCACAAACGTAAACGGCATCAGGGACTGGTACAGTATCATGAAGCCGTTGATCCCCAGGTCCCAGAGGCTCAGGTGGAACACGGCGAGGGCGAAGCAGAGGTATCCGTAGGCGGCGCAGAGGAGCCGCCACGTCCACCGCAGGGGCCGGATGTCAAGACTGAACGAGTCCGTCGCCGTCAATATCAGCACCAGGAGAACTGTTGAAAAAGTGTAGCAAATGGTGAGCGGCCCGGTGACGCTCACCGCGTGCCGGCCCAGCTCGAGCACCTCGGGGGGCACGTTGCCGAAGTCGAGCTCGGTGTCGTTCAGCCCGTACAGGTCGAGGTCGACGGCCGGGAAGCGCAGGCAGAAGACGGCCAAGGCCCGGTCCGGCGAGCCCCATGGCGATAGCGTCTGTACTAAGAGGTCCGTGGCGGCAAAGGCCGACGATGTAACCATGGCCAAGAGGTCGGCCGAGATGCGAGGGCGCCTGACGCCGTGGCCGTCCTTGGGCGTGAAGGCCCAGTTGGCGAAGACGGACACTATGAGGAAGTGCCAGCCGTAGTAGCTCCCCGGGCCGTACAGCCCCGACGCCAGGTCGTAGAACTCAGGGTTGTAGGGGAACAGGCGGCCGTTGCCATGGCGCTCTAGGTGCGCAACCTTTTCGGGGTGCGGGATGGTGTATTGGCACGGGGAGATCATCTGAGACCGGCCCTTGTTACCCTTGGTCAACTGGTGTTGGTTGGCTGGTTGGTTAGTTAGATGAGTCCTTTGATGGTGGCTCAAGCTCGAGTCCAATTATGAGAGGGGCCCACAGTGATCATTAAGAATTTAAGGTGCACATATAAGTTGCATCTGCAGTGCAGCAGCTCTGTCTCTGATGCCTTGAATCACGCAGCATTGTCTCAGTCCCAAACCCCAACCACGATCCTTATGAATCAATTTGGCTGAGGCCTTTTCCGTGCGGGGGAGACTGCCGCGTGCACAGCCCCATGGTTCCCTCCTTCGTATTCACCCTTCATTCCTCTTCCCAAATCAGCCTGGCTGCGCCACATTTCCCCGCCTCACCCAGCATCCAAAATGTACAACTTTCAGCATAGGGTTGAGCCATGGTCTGGAAGGAGCTGGATACAAAGTGACTGTTCCTTTTACGTCTTGCAGGTTGCTTTCCAGAGGTCTAACTGTCTTGCCCCACCCCGAGGTTGACCACAGTACAGTTGCTTTACACACAAACCTGATCAAGGTTGATGATAATCAGCATGCCCCAGTACCCCCAATTAAATTCCATGCAAAGCCTAGGTGGATGCCGCGTTTCTTTCCAGGTCTCATGAAATGTTTTTAATAAGATTTGTTCACAGTCTGGAGCCAATTTGATCTGATTAAGCGCCTGTAAACAGCAGTTTAACCTGGGAACAAAATGGCTATAGGGTAACCACATGCCTCCTAACACGAACCCTAACCCTAACCCTACAAAAATCAGATACTATGAATGTTGCCCCATTCTCATTAGCAACACTCGTACCTTTTTGGTCAGTTCTGACGTTTCTATTGATTGATCTAGCCAAAGGATAAATTTATATTAAACAATATTGCCAGAAACATTTTCAACATGCACGCGATGTTATTGGAACCGAATTTGAAACGTAGAAACTTTTGACTCCCTACACGCAACTGCTCGACACTACTATCAAGTTTGACACGCTCCCGCACGCTTAAACCATTTTTTTTTATTTCGCTGGTTAGAGCTAAAACGTTGTATACGCCGAGTGCTGAGATGGCTTGGCCTGTCGGTAAGAACCAGAAACACCTGCAACCCTGATCCTGTGCTATTCACGCAAAAGAGGAAGTGACCGAGCAAGGCGCTGTTACATCCGTAACGGCCAAAATGCATGTGTCAGGCCAAACCTCTTTTACCAAGGGAACAACCCTGACGTTTTTCTTCAGCTGGACCCGCTGCCAAGCAAAGGCAGTCTGCCACCATTCGCTGGGGCTGGCTTAAAAGAAAGCAGCGAAGGCGTAGATCCTGGGGCCACGATGCAGGCCTGTCAAATTTGTCATAGTAGTAACCTTTTTAAAAGCAAAGTTGCAGGGTTTAACTCAGCCTTGCAGTATTATCAGCCATCTATTGTCCGCGTATCGAATGCCTAGCCAGCATATAAATATTGAGTCCCGCGCGGGATTATCCCTAACCTCAAGGGGTTTCTAATGTGATGCATGCGTTATTTTTATCACCAAATATGAACAAACCTTCATATTCAGATGATCCTGCAGATGGAATCTCGGGGACAGATTCGCCAAACTTGTTGGAAATCGACCCCAGCCCGACCGACCAACGATATCCCTTGTTACATGAGCGGGGAGATGAAACTGCATTCTCTGACGACACTCCCACCACCTGCGGGATACGAGACCGTCAGCGTCTTGAAGAAATACCGATGGAAGAAATTACATCAAGCAATGGCTCAAGGGATAGGGGCACGGTCCCAACGGAAAATATAGCGACCGAGAACCACCGTGCGACTGATACAAGCAATGCCAAGAACACTAAGCTTTGGGGGAAACTATCGTCTCCATGGTCATTCCAAACCCTGGCCGCTCTCACCTCGGCTGTGAGCTTCATTACCCTGGTGGCTATTGCTGCAGTTTACGATAGAAAACCTCTGTCGCATTGGTCACCCAACTGGCTGTCCATCAACGCCGTTGTTGCCGCACTGACTACGCTACTACGTCTTACACTCCTGGTGCCAGTCACCAACTGCATTCTGCAGCGGAAGTTCGACTGGTTTGCTTCCTCACAGGCCGTTACTCACGGTCGGCCATTGAAAGACCTCGAAGACATAGATAATGCATCTCGTGGCCCGATGGGAAGCTTCACTTGGCTCATCAGCCACCCCTTGCAATTGAGCTTCGTACATCTTGGTGCTGTATTGGTGGTAATGGCAGTGGCATTTGATGTGTTTTCTCAGCAGGCTATACAGCTCCGTCCACGACTGGTTGCCAACACCACGGCACATGCCCATGTCCCCTGGGTACTCAACGTATCCGAGTTAGGCTCACGATATTGGTACGCCGCCATCTATGATGGGTTCTTGAATCTTAACGTGGAAGACCTCCAAGTTACCTGCCCGAGTGGTAATTGTACCTGGGATACAGTACCGTCAATAGGTGTCTGTGGAGATTGCCGCGACTATACAGAATCCTGGATAAAAGACGAAGATTCGAGCGGCTGTTCTGGAGGGTCCCATTCCGTCTGCAACTACTCCTCCAGCATCGCAAATCTTTACAATGTGCCGAGCCCCAATAGCACAGTACATGTTAACCTGACGACGACGGCTTTTGCAGTGACTACCATTGAGATGGCCCTCAACGGTCCAGGGCAGATTGAGATGTTTCCAGAGACTAATGACATAAGCTGGCTTCCTCTGTTCTTTGAGGTCATCCAAGTGCCCTTCACTCTGGATGTGGACGAATGGGACGCAAACGCCACTGTTGGCTCACCTAACATTACACAATGCGCCTTTTGGTACTGCATGCAAGCCTTTTCAACAAAGGTTACATTTGGGCGCCAAGAGCAGTCATTTCGCACGGGCTCCGCGGCCTGGTCGCCCACGGGAGAAGTTGTCAAGGGCTTGACTTTTAATTATACCGCAGGGTTCAACATGAAAAACCATAGCTTCAGCATCTTGTATAGCGATTCAACCTTCACACGCCACCACTTCACTGCTGCTGAGGCTTACTTACAGGATCCCTGGTTCAACCCCACCACCTTTGTCACATCAGACCCCCTGGCCAGGATCTGGCAGAGCACCAACAACAACCGGAGCGCATGGGCTGCCAACTTCGCCAAGAGTCTCTCCAATGCGGTGCGTCAGGGAAACGATGTCTCCGGGGATGAAGATCCCTATGCGGGTACGGCATACTCTGAGGAGACGTGCATTCGAGTAGTGTGGCCTTGGATCGCATACCCCGCATTTATGCTCGTGGCTGGTCTATTGCTTTTTACCATCACGGCCACGATGACTGCGCAGGTCACAGCGCCGGGCGTCCGGGGAAATGGATCCCTGGAATTACTGCTGGCACGCTTAGAAGGCGTTGAAAAGAGGACCGCCGAAGGAACCCCAATGTCCGACGAAGAACTGATGCGCCAAGTCAGTCAACGCATAATGCACACGGAGCGAAACGAGGAAGGGTGGACGTTTAAAGACGTGCAGTCACAAGATAAAGCTAAGCACAGCACCTAGAGACGACATGAACCACCACCCAGAGCCACCATACAGGTCGCAATGGGACTGCCGATGAAAAAAGGGATGTCCGCTGACGGCTTGGGTTATTTTGCACTCAGTGGATTCTCGGTCAAATCTGTTTCGGAAGTTGCACTTGTTGAAAGTTCTGCTTCCTAGTTGGCAGTGTAGCAATTGTAACGGTGTCACGTCGCAATACATTGGCTTCCTCTGACCCAGGCTTGATCTTATGCAGCGCCGTGCTATTGGTTACGCTGGAGAACTCAGGGTGTTGGAAATCAATTCCTAATTGTGACTGGCGAAAAATTATACAGTGGGCCGGCGAAAGTTC
>JAHVYC010000010.1:27840-40567 GCA_020623665.1 Calonectria multiphialidica
AATTATCCTTGGAATTTTTGTCAGATGACTGTAACTCCAACTCCGCGTCGAAGCGTTTTGCCAAATCTGGATACGTTTGACCCCACAAGCTGAACAACTAAGAGCTCGCCATTGGTGATCACAGTGCTCAAGATACTTGGCATGCATTAGATCGAGATCAAGAGAAAGGGCCATCGGCATTGATTCTACCAATTCGCTTGCCTGCAACCCCCATTTTGCACTTCGTGAGTTACATTGCAGTCTTTTTACTTCACGATGTCGCTATCCTCAATCACGCCCATGCCCGCTTTGTACACGGCACTGGGTCTCCTTATAATCAAGGTCGTGTATGAATATTGTGTATCGCCCCTTCGCCACTTTCCGGGCCCATTCTTAGCAAACTTGACGGATTTCTATCGGGCGGGACTCACCCACGCAGGCCATGTTGATGACAAGATGCGTGGCTGGCACCGGAGATGGGGCACGGCAGTACGGGTCGGACCAGATGCTGTCAGCATTAGTGACCCAGATCTGATAAAGGTTATATACACGACGAAGAATCCCTGGATAAAGGTAAATGGACTTTGCAGTTGGAGCACGAAGCGCGATCTGATGACAAGCAGAGCAACATGTATCGCCCAAACGACGTGGTAGTCAATGGCCAACGCATCCAGAACATTTTCAACACCCAGGACCATGCATTCAACGCCAAATACAAAAACCCCATCGGGGGCTTTTGGACCATGACCAAGATCCTGGAGCTCGAACCCCTCATGGATGAGACGTTGGGCGAGTTGGTGGATATTCTTGCGACGCGATTTGCCGACAAGACTGCCATGCCATGCCAGATGGATGAATGGTTGACTTATTTTGCTTGGGATGCTGCGGGTAACGTCAGTTTTGGTCGACATTACGGTTTCATGGAACAAGGTCAAGACGTTGGTGGGATTATCGCCGAGTCCACCGCTGGGCTCAGATACTTCGCCCCAGTATCTCAAATTCCCTGGATAGACGAGTGGCTTGACAAGAATCCGATTTGGCGTATAGGGCCACGACCGCTTGTCAATGGGTTTCTCTACACGGTGCAGATTCTCACCGAATTCCAGCAACAAATTGCTGCCGGTACTGCTGAAAAGAAGCCGGTGAATCATTTTCTGGACAAGTACAATGGGCTCAAAGATACAGTAGACTTTGTCGACGACAACCAAGTAATCAACTGGCTCATGCTGAATGTCCTTGCTGGTGGAGACTCAACCGCTGGTGCCATGCGCTCTCCCGTCTATCATCTCGGTCGCAACCCTGGTGCGCAGGCCAAACTTGTGGCTGAACTCGATCGTGCAAATCTGACAGTTCCTGCTCAGTGGAAGGACATCAAAGATCTTCCATATTTGAATGCCGTTGTTTTGGAATCTCAACGCATATCTCCGGCCGTTGGTCTCATGCTCGAGCGTCTTGTACCTGATGCGGGCTTTGAGCTTCCCGATGGTCGTGTTATTCCCGCTGGTACCAAGGTAGGCATCAATCCATGTGTCGTGACGCGCGACACCAGCTTGTTCGGCAAAGATGTCGAAATATTTCGGCCGGAGCGGTGGTTACGTTTCGATGGTGAGGATCTTGACGAGTATAATTACCGTTACCGGCGCATGGTCGAGGCGGCTGACCTCATGTTTGGCGCGGGCACTCGAGTGTGCATGGGGAAATATTTGGCAAAGGTGAAAACATTGAAACTTCTTGCGACGATATATACGGCTTTTAATGTAAGTGCACACGATCAACAGTGACAGTTAAATTGCTGATTAGTTGTCGTAGATAAGACTTGAACATCTGGATCACGAGTGGAAGCACAGCAATTCATGGTTCATGTATCAGACTGATATCCCTATGATTATTAAGCATCGCCAATAAAGGCTGAAATCTGGATATTCAGAAAGAGCTGGAAAATGAGCTGCAAAAACTGGTGTCAGGCATCTTCAATAAGACGACGTTTATTATGCTCGCTTCTTTGGTCGGTTTGGGTAATCCAAGGGCGGGTAACGTCAAATTGTCAAGAACCCAAATTTTACGACCCGCCGGTATATCCATCGAAATTATGAGAGGGACACCGAGAGCCAATAAGATTTGCGTATTATATTATTTTTCAGTTGGTAATTGATAAGATTTTCGTTCCGGAGTCCTCGGGTTCCTCGGGTTCCGTGCATGAAATCACACCGCCATCAAACAAACGATCGCTGTTTTTCGCGCCAGGAATTCTCACCCGGTGGGCTGTTTGAATCCGGAGCATTTTCGGGTCACAATTTCGTATAGCTCAGTGTGGGATCGCGATAATGGGCGGCCCGCTTGGCCCATTTACGTAACCCTGCATTGATACCCATGCAAGGGCAACGATTTAGGCTCGGTAGCTAAGATTGCCAAGGAGATTTCGAGACCTTGAGACGGGGAGAGTGATAGCCCTTGTGGATCACCAAGCCAGATTGCGGAGAAGCAGACCTTCGAAATGGTGTAGGTGCTAGCCTGGTTGAGGCAGGCTCGTGATATCATCACTTGGTTTCCAGCCACGATACGACCAAAGCTTGAAATATTTTACGTCACTAGGCTTAAATTTCGAAGAATGACAAGGAGTCTGTAGTAATTACTAATCGGAACTTTGGACAAATAGTCAAATGCCGTTCTGGAAGATATATGGTGTTTCAGCACCGCCATCCAGTAAATCAAATCATCCAATCCACTCGACATTCCCATCTAGAATCTCAACAAATACTCCAATTAACTTTTTACTGTGGCAAAAATGAGCACAATCGTCGCTGTCGCTGGAGGGACGAGGGGAATGGGTTTGGCCATCGTCCACGAACTCAAGAAGCTCCAGAATCTCTACACGGTCAAGATCCTTAGCCGCAAGGCCAACGAAGATCTCGCCCAGGAGTTGGGTATCCCCGTCATACCTGTCAACTATGAAACCGTCGAAGACATCGCCAAGGTTTTGGAGGCTGAGAAGGTTCATACCCTAATCTCAAACGTCTTCATCACTGAAGGCATCGGTGCCGCCCAACTAAATCTAGTCAATGCGGCGGAGGCTTCTTCGGTTACTAAAAGATTCATACCCAGCACTTTTGACATTCCATATGATGAAGAGTAAGTAATTCTCGTTGGTCTGCAACGCTTTTCACTGACAATCCACTCTCAAGGATGGCCGCAATTCTTTTCAGCGGCGGGTACAAGCTAGAAAGCGAAAAGGCACTGATGATGACCAAATCGATCGAGTGGACAAGAATTCATAACGGGTTCTTCTTGGACTACTACTTTTCTAGTAAAATGCCCACGTTTCTGACGCCTGGAAAATATGTCGTCGACCTTGACTCCAAGAAAGCCATTATCCCAGGCAATGGAAATGTCCCATGCACATTCACCCACACTCTTGATGTGGCCAAGTTTGTGGTGGCAAGCTTATCGCTCCCCCATTGGCCAACTCGCCTGTTTATTTCCGGCGACGAGCTTACTTGGAATGAGTTTGTTGACCTTGCCGAAAGCGCATCTGGTAAGCCGTTGTTCGAGGATACATTGTCAACGATTTCACTGCTAACCAGCAACTTTGCCCAGGCGAGAAATTTGAGCGGGTATATAACGATCTCGATGACCTGAAGTCGGGTGACATTACTCGGTTCAAGCAGTTGGACGGCTGGGAGGTTCTCTATAAATACTGGCCGAAGAAGATGGCTGAGAGACTTCCATCAGCTATCCAGTATTTCATGGGTACCGGGTTGATGGGGATGAGGCAGTACGGCTCATTGCTCAACGATGCATTTCCTGACATCAAACCTGTCAAAGTCAACGACGCTTTGCAGAGCTACTATAATGGCACGGTCCCTGAAGGATGGAAGAAGGCTTGAATGGAATTGTGATTTCGAATCTTAATTGGGAAATCTATCAAGGAGAGTGCTATGTATGTATATATGTATGCTCAGCGCTATCACTTCCAATAATGCCGTACAGAAGCTATCCTACCATGCAATACGGTTTAGATAACAGAAATAGCTAGTTGAATATAAATGGCTTCATTGTATCCATGAGTAACAAAATTGTCCCGAAAAACGCTCAGCGCCCTTTAATTGAGAGTATTTGTTCAATCAAATGTGGTGATAGGACCAGCCAGATATTCTTTTCGTCCGGAGTTTCATCCCCACCCCCTGGAGCACACTAGCGTTGCTCCGGGCGCGGTGGGCATGTTTGGTCAGCGGCCGGGTTTGGGGATCAACTTCAGATGATAACGCGGGCATTATGCGGGCTACCAACTGAAATGTGGTATTGCGCACGCAATGGTCTCGCCGCTTTGACCTTGAATCGGCGGACACGTAACGGTGGTGCCGGTATGCGCATTCTGCGCCACTCCCCTGGCATCGCCTCCTCTATGGATTTGGGTGCCGTCAAAAAATCGTCCGCCCAGGTGGCGGCGTAAATGGTGAGTCTGAGCGACCTACGCGCTAGCTTCGGCAAGGGTTGAGTAGGCAGCCTGGATCTCCTGGTGCATGGGTGGCAAGCCGGCGTCCGTTAAAGCAGGGTGGCGGGTAATCTCAGTGCTCACGTCAAAGACGGCCTGTGCGTACGCCATGTTGGCCATGAGTAGTGCATGGACGTCTTCAAAATCCTGCGTCTGCCTTGTTGTGCAGGCCAATTCTGATATCCTGCCACGCTGCTCGCCAAAGGAAATGAGATGCGTCTGGATCCTTTCAAAGACGTCAATCGGGACTCCAGGCACTAGCGACATGGTGCCGTAAGATTCGCGAGAGTCGTAGTGAGCTGCTTGCCACTTCGCCCATGTATCCAGCGCTTCCCGGAGGATCTGCGTCGACTTGTTGATGGCCTGAATCATCTTCACTCGGCCGTCATCGCTGGACTGTATTTGTGCCACCACGGTGTTGAGCGCTAATTCCGTGCCCACGCAGAACAGTGCACCTTTGCCAATTTCCACGCCCACGGCCTTGCCCAGGGTCTTGGCTGAGGAACATACGTCCCAAAACTCCTCCTCCCAGGACTGTTCAGTAGCCTGTGCCTCATCGGCTGCTCCAGACGCGCCGCTCTCAATGCTCTCCAATATCGTCTTCAATGCTTGCTGGCTTTCGGCAATCCCGTCTTGCACCTCCTGTTGGATATCTTTGGCCGCTCCATCAACGATGAGGCTGTTGATCACACCACTGGCAAGTTTGCTTGCATCGTTGTTGCTGTTGGCGCTGAAGAGACCAGCGAGACTCTCAATCTCGGACATTTTGTCAAAGCTGTGTTTTGTCGTTTAGAGTAGAGTATTCAAAGATTTCTGCCGTCTGTGCAGAGAAGAAAATTGAGCATCAGGTCCAATTATACCTAACGAGGTTGTCCATTGCTACAATGAAATCGGCCAGGGTTTTAATTCGCTGATTCATACGCAGTCAAAGTAGCCTGATCTTTTCATCGCTTAACCATCTTCAAACGTTCTCGATGCATCTAGTGCTAGCGGCGCTCCTAGCGGCTTAATAGCAATTTGGAGCCTGACTAGTGCTACTACCCCATGACGATCAGTGGCCATGAACTATAAGCTTGGCTATCAACAGTGGCTATATTAACTGGAGCTTGATGATGGCCACTAAAGATGTGGTCATCATTGGGTGATGGAATTAAAGCAGGCCTAGTTGCGGTTTTTTTTTTAATGTAAAATTCAACCCGAACTCCCAAATCGCCAAGATATGCACACGATCATCGCTTAATTCGTCGATTCGTCAAAGGCCCTAACTGGGTAAAGGTAAAAAGTCTGTTTTAACCCCTGTCCGTTCCTGGTTCCCCTAGCTCGACCAGGGCAACCACTCTCACGCCATACAATCGCATTTCAAGAGTCTCGACCTGGAAGGCTAGTCCAATTCGGTTTGGCGCTGCTGACATATAAGGCCACTTCCTGGATTCTACCCCCTCGAGACCGCAGTAGGTTAAGGGGGCGACTGTTCCCCAGATGTGACTTATTACTCGGCATCCGACTCAAGATTATTCGCTGTCGATGTTTATCCAGCAGATCACGTGGTATTTATATTTATACTGGTTAGCGGCAAAATGTTGCAATGGAGATAGTTCCTTTGCTGTCCCTTTCCATCACGCTATCTTGGTAAGGAGCACAATACATATACTTAGCAGCTATTTCCTTCCATCAACCATTTTTCCTCAGCCTGCTAAATCTGCCTCAGAATCATCACTTCAGACTCCTACCATGAATTTTTGGCAAAATACATTTTGGTGACAAGAGCTATCAATAAACTGATTTTTTCAGCCTTGAAGGCATTGTGTATCTTTGGAATTTAATGAAGCGGGACTACTGGGGCATGTGCCAGTTTTTGGCTTTAACACAAACCGTCCATCTCCCTCTAGCGCATGCGGCACCAACAACTACCATGGCTTCAATTAGCAGACTTCAGGAACTACTGGTAGAAGTAAAAGATAAGGTTACAACAGCCATGGGAGATCAAAGAAAGGACTGCTCTCACCGCCAATTGATTCATGTAGACCACTGTCTTTTTGCCGCCCTAACCATTCCAAAACGGCAGTCATGAGGCCGCCATACAGAAGGCATCAAATAAAACAAACAGGCAGTTCAGTGACACATTTTAGCTAGCGTCAATCTTCTACTGAGTTGATTGGTGTAGACTAAGACAAGCCGCCAGGGGTTCACTAGAATTACGCACGAAAACGACAATCACTTTTGCTTTTCTTGTGCCTATCTTGGCGTGATTGGTTCGTATGACGTGCTGCACCCGAATTTGCCGAACTCCCGTTGAAATGATCCAAGTTATTGAACGGCGATAGGATGCTAGGTGATGAAGTGGCGTAAGGTCTTACATAGATGCCGATCTGTCTCAAATAACAAGGCACATAGTGGACACGCTATCTCGCTAGACTGGTCCTAAATAGTGCAACCGATCCGAGTGGCCTCTGTAGGAAAATCCCCTCCTGACATGTTTACGCATTTGAATCTATCGTTATCGAAATGTCTGGTGTCGAAATACTGGCCGCCCTGGCAAGCTCCACGTCAATGATGCAGGGCGTGAGGGACATCGTTGTCACAGGCAATGTGCTACGATCCATCCCGGACATCCAAATGGAATGTGACGATCTTTTCGATGAAGTAAGTCCAATTCAAACCATTATTTATCACTTTATCTAGCGTGCTCGCTTCCGTGGTATCATACTAATACTATGTAGATAGAGATAATACAAGGTCTAATTCAGGATGCTGAGAAATTCGCAGCATTGTTCCAACTGCAACCAACCGAAAGCACACGAGACACGCATTCACTCATTGATCTGACAGCCAAGCGCCTTCAAAAAATTGTACAAAGGCTTAACATTGTGTTGAAAAGGTTCAACGGTGCCGGCTCTGGCTGCAAGATAAGGAAATGGAAGTGGTTGCTGGAAAAGGAAAGAATCGAGCGGCTGCGAGAGCAGGTGAGGAATGCCAAGTCTGATCTCCAAATGGCCATTAGTGTTCTTGTCGTTTCAAATTTGGTATATTTGGGAACAAACCAAGTGCTTCTTGACTCGAAACATATGGAGATGTACACCAGGTACGGCCTGAACCTTTCAAAGAATCCCAGACATAAGTTTGAAGTGGTAACAGACTTGCAGACTTGCGGGGACTACAAAACCTACATCACTGGTCGATTGTCAGCGTGATATCTCTTCGGGAGATGTTGGGTCTCCTGGGGCTATCCAAAATGCTATGGTGCAACAAGATAACCTGATCTCGAATGGTACAGTCGAGAAACAGATACAGCAGAAGAGCTCGACAACATCCGACCTTTCATGCGAACAAAACGGGTTTGCCGATCAAATATTGAATGACTACCCAACCAATTATCCCCACAACGACCATGCCTCACTGTATCCCAAGACTAGCAATCGAACTAGACTTGCTGATTACTTGGACGAAAGCTCCGCGCGCGCCACAAGGATTTATCGATCAGAGTATTCAAAGTGTGAGGAGGGCTGTAGATGTTCATGCCATAAAGGCCATCGAGAATATCAAAGCACAGAAGGACTGGAGCCGCTAATAGGGGTCTTGTCCGTGAGATTCCGGATTTCACAACGTTTTGGCAGGTTAAGCTGTAACCTTTTCGGTTGCAATCGCCGTACCGACATGGAGTTGCAGTTTGAACATCGACTTCCCAGGTGGCTCTGGGCTGGCATGCTTTCATTCAAGGCCTCATATAACGGTAATTTGGCCATGAGCTGTTCACTCCGTCCTTCGACGGCTATAAACCCGTGCGATAAAATTTGGAAGACTCTTGCGACCCCACAAAAGTTATTGATGGAAATAAGGATGGGATTCACATGGTTTCCGGATGACTGCAGTGAATGTGAGATTGGGCTCTTGGAGGTCAGTAACAGCCACTTGACTGGTCAATTAACGGTGATGTTGCTCATGATTTCAAATAGTACGCCATGGGTCGTGGATATTTTGAGAGTGTTCGCATGCTACTGGAAATATGGGCAAATATTTTGCCAAAGCAGGGACTGCCCAGGTTGGTTGCAACTCGTCTTGGGAAGCAAATTGCTAATTCATCAAGGCGGGTTGCCTATCAAGCAAATGTATTTTGTCGGCTACCACCCCCCATTGGTCAGAATGCTGGGCTTATGAGTCGGGTGATTTCTTTTGTGGACGAATTCGAGCACCCAAATTTGGGTTTACATGAAGCAGTGGCACAAGGCGGTGATGCAGAGGTAAAGCGGGCATTACTTCGAGAGCCCTGGGCGATTCACGAATTCGATGATTCCGGGCAGGCCCCGATACATATTGCTGTAAGGTTGAATCGGGTAGATGTTCTCGAACAGTTGCTATTGGCCGGGGATGATGCCAACCGCAAATCCTTCCAAGGCTGCAGCCCGCTCATGTTCGCTGCATGGAATGGCTATACAGACTGTATGAAAGTGCTATTAGCAGTCAAGGACTGTCGGAACGCCATTAACTACCGACCAGCACAGGGTCAAAATGCCCTATTCTTTGCTTCATACAATGGGAAAACGAAAGCTGTTCATATGCTGCTGGCAGAAGGTGCGTCTCTTGCAAGCAGAGACATGCACGGTCAAACCGCCTTGCACGCTATAGCAATGGGTTATGCAAATCAACAAGATGCCGGTGATATTCTGCGTCTAATGATGTTACGGGGCGCTCATGTCAGCATTGACACGCAGGACGACGAGGGAATCACGCCTGCAATGCGAGCTATGATTTCAAATAAGTTTTTAACACTGCTTGCATTTGTTGAAGCCGGCGCATCACTTAACTCGATCACCACAAACGCACAAAACGCCCTCCATTACGCTGCTTCTTGCTGTGGATTCGAGCTGCTTCAGGGCCTCCTTGAAGGAAACCTTCTGCATGTTGACCACAATCTTCGAGACGATGATGGACGTACCCCTTGGGATTGCTTTTCCGACAGAGTTCAATTAAAGAGTGCCAGCTTTATCGGAGCCGTTGACAACCTAGAGCATAGTGTTATAAGAGAGCATGATGCTTTTGTTCAATTGTACCGTTATATCCAGTCTCGGAATCTTGGAAATGACATCAGTTCATTACGACGTATTAAATCGGCCGTGAGAATCACGGATGGACTTGGGGCGATTGCAGAGTTGGGCAAGCTCATCGAATGTAAACATGCGCATGGCCGTAACGATGTTGCCAATTGGTGCCAGGGTGTACAAAGCTATATAAAAGGTGGATGCTGGGACTTGGCGGATGCAGAGATAGAAGATTATATCAACGAGCTTTATGATGAGCTTGAGGACATGGAAAGCAATTTTAAAGCTACAGCTGAAAATGTAACTTGACAATATGAATACGTTGAATGCTTTACTTAATTTGAACTTTCGTGGTACCTTCACAATGAATATGTCAACCGATACCTGTGATCTGACGCAAAGTTGCGTGCCTCTTTCGCGTCCCACATTTTGCCATCTTCACCCGTTGGTGAACATTGCGCACGAGAATCCTGGGGAAATATTTAGCGTTGAAAATTTTAGCAATTTCCTTAGAGCTCGTAACCCAATGGATTCGTTTTCTCACCACTGGCTTTGTGATTGACGGCTGACGTTTGCGTGGACCAGAATCCCCATTAGTCATCCACCGTTTAGCCAATCGGAGGTATCAATTCTGTTAGGGCCGAATCGGACCAGACATTCGGAATCGGGCGAGTGAGTTGAGGAAGATGGTCACTGAATCATGCCGTGTTGGCGGTATCCTCCCATTACTATAAGATGCTTTGGATCGGCCGCTTTTTATTCAGAGTAAAAACAGCAGAACCAAGCAACTCTTTTGTCTTTAAACACAATGACTCCCAAGATTCGTGACATCCGAACCGTCGACCTCACGACACACCCATACATCTTCGAGCAAGATGTACCAGTGCCTTTGAAAGAAGGTGGTGTTATCCGCTGCAATGTATATCGACCTAGGGAATCCGAAACGGGAACTAAATATCCCGTCATTGCTACCCTTGGCCCATATGGGAAGGACGTCCCGTACAAAGAGTATGTGAATTGGTAGCCCCCATATAAACATGCAGTGCTAAGATATTTCACAAGTTTCCATCCCCAGAGCTACTCGGAAGTGGATCTGGAGCACCAAACGGACCATTCTGCTTGGGAAACACCTACTCCAAAATATTGGACAGAACATGGCTACGTCGTGGTGCGAGCCGACGAGATTGGCACAGGGCAATCTCCAGGAGTCTTGAACATATTCTCGGCAGCAACGATTGATGCCTTTTGTGACTTGATCGAGTGGGCCAGTGACCAACCTTGGTCAACAGGAAAGGTCGGGCTGCTGGGTGTAAGCTATTATGCTGCGACTCAGTGGCAGGTGGCGGCTCGTAACCCGAGGGGATTGACAGCCTGCGTCCCTTGGGAAGGCTTCTCAGACCCAAGCAACGAAGCAGTCCGCCATGGTGGAATTCTATCCAACGGGTTTTTCCAGACGTGGTATGCACGCCAGGTTGCACCTAATCAATACGGCCTACCAGGGAAGGCTTCACGAAACTGGGGCCCAGATACTGTCGAAGGCAATCTGGATCCATCGGAGCTTACCGCCAATCGAATTGATATATCAGATTGGCTCCATATGTACAAGCACCGGGACGACCCTGCATTCAGGTCAGTCAACTTCAATCTGGAAGACATCAAAGTTCCCATTCTCAGTGTGGCCAATTGGGGCGGAATCATGCTGCACCTGAGAGGCAATGTCCGAGGTTTCATTTTTGCTGCTTCGGAACATAAGTATCTTCGATTCATCACCGGCCGTCATGACTTGCCATTCTACTATCCAGAAGAAGTGGAGGTGCAAAGGAGCTTTTTGGACGCCTTCTTAAAGGACAAAGACACTGTCGGATGGACCAGGAAAGGGCAAGTCCCAGCCGTTGATCTCGTCTTGCGAAAAGGAAATCCTGGCTTCAATGACCCTGTTGCGGAAAGGGTGTTTGCTCGACGGACAGAAAGCGCATGGCCGATCCCAAGAACGAAGTACACAGATCTCTTTCTTACCGAGGATGGGAAATTGGAATTCCAAAGGCCTGAAGATAAGTCAATCAACAAGTTAAGCTACATGGCAATGGGTGTGGGGTCATTGTCCCACCTTGTGTCGTTTCAGACCGATCCGTTTGAATGTGAAATGGAGATTACCGGTCATATTGTGGCCCACCTCAATGTCTCTGTCAGCAGGGATCGCTGGGGAACTACACCATCCGATATTGACTTATTTGTGTCAATCCGTCATTTATCGCCAGATGGTGAAGAGGTCCTTTACACGGGATCAACAGGTGAAGGTGCCCCAGTCTCTAAGGGCTTTTTACGAGTCAGCCAAAGAAAGGTCAATCCGCAACACTCTCAACATCGTCCATGGATGCCGTTTCGGGACTACTTCGCAGCGGACACGTTACCAGTCATCCCCGAAGAAGTGTATAGCGTCGATGTGGAAATCTGGCCGACGAATGTCATTGTTGATGTGGGTGCCAGGTTGATCTTTGAAGTCAGCGCTCAAGACACGGCTGGAAGTGGGATGTGGTGCCATACAGACCCTATTGACAGGTGACTCATTATTACACGACACGCCATTCCAGTAGCTAACAATTTACAGGCCTGTAGATGTTTTTCGTGGGAAAAATCACATTCATTTTGGGCCAAACTATTCCAATTACATCACATTGCCTGTCATTCCACCAATTAGCGATGTGACTTCCTGATGAGAGTGGTGAAGGGTGCAGGGTGTGCTCATTCAGCCTAGCATGTTGTCTACTACGCTTAGGGAATTTCTTTCAATATTGCCCAGATAGCCGAAAAGAGGGGAAATGAGAGGAGTGTGGCAGTTCAATTCACAACCTATAACCCTGACTTTGTCCATGAGCATGTCCCTAACCCTAACCCTAACCCTCAATAGATAATGAAGGAAGCAATATAATTCATTATGGAACTAGGCCATTTTGAATCATGGTGGTTTAATTTTTAATAGTGATCAAACGTCCTTTGATTGTCAGATCCCTACAAAATAAGATGAATAATTTAGCCATTCTACCATTCAGCATATTTAGCCTAGTTTAAGATCATGTGGGCGACCAATACCCCATTATTCACATCCACGCAATGTATCACTAAGTCCCCAAGGGCGCGGCGTCATTAGCTCGGGACAAGGCTTTTGAAAAGCTACTCCGTACTCGGATTCGAAACTTAAGCGTGCCAAAATCCATTTCCG
>JAHVYC010000010.1:41978-62659 GCA_020623665.1 Calonectria multiphialidica
CCTCTCCATTCTCTCCATCAACCGCAAATCATCGCAACCAACCGGCTGCACACTAGCCCACGGCACAATCATATGCTGTGGGTAGACCGGCTGCTAATTAGTAGGGCTTTTGTTAGAAAGGGACGACAATGGAAGGGTCTGGAAAGGAAAACTGCTGTCTTGGAAAGGAAAGAAGGTTGGCAGTGGTGAATATTAATGCAGAGTATTAGTCAGAAAAATAGATGAGGTGGCCCCGTGTGCCTTAGGATATAATAAGTGATTAATAAAGTGTATGAAATGTGTATTAACTCCGAAAGCACCTTTTGCGTTACGGTTCGCAGGTGACTGTTAACTAAGTGACGTGATGTAACCCTGGGCTTTCATCCAAGGCTGTACGCCAAGATGGAGATTCCTCTCTCTCCAAAGCGGCACCAGGGAATACCTTCTAGAAGACAGCTTCCCACTGCAATCCAATTTCGAACGCACTGCCCACCAACGCCCTCAAGTACAATACCAAACCTTCCCTCACGCCCAACACACACCTTGCGAACACATTCTTTCTGGCACAACTAATAACCAAGTTATGTTAAAAGCTAATTAAGACCATTCCATACGGTAGGCCTTGATCTGTCTATATGCCAGCGAGCAAAGAGGTCATTAAAGCGGCAACCCGTGGCCAGTCACATGTCGCTTGTGCTTCGCGTCATAATACCAAATCATCACACCTCTATGCGTATATAATTTGAAACTACCCCTCCTATCCCCCTAAGTTAAGTTTGTATTTCTTGTACATCTGTGAGCGTCAAATTGATGATTGGTCAGGTGGAAATCGGATATGTTTTCAAATCACCCGGCGTTGAGAATAAATCAGAACAGCCTCTTCTTTGGCTTCATCACCTGAGCAAGTCACACCCCGCACCTTGGCAGCATGTCGGACCACATAACAGCATGGGGAAATTTGACCGCCGGCCCGCGTTCCGACTTAGCGGGTACCAACAGAAAGATCCGGCACCGACCTTTCCCGAAGGGCAGCGGAACATCAACATCCGCATTCGTTATAGGCAAAAAGATCAATAGCCGAGCCTGGCTAAGCTTGTCTGCGTGAATCTTAAGATTGCCATCGACAGAAACTTCTATAAGTACTACGTAATGCAAGTTCTGGCTCAGAATTCTTGTGCTGTTGCTTCTACATAGTTAGAAATAACACTGCAACTTGCCTTACCAAATGCATCTCAACCTCGGCTTCTTACTTTCGTCTGTTGTGCTACTTCTTGGGGACGGAGTAACATGTAAACCAACAAAACATATCCCAAAGGACTTTGTGACCGTCCAAAAAGAAAAGTTTCAATTAAATGGGAAGGACTTTTACTTTGCCGGTTCAAATGCCTACTACCTTCCGTTCTCTGGGGTATGCATGACCTCTATGCATCTCAATTGTGTTCTGGGACTGATCATGCATTAGACTCAAGCGGATGTAGAAAAGGGTCTAGGAGCAGCCAAGAAAGCTGGTCTCAACGTCTTTCGTACCTGGGGATTTAATGATAGGAACGCAACTACAGATCCAAATGGTCTTCCACAGTACGGCGGGGAAGGTGCCGGCGATACTGGTGTCTATTTCCAGATCTGGGAGAATGGTCAATCGAAAATTGATGTCGCGCCATTTGACAAGGTTGTTGATGCGGCATCCAAAGTTGGGATGAAGTTGATTGTTGCATTAACCAACAACTGGGCTGATTACGGGGGCATGGATGTTTACACAGTAAACCTTGGAGGGAAATATCATGATGATGTGAGTGAAAGATTCAAAGTTCACCGAAAGAATACTAATACCTTCTAGTTTTATCGCCTCCCTCAGATAAAGAAGGCCTTCAAGCGCTACGTCAAGGAAATGGTCACTCGATACAAGGACTCACCGACAATCATGGCCTGGGAGCTGGCCAACGAGCCACGCTGCGGCGCTGATGGAGTGCGTAACCTCCCGCGGAGCGATAAGTGCAATCCGGAGCTGTTATCTGGGTGGATCAAGGAGATGAGTGCATATATAAAGAGCCTTGACCCCCACCATCTCGTGACTTGGGGCGGAGAGGGTGGATTCAACCGTGAGTCCGACGATTGGGCGTATAATGGCAGCGATGGTGGTGACTTTGACCACGAATTGGCACTGTCCACTATTGACTTTGGCGTTTTCCATACATACCCTGACTGGTGGAGCAAGACAGTTCCATGGTCAAACCAGTGGGTTCAAGACCATGCTGCATCGGGTGTCAAGGCCGGAAAGCCCGTGGTCCATGAAGAATATGGATGGCTTACACCAGAAGCACGGGCCGAATATCTGGGTACAACAAGAAATGAGACAAGGGTGGAGGTCCTTGGAGAATGGCAGCGAATCCATGTGGAGAAAAAGATGCCAGACATGTACTGGCAGTATGGTTATTCTGGATTCTCGTATGGACGCAACCATAACGATGGGTTTACCATTTATCTCGATGATGCGGAGGCCAAGCCACTCGTGTATGAGCATGCCAAGGCGATGAATAGACTGAATAAAAAGTAGGGCTGGTTTTGGGGCTAATCGAGCTCATATCATCGTATTCTGATTTCTCTCATTAAATAACGAACCGTATATTTCCTATAAATGTCGTGAAAATAATATTTCATCCGTGTATTGACATGGCCAACAGTATGTGACCAATCCAGGTTGATGTTGTCATGTTTATCGCGATATGTGGCATGGACAGGCCTTCAAGCGAAAGGCTTGTTCAACTGCAAGCACCACCGTATTCTTCCAATTGACTCTTCCCGCCGAAAGCTTTCCGTCATAACGGCGCTACCATCACAAGATTGACTAGGCTGATCATTAGCAGTCGGCACGGCTTCACTATCCTTAGTCTGACACTTCTAAAACTAAAATATTGTTAGTTCCCGTTGCCGCGCACCAGCGTTTCCTTGGTGTCGGTGTTGGTGTTGGTGTACTTTTTAGTTAAGCCTAGCTCAACGCCAAAACTAACATCCAAAAAGTTTTGTAAGCCAAAGGATAACACGCCCATCTATAATTGCAAGGCATGGGTTATGTTGAGTCGGCCTTGAGCGTGCACTCCAGGAAAGAGAAGTCCTCAAGTTTCTTCAAGAGATGTTATCATTAATTAATTACTCTAAAAAAGCTTTTGTGGATGCTCTTCAACGCCTAAATCGTACAACATAGCTAGGGTACAAATTAAACAAACGGCCCCTTGCCGTCACGGAATATCTCGTCCCACCAGTGGGTGGGCGATGATTCCTTCTCGCCGTAGTCACGACAGATGTCCTTGAACTCCATTTGGGGCAGAGGTCTCATGGCTGTGTCTGTCAATACCCTCGGCATTTTCCTCATCTCGTTGGCCGGTACGGGCCAGTATGTGATGTCGCGGTACTTGGTACGAATTGTGACCAAGGGAGACTGCTCGCCTGGCTTCAACCTGAAGGCGAGGAGCTGCCGCAAATATCCGAAAAACCATGTCTGGTCCCACCACCAAATGCGTCGGTTCTTGAGGCCGTCGCGATGGGCATTGTGGTGCAAAATGACGGGTACGGATTCGCTGAAGAAGTCGGCGTAGAGGGGCATGTCTTCCCACTTTGGCACCTCCGCGATGCCTTCCAGGGGATTTCTCGCTTCCTTGACATCCTGCGGAACACCACGTAGTCGCACTGGCGAGATTCCCAGGGCCTTCGACCGTTCCTCGATTCCAGTTTTGTTGTTTAGCTTGATAATCAAACCATCGTCTTCTTCAAAGACGGTGGCGATAGAGATCTCCTGCTGGTAGTCAAGGCCAATGTGATATTCAAAGTCCTTGTCCGCCATCGATGTCATTTCATCCGAGGTGACGTTGTTCTTTCGTTTCCACTGCCGCCATACTTCTTGCTCGCCCAAGATCTCTCCTGTGACGCCCTGTTCACTAGCCATTTTATAACCCTTGTCAATGCTGCCCTGTAATCTGCTATAACCACGACGGAACAAGTGTCTCATGTCACCCGCCTTGCCCATGTAAACACCTCCGTTGATGAACTTGGGCCGCACGGTGTGATAATCGCTCATGTTGGTGTCCGTGTTTGGGCCGTAAAGGTCTGCTCGCATTGGGCTTTCGGGCAGCGCATCGCAGTGCAGGTCCACATTGAATTCCAGTGTGGGAAAGCATCTTTTCTGTGATGCCGCAATGATGGTCTGCTCCATGGGCATAGGCTCCTGTCCTGACCACTGCTCCTTGAGCCGGGCATTGGCTCTCTCGTTGCTCGCATGGAAACGTCTCAGCAGAACTTCAGGCGGCAATTGGAACCAAGCATCATAGCCATCCACGATAAGAACAATATCCTCGTCATCGAGCTTCTCGCTGGGGTGAGCAAATGGGTTGAGAACCGCATCGAGGTAGCGCAAAACGCCGGGGACTTTGAGAAGATTTGCCCCACCCGCCCATTTGGATAGTTTAGTGGGATCGGATCCCCAATTGACAACGATTGGACTAGGGTAGCCAAGTGCAATGGCGCTCATCATGGACTTGCAAAGGTTTGGATGGGGCGCCGTGGCAGGCATAACAATGACGAAGCGCCTGTTTTCAGGGCCATTCAGAGTTGGGGGTACTACCGATGATGGTGAGGGCCCCGAGTTGTCTGGTATAATGGGGAGGAGAGGAGTGTCGGAGGCATATAAGCCACTGCTCTAATACCGTGTCAATTTGGTACAGGAAACTCCGAATACGGTTGGCTTACCCTTGTGAAGGAGAAGACGGCCAGCAGGAACCCAGCCGTTGCGAGAAAGACGAGCACCTTGGACATCTTGCGCATGGACTGGACAATGGCCGAGAGCCTTGTTTCAGCACCATATAGGGGTTGGTAGGTCATCCTGGCATGCCCGCTGAACAAACAGCCTTGGAATTCAATGCCTCTGACCCTGCTCGGAACATGGCAAAGTTTATTTATTTATACAGGCAAAGATGCCACGCGTTTACGTCGCCCAAAACCGACTGTTGGCGTTCCCCCTGACTCAGTGCGAAGCTATTGATTCTGCCCCCACTTGGCGCCAGTGTCTAAGATTGAAATCAGTAGCGTGGCTTGCGGGCCACGATGTGAGTGGAGCCACAGATAGCTGATGGACACGCTATTCCCAACAGCGATGACCCAAGAAAAAAAAAGAAAAAAAAGAGCCAATAGAACAAAAAAGCAAGCAGGGAGAAATCATACCACGACGCCCTGAGCACCTGATGAAGCAGAATGCGCATACGCGTAAAACGATGCGGTCAGTCATGCAAGGAGCCATCAAACTACTCCGTACATTGAGAACTACTTATTAGGGGAATCAAGGGGCGATGGGACAGCGTATTTTTACATTAAACAAGAAAGAACCAGGATCTGAGCGATCTAACAGGCCTCTAGATACGCCCGAATACCCACATCCGCGGATACTGGGGGGAGCTGAAAAGAGATAATGTGGCTAAAAGGAGACATGCAAATTTTCTACAGCGCATCACGTGAGGCTTCAGCCGTTCAGCTGGCCCACTACCCTGAATTTCAAGGGGGAGCAAAACGAATATGCCCCTCTTTTCCATGGTTTGATCCAAGCACGGAAGAGAATGTATTATGAGGTTTAATGCCTTTGGTTGAATGCATATGGCCGTTCAAATCTCAATTCTCATGACACGATGCAGCCTGCTACAGAGTGACAGCAATATGATATGCCAATTATGAGTTCTATTGAGCATAGCTATTATTAGGAAAACCAATTGGTCTGTCGGGATGATGTACCATTCAATTTTGAGCCCATGAAGTTTGAAGTGCGCAATATTGACCATCTCCAACAAGACCAGAACCCTTTGTCATTTTCTACGCCACCAACACCTACTCGCTGCTGATAATCAAGGGTAGTAGCCCACCCTGGCTGTCACTATGAAAAATAGTTTCTGTCTAGTGATAAATGTGGAGATTATGGCCAGTGCCTGCGGGGTTCTCAGCGTTGATGTCATATATGATTTTGGTAAGCGAGGTTCTTCCTCGACCCAATCCTCGCCGACACACCGCAGTAAGAAAATCAGGTATCGCCATGTCGGGTGTCACCGGAAATAGTCCCCCTCGTCAAGATCCGGCCCATAAGCTGTGAGTGAGCCTCAATGATATGTATAAACATAGTTGATGAAAAATAGCTCAGTCACAGCATGTCAAAGGTGTCGAGATCAAAAGGTGTCTGCTATGGAGTCTGGTAAAGAGCAGCGCGCTAATGCTTCAGTGAATTCGCCAGCTTAAATGTAGCCGGGAACGTCCCATATGCCTTCGATGCAAAAGATTACAAGGCAACTGTTTTTATCCCGCCCCCATTGACCGCAAGCTCGTAAAGGCAAACCGGCGGAGGCATGCGAGCCGCCAAGTATCCAGCCGGAATGGCGCTGAGGTGTTGGATTCCAGTTGGCTGCACCATACAACACCAGGCCCAACCCTGCCACATCCTTCCTCAGAGCGAATGACGAGTCATCGGTTACATACTCCAAATGATTCGGGTACAAACTATGATCTAGTTGAAAATGAAGGGGAGTCATCATCCGAAAATCCACCAAATCTTCGAGATTCCATTCACACTCTATCAACCGTATGCTCAACTTTGCCAAACCTTCCCTCTATCCTAATTGCAAATATTTCCATCTGACTTTGGCCAGTCTTATCCTGCTCACATACGAGCAGTAAGTTCCTCAGGCACCAAGATGTCATGGCAAAACAGGTCGAAAGGTACACCGACTGCAGATTTGCCACCACGTACTGCGGGTCTCGCACTTCTCGAAATCTTTTTTACACGGGTTTCAATTGCACCACTGCTTTTCTTCAAGTCCCTGCTCTTCCAGCAATACATTGAAGATACGCTTCCGGATTATTTGCTTCAAGCTATCTTTGCGCTCGCCTCATTGTATGGGCATTATCTGTCTTGGGCCATTACTGTCGAAGCTGATAGAGATGCAGATTTGTTGTCCCCCTGCGAGATAAGGGCGGAGGTGAACCAATTTCTTTTTCGGAACTGGGATCTCTCAACGCTTTCCACATCCGCAGTCTTCCATGGGCAGAGGCTGCTATGAGGGAGACCATGGCACTAACCGTGTACGAGCTATCACTTCCAATGGTGCAGGCCCTTGAATGCCTAGTTGTATACTGGTCCTGGACCGGAAACTCTCGCAACGCTGATTTATGTTTATGTACAAGTCTCCCTATTCTATAGATTTGGATCGATGCTAACAGGCTCCGAAGCTATGGCGTACCGCTCTTGTGCGATTCTAGGATATGCAAAGGAACAGAGCGACACAACCGAGAAAGTAGGGTTGTCATTGGAGTCTGAATTGAAACGCCGGTGCTTGTGGGCTTGCTGGACGTCATTGTGCATTACCGCAGAACCCGAGCATTACATCAAAACCGCATGGTCCGACATGGCCCATATTCCATTACCCGGAGCAATAAGCACTGGTTCTACTGGATGGAACCTGTCCTTGGGACCTAAAATGGATTCAAACTGGGTCGTTATTCGACCTAGGGATTCGAGCCAAGTTGTCAAAGATGCTTACTTTGCTGCAGACTTCATGAAGCTCATGGGGATCTGGTAGGTTAGCTCTGTATAAAAGGTGAAGCCATCTAATTTATTGATTAGGGCAATGATTCAGTCCTTGACCCTCCAATACTCTTCACTTTCCACCGAAAAGATATTAGGAAGGCTATCTGAAATATCCAGACTATTAACAAAATACAAAGTTAGGGCATACAGCGACGCTCATTCGGAAGCATTTTATCCCCTATTTCGGCTACATGGGTTATATCATATGGCACATATGTGTCTGTATTCGCTAGTAACCACACAGTTCTCCGGCCTAATAGCCCATGCGCCTCAAACATTGGAGACTATAGAAGATGGCAGAGGCAAATTGCTTTATCATGCCCATCTTTTTTCCAAGCTATTGGAGTCTTACCAAAACGGAAACCGGGATATATCGTACATCTGTCCTCTGCTTGGATACGGAGTTTTCATGACAGGAGAAGTACTTTTGCGGTCCGAAATCACTAAGAGGAGGGCTACTATACCTGAGCTACAATCAACATCAAATATTAACACAGGTTATCCTGATTCTTCTATGAAGACCATTGTCAGTATTGTTGACATCCTGAGCCATTCCTGCACCTATTGGAGAATCTTGGAAGGCCCGGTGAGTCCTTGCTTCTCCCTCACCAAATCTGATGAACGAATTATCTAATACTGAAATGTTTATTTCACCTTTAGCGGAACAGGTTGCGGAGAGCCATCAACTATGTCGCTAACAGTAATCCTGGCGGCTATTTAGCTTTTGGCTATCTGAACCCAATACTTCCCAGAGCTCAGAGTGGGAAGAATGCCACAGACCCAACTGGATCCCAGGAGGTTGATTCTAATGAATTGGCTATCACTTCAAGAGAGGGATCGCCTGTAGATGTTCCTGGCAACATTACTACAACGCTTAGCCTGAACTCGGAAAGTGCTTCAGGCACCTCAGGGTTTGGAAGAGAACTGGAAGAATGGTCTGCTTTGTTAAACGAGGAAGGAATTGGAGGCCATGCAGTGGTCGATATCGGACCTGAGGAGATGGATATACAAGACTTTCATGACTTTGACAACCTAAATTGGTGGCCCTCCCAATTTTCTTTCCGACACCCAGATAAAACTACAGACGATGAGCCTGTAAATTAGATCGGAATAAATGGCAGACAATTAGAAGACTTTGCAAAACCAAAACCAAAAGAAGTCTCTAATCTCTAAACAGCCGTTCTCGGACAACTTAATTTGCCTCAGTGGGATATGCGCGGTATATGAGTTTGGATCAGAACTTGTTGCCACCCACGATAGTATCGAACAGAATAATAAACATCGTACTAGACCGACCATACAACCAAATAATAAATCGCAAAGCCTTGTTATTCCTAGCCCCATTTCATGCCTTTGTTACCGCAAATGTTGGGGTTTGTGTCATGCCTGTTTCAGCATAATACTTTTCCCAGTGATCGATGAGCCTCTTCATCACGTCCGTCTCCAGCTCTGAAAGGTCATGCAGCTCACTTGGGTCATCTTCGACATTATAAAGCTCCCAGTCATCCTTTCCTCTTGGCTTTCCAATCCAAAGCGCCTTGTATTTACCCTCACGAATGGCTCTTTGACCGAAAAGCTCCCATCCATGAATATGGACATCCTCTCCGTGTACGGTGGATGATGGCGCCGAGTAATCAGGCGACGACAAATGAGGTACCCAAGACTTACCGCGTGGTAGAACAACATCGCGGCCTCTAAAAGTATGACCGGGATGGTCGACTTTGGCAAGGTCGAGGATGGTCGGAAGAATGTCCATTACCGTTGTGAATCGATGAGTTATGGCATTCTCCTTCGCATGAAATGGTGGGTACCGAATTAAACAAGGACATCGGATCCCGCCCTCCGTAATCCAGCATTTGAACCCTCTGGATGGTGCTGTGGCCGCGCATGCCCAACGTGCACCTATGAAACATGGATGATTAGCAGACTTTTTAAATCTGGGTCACTAATGTCTTTACTTACCATACCACACAAACGAACTCTGGTCTCCAATATTTCCGTAGTCATTATTGTAGTATTTTTGAATAATACCGCCCATTGTGGTGGCTCCACCCATCATCTATGCCGTGTTAGTCAGAATCATGCTCAAAGTTTGGGGAGATCCTACTGGGAGTGCCTCAAGAGCTGCTCCTTCCGCCCCATTGTCGGACATGAAGAGTACAAAGGTATTGTCCAGCTCTCCGGTTGACTCCAAATAGTCAACCACTCTGCCAATGTGAGTGTCAATTAACTCCACCATTGCTGCAAACACTTCCATTTTCCTGGCAGAGATTTTACGCTCTTGTTCCATCATGTCTTTCCACTCTTTTCCCAGAATACCTCCAGGTGGAGCGGATTCAACACCCTCCTTGACGAGCCCCAGATCGATGAGGCGTTGCAAACGATGTTGTGCAAGAGCATCCGGCCCATCATCATATTTTCCAGCTTTGAGTGGAGCAGGTTAACAATCATCTACTATATACCTTTATAAGACACATAATCACTTACCATACTTCTGAATGATCTCCTTCGGGGCCTGAAGCGGCCAGTGAGGTGCTGTAAATGGAAGGTACGCCATGAAAGGCTTCTCTTTTTCAGAGTCGTTTCTCTCGCCCAGGAATGCTAACATGCGATCCGTGAAGGATTTCGTCGAGTAAAAGTCTTTTGGCAAGTCAGTTCGATGGTTGATGAATTCTTCCCCATCCATCCAAAACCCGTCCGTGTTGAGGCAGGGGATTTTGAACTCCCCGTCGTCCAGCTGAGGCTCAAAGGCGTAGTGATTTCCAGCACCTGGGAGGAAGCTAAAGCTTTTATCAAAACCTCTATTACAAGGAGCAAGCTCTTTGGTCAATCCAAGATGCCTATGAAACAAAACATCGTCATGTCAATATTGCATGCATTCACAGAGAAAGATGTCAATAAACACTAACCATTTTCCTGACATGATCGTATGATATCCATTGTCTTGTAGAATCTCAGACAAGGCTGCTACCCTCCAATTCAGATAGCCCTCGTAACCAGGCTTATCTTTAAAATAGTCACCGAAAGCACGCATGTGCTCAGCCATTTGTCCTGTATTCCATTAATTGACTGCTGGCCCAAAGGAACTTTGATTGAATTTTGCTTACCCAGCCCAGCAATATGATTATCAGTTCCTGAAAATAGCATCGAACGTGTTGGTGAACAAGCAGACGCGGTATGGAAATTGGTCATGCGAATCCCTTCAGAGGCCAGTTTTTTCAGAACCGGCGTATTAATCTCACCCCCGTATGGAGAGACATCGCTGAAGCCTAGATCATCAGCAACGATGATGAGGAAGTTGGGTTTTTTTTCATCAGTCATGTTGAATATTTCTGTATGCTGTGATTCTACAATGTGTTGGAGCATAGACTGAATAGGAATGCCGCTTGAGGGAGTTTCTCATATAGCTAGCGGCCTCTTATTTCCGACGATTTCCCAATTCGCAATTTGGTTCCAACATGGCACAACCCCGCCTTCTCCGCGTGCGACATCCGATCGGATATTTGGTCAATATAGCGATTTCCGGACCGGGTCCACCAAGGAAAGGCGAGATCCGGTGAATTATGGTTAGCGACATGGTCATTTTAGCTGTCGTTGGCTAGATGGCGACTACAGCTAAACCAGGGCAGGCAATGAGAGGGGTCAGACGATGCAACCCAATCTTCAAGGAGATCATGCCTGCCTCACCCGACGTGACGAAGCAAGTTTGAACTGGAACATCTCATCACGGCTTCTCGAATGCTTGATAGCAGGGTCATGTCTTGAGGCTTCTAAACCAAATCTATCCTGCTACGAGTTAGAACCGAACAATATGGGGTCAAAAATATTCATGAGCAATCTACCCTACTTTTCAACATCCTAAATAGCTGCCAGTATACCAAACGACCTCGGCCCTTGTAACAAGGGTCGCCGAAAGTGACGTATTTAGCTTTGACAAGGAATATTAGATTATCCCATGACTGCAGTAGAGTAACATGGTGCACTTTCCCCCGCATCTTTCTCTTCGGTTAGAATAGCCGTTAGGCCTGCGTACCCCAGATTTCGACATTGGGCCCCAGTTGCAAGTTAAATACTGAGCGGTACGGCAAACATTCCTCTACCACCAGTATCATCTGCACACTAATTCACTTAAGTATCCTCCTTGTCTATCCCATTAGTTCAACGGAAATTATTATTAGTGATTTTGGTTCGCTTAGCCAAGAATCTACAATGACTTCAATTACAAAACATTTGGACTTGAAAGGAACGTTTAACACGCGCCTCACAACGACTATCCTGCTCATTGCTGTATCCCAATTTAATTTCGGCTTTGATCAGCAAGGGTTCAATACCACGCAAGCCATGGTATCATTTGAGAGGGAGTACGGTTGGTGGAATTCGAAAACTGGCGAATACTATCTGGAAAGCTGGTGGCTTTCATTATTCACCGGGCTTCCTTACATTGGCTTTGGGCTTGGTATAATTTTTTTCATCATTAATTGCAATGACCGGCCTGGCTGATATCTCCTAGGTATCATCATTGGTAGCATGGTCAGCAAACGATGGGGAAGACGAATGTGCATGTTCTCCATGAGTATTTGGTCTCTCATCTCTACCACAATTATTATAACCTCTCAGAACAGAAACCAACTTCTTGTTGCCCGTATCTTGGCATACATTTATATTGGCATGGAACTGTCCGTCGTTCCTATCTATCAATCAGAGATTACTCCTCAGAAAGCCCGCGGCTTTATTGTCGGCACGTATCAGTTAAGCCTTGGAGTGAGTTGGAGCTGTCAAAATACCCGGTTGAATTGTACTGACGTGGTGCAAACAGGTGGGTGGACTTGTTGTCAATGGGATCGCTAGAGGGACAGGAAACATGAACGGGCCTGCAGCCTTTCGTATTATTTACGGTCTATTTTATCTTATCCCTACAATTGTGGCATGTGGTATTTGGTTTGTACCCGAGGTATGAAAGACATACTCTTTTCAAGCATATCCCTCCCGGGGTTACTACATTTTACATTCACACGTTTCAAATACTGTTTATAAGATCAATTAGATTGCTAATTCATCAACAGTCGCCTCGTTGGCTAGCATTGAAAGATCGTCGGGAAGAAGCTCTTGCAGCCCTCACCCAATTAAGAAAGGGCAAATTCACCGAGGAACAAATTCTTGAGGAGATGACCCATATAATTAACGGAATTGACCGCACAGTCGAAGCGGGCAATTTCTTTGACATGTTCAATGGAACTCAGACTACCAAACGAACCTTGATCGTTATTTTTGTCAACTTCTTTCTACAAACCACCGGAAGCCTCTTTGCAAGCGTTTACGGTGCATACTTCGTTAAGCAATTGGGATTTATCAATCCTTTCACAATTACAGTTTCAAACTCCGCCATTCAGATTTTTGTGTGCCTTACAGCAATGATCCTGGTTGATAAACTTGGCCGCAGGTATGTTCATGTCGAAATATGCCCTCACTCACTGTTTTAACACGACCGACTACAGAAATGTCATATTTCTTGGGGGAAGCATTCAAACAGCCGGGCTTTTTGGAATGGGTGGTCTCGGCCTCATTAAAAATCCCTCTACTTCTGTCAAGTCTGGTATCGTTGCGATGATGATCGTGATGACAGTTGGTTACGTGCTTGGTTGGTCGCCCGCCGCACACACTATTTCCGCTGAATTGCCGACCATGAGACTTCGAGACATCACTTACCGAACAGCATCGATTGTGAACATCGCGACACAATTCGCAGTGACCTTTAGTCTTCCGTACTTGCTCAACAAGCCGTACGCTGCCCTTGGAAGCAAGGTCGGCTTAATTTTCGGAAGCATGGCAGTACTCTCCTTGATTTTTGTGTTCTTTTGTGTTCCAGAGTGCAAAGGGAGAACACTGGAGGAAATTGATTTGCTTTTTGAATCCAGAGTGTCCCTGCGCCATTTTTCCGAAGTTCGGCTTGACGATGGGCAGTTGGGTGAACGAATGACAAAGATGATGTCGAATATTGACGAGGAACGGCCAGGAAAGGATGGAACAAGCGCCCATATTGAGCATCACTAGGGTTTCATTTTGTTTGGAGGCGGGTTACGACCAAATTTTCGTGTACTTCCAGAAGCTTGCATTTATATCAAGAATATGATGGTTTATGACAAGAGGAGCATTAGTGAAATTTAAGGTCGTCATTCGATTGCCCAGGCTGCAAGTACTTCAAAATCCCTAATTAGAATGGACTCCGCTGATGGCTGAAAAAAAATGTTTGTTTTACCTTTTACGACTTTTCCTCAGCGCAAAATATTCGGCAGGCTCCAGGGTCACTAAATGCGATTATTGATAGATACCCATACAGGCCTGCGCTCAACGAAATCCACCTAACCAATACTCGTGAGTGTCAATTCTTCTAAGTCTATTTGAATCTATTTATATGCTGCATAAAACTATCGATCAAAGCTTTTAATAATATTCGCAAGCTTTGGTTCCACAAAATTGTGAGACCGTCTAGCTCCAGTCTCCGTCATCAACAATGCGTTCTCCACGGTCAGCATAGCCTAACAACTCCTGGACTGTCCAAGACTTGTAGGTATGACCGGGCACAGAATTCGTGTTTTTGAAAGGTGTCCCAACCAGAAGGTGATTGGCACAGTTACCGTAGTTGTCGTAGGCGTATTGCTCAGGGTCATGGTCTTGCACCCACGAGCCCACAAAATGGACGATCCGGCTGGCTGCCCCAGTGTCCTTTTCCATGGCATCCCAGTCTGGGTTGTGGAACAGCTCACGTGTCTTGAAGCCCATTTTTTGCGCGCAGCTGACACGTTCGGCCCTGTCATATAATTAGCACACACTTACTGCCGATCATGGATCTCTGTGCCACTTACCGGAGGTGGTTGTGGACCTGGACGCCTAGAGGCGCGTTGCTCTTTCCTGCGATCTGCAGGCAACTAGCCAGAGAAAATGAATCTTCAAGGGCCATCGAAGCACCGCTGGCTGAAGTTGGAAGGAAAGTGTGCGCCGAATCGCCTATCTGAATGACCCTCTTCTTTGGTGAGGCCCAGTTCTCCCTAGGGTTGCGCCACATGAGCTTGAAGTCGACGGCCTTGCCGCCGGGAGCGCCCTTGATAATTTCAGAAACCCAAGGAGCCCAGCCCTCTATATGCGGCAAGGCGTGTTCGATTGAAGTCTCCTTTGTCCACTCCTCTTCTGCATTGCCATCATCCTATTGAATTATGAGTTAATCTGTGTCCTGGCATATTCCGCATTTTCCGTACCTTGTGAGTGAGCATGAAAACGACGCTCTTGGGATTCTTGGCTAGGATGATATGTGCTCCAGGTCCAAAGTATAAAGAGACAACTGTGTCCTCATCCCCATACCAGTTGGTGATTAATGGGTTATGAAGCACGCGCTCGAGTGCATATGTTGCTCGGAAGACGGCGAAACCAGAGCTAATGGCCTTTTCCTTGTATCCAGACACAAGATTCCAGGACTTAGAACCAATTCCATCAGCTGCTACGACAATGTCGGCAGTGAGCTTGGTATCATCCTCAAGTACCACGCCAGAGTGGTCATCTGTCTCGAAGTAGTCGGTGACGAGTGTAGAGAACTGGGTTTCGATACCCAGGCTCTCGGCGTACTCGTGAAGGGTGCGGTGGAAATCCGCTCGCGTCATTGAAAGAGCGAAGGTATTTCTACCAATGATTTTCCCATCATACTTGTTAATGGTACCTGTCAAGTTAAAAGCAATGCTGTGACACCTTTCCAAGAAACCTGGCCATTTGGCCGGGGAACGGAGAGCGGACTCTTGGATTGCAATGAGATCGCCTATGCAGAGAGAATTAGCGCCAATTAATTTTGAGACTGGTGTAGATAAATCGAAAACATACCATAATCATTGAAATCAGGACGGCGTTCGATAATCTTAACATCATGGCCCTTGCGAACAGCTTCGATTGCGAATCCCAATCCAGCAATACCTCCACCAACAACTAAAACCGAGAGCCCACTAGGAGGGTATCGCTTCATTGAAGAGACATCAAAATGGGCCGAAGTGCCGTTTCCACTCATTTTGACTGTTTCAAGGGATGTGTGTTTGTTGTAGTTGTGGGTGCGATGGATATGGTAGAGGCGTGAGTGAAGATGGTGTGAGGAGGAGAACTTTTTGACGATTGACGGCGCCGGAGGTAGTTATATACCTAAGTGATCTCTTCATCCCAACATATCTCAACCTATTACTCAGTGCCTTTCGGAGGAAGTTGTTCACTCTTCGGACCCCGACTAGATGTTCCATAGTTTGGAGATCCGCAAATACTGACCGCATTGCAACATACGGCAGAAAGTAGAGTAACCTCACATTGACAGAAATCTATACGTAAACAAAAGTACCAGTACAGTTCACGTACGGAACACCTCCTGAGATGCAAGTCATTATCTCATGAATGGCTAGCTTAGACGAGCCGCTATCCAACTAACGTCTCGCCTCATGCGGGCCGTCCCCATCTTGTCCCACTTCTGTGGCTCGACCCGCTGAAAACGTAAGCGGCGAAAGGAACAAGATTCAAGACACATGATTTTTTCGGTATTCGAAGGCGAGAATAGAATTGCCGGGCAAGGGTCTGGGGCCCGGTTAGTCCCCCTGCATGTCCCGGTACCGGCATTGTCGATCGTGGCAACCATCGTGATGCAGATGCTTGGGCCACTTATTGAGGGTTGAACAGGGGCCACCACCAATAGTACTCAAGGCTCGCTGTCGGACAAAAACCCACTCGGGAATGACCCTCAGACAGGCCCACAGGGGTTTGCGTCGTGGGTATTTACGGTGATGATAAATAGAGGACACACTGCCCACCTCCCGAGGCTGCCCACCAGGAACGCCGGAAGTAAAACGATCCCGATATGTCATAAAAATGCTTCATCAAAGTTAATTGATGCCTCAGCTGCTATAATCGGCGTTTGCACCGGCTTTGAGCCAATGGCACTGGTCAGCATCAACTAAGCCACTAGTTACCTTCACACCCTTATCAAATCAAACCTTCGGCAACTGAAGGAGTAGCCGGTTTGGGTGTAATGTCCTGAAAAAAATAAGGCTCGCGCCGACGGAGGCTAGGAGTAAAGGGGAAAACACCTTAAATTTGAGGCTTAGAATTGCAGGGGTCGCAATTCAAGACGTACTCCTGGAAATCAATTTGCTTTCAAATTTATGACTGGGAGAAGCGCCATATCCCTCCCGGGATACTACTCATTTATCTCAATCAAATTATGGTACTTGTACTGGCAATCTGCAACACAATTCCAGTGGTCTTTGCCAAGGAAAGATGCCCAGAGATTTATGTTTCCAGGTTAGAGGTGGTGGGAGTCCAGCCACAGAACGCGTTAGAATTGACATTTAAATTCATTTTTGCCCACGGTTCGGAGATGACCCACGCACATGGGGACATAGTTGAAACAGATATCATTGTCCATCATCATGACATTAAAAATGGCGCCTTCGTACCTCCACCTTGCATTCAGTTGCTTTGTTAAAAAATCCCTCCCTAATTATTGTGGGCTCGTTGTTCAGTCTTCGCACCTCAAAAAGCTTAAACACGACCACCGTTGCTTTCAATATTTCCATCCAAGCAAAACTACGCGGACGAGTCAGCCACCCAGTGAATCATAACGCTGTTGAAAACCTACTTTCTGCCAATGCAAGCTCTAGGCCCGGTAGAAAATGGGAAGAAATTCTCCAGGAGTTTACTTGCATCTGAGGTCAACCACCTGTCAGGGTTAAAGGTCTCAGGAGATTCAAAGATGCGTGGATTCATCATGACGCCAATTGTAGGCACGCTGACGACTGTCTTTTGCAATGATTAGTTCCGAACTTCCAGACTCAAGGTTCTGGCTCACCTTTTCCGGGATAAATTCCCCCGCAACTACCTTCCCCCCTCTGGGAGTTACTCGATCCAATCCAGTAGAACTGGTGGGTCGAAGTCGCATGACTTCTCTCAGTACAGCGAGTAGAAATGGCAGCTCACCAACTTGTTTCTCTGAGGGTATCCAATCCTCGTCAGGTTGTCCTGGAAATACCGAATCGATTTCACTCTGTAGCCGGGTCTGCAAGGAGTAGTCGCGAGAAACAAGATCTATGAAATTAGTCATGGTACTGCTCGTTGTGTCGCTCCCGCCCACGATGAAGCTAATTGACTCGGCGACTATTTCTTCTTCTGGAATCGGCTGCTTCGTATCTGGGTCTGTCGCTGCAAATAGGTGGCTCAGTAAATCTTTCCGTTCTTCGCGAGACTCTTTACGTTCGCAGTACGCCTCTCGGCCGATCCTCTCTAGGTTGGTCGTAGCTCTCAATCCTGAAGACCAGAATGAATCGAATGGGTGGTATTTCATAAAGGGTCTCATGGAAGGTGGAGCAGCCCCAAGAGCATTGAGAACCTCGCCACGGATGTCAATCGTCTTGATGAGATTGTAGGGATCCATTGCCCTTTCAATGAACCCAAAAGACTTTCCAAAAGCAAAGCTCCCAATTATGTCAAAGGCAAGATAATTCGCTAACATCTAGGTGTAAATAATACTGGTCATCAGAATATTAGAAAATGAAGACTCACTCCAAACCCCAAAGTCCAGTCGTCCATTGGATTCATTAAGCATTCCTAGTAGTTGGTGCTTCCACAATCGCATTTCCACATCCATATATGGTTCAAAATCTGCCAAAGCGCGTGCAGAAAAAGCAGGGTTAATGTACTTGCGCTTTCGAGTGTGCACTGCAACATCTCTGGAATTGAACACGACAGGAGTCACCTGCAAAAAGGCATCGTAAAAGTCGCTTTTGGTAAACCCCGTTTTGTGGCCATATATCTGTGCGACTGCCTGGGGGCTGT
The DNA here is from genome assembly GCA_020623665.1 of Calonectria multiphialidica. Lineage (NCBI taxonomy): Eukaryota > Fungi > Ascomycota > Sordariomycetes > Hypocreales > Nectriaceae > Calonectria > Calonectria multiphialidica. Next base: position 60,418 of record JAHVYC010000010.1, read on the forward strand.
TAATCGAGATGTGATTCGGTGCAATCTGAACAATGTCACCGTATCTTCTGTGCAGCTTCATGACGGCATTTGACCGTTGGGTTTTACGGCATTGAGAAATGAGCCACACAGGAGACAGTTTTGCCCAGATTGGGCCAGGGATTTTGCGTGTCTTGGAAAATACCAAGCGTGTTGCTGTGAAGATGGTCTACGGCGTGTTAGCAATACAGTTCGGTGGCTTGGCTCCATAGCAAATTTTCTTGCGCGCTAATTTTGCTTTAAGGATTGGAAGGAGGATGGAAATATACTCACAATACACAAAAGTGTACCAAGCAGGCCTCGTAAGATCCACCAAATCCTGGGGGCGGCATTCTCAATGCTAAACATGGCCATTCTGTTCCCTCGAGTAAACGTTTACATTAACCATCCAGCTGAGAACAGCAAGCACAAATTAGAAGATCGTGGTACGATATATTTTCACCGATATTTATATCCAATTTATGATCAGACCAATCTCTCACCATCTAAAGCGAATTGAATTCAACTAGCGCCAATTCGTTCGTCGGTGCGGTCGGCATGCTCGGAGCACCATCTTACCCCATACCCCGTATCTTACCCCGCCTATCTACCCCTCTCACATTGGGAACCCCCAGCAAATGAGCATGCAGAAAAGGTGTTGGGTTGACATCACGCCGGGGCAGCATCGGGGAAAGAGCCGACCATCTTCATCTGTGTCCCAAGGGTCGCTTGTAGAGTGATGGCTGGCCCAGGACGCCTTTGGCCGGGAATAAAATGGGTAAGATGGGGGGCATCATTGATGCTTCTCCTCGGCGATTGTCCTGTCTCCTCAATTAACCGAATTATATGGTTGAATAAGCATTGTGTTTGGGAGGGGGGCGAACGTCTCGCCAAAAAACTCACTCTCAATCTCATTTTATGCGCCGAATGCGTGCTGCAATGATAGCAAATTATCAGCGTCACAAATCACATGCAGGCCGGGGATGGACGCCGAATCAGCCCCGATAAGAAAATGTTTGATGCTGGCTATATTCTCTAGTATTTATAAATACACGTTGCCTCATGTAAAATAACAGCCCGTCTGGTCTGTTTTGGCAACATTATTGAGATCCGATCCGAGCCTTCCCGCCTTTTCAATCCAAGCCTATCACAAATTAGCTTTCTCGTCTCCTTCGTTATTCGATGCAAAAACCGCAATCTCACCTCGATCACATCATCCTGTAAATTTTGGTTTCTGCTCAAGATGAATAGAGTTGTAAAGTTGTTGGTTTGTACGATAGCAATATCATCGTTGTAATCTATGGGCAGGAGTCGAACATCAGCTTGGGCCTCGCCTCACGTCTTCCATTCTAGTTCACTTTCGTACCTTGCACGATATAGTTGGGTCCCGGGCAGTCTGGCTCAGGCTGTCTGGGGAATTGCACGCGAAAGACTCCCGAATTCCCGTATATCTGGTCTGCCGGGGACGCTGTTCCGAGAATGCTTGATGCCTTCTCTCCTCTTTGGCATGTATTGTTGACTTGAACCGTATTGTTATCCTGCGAACGTCAGAATTCACTGGTAACTTCTATCGAGTAATGAAGTGCTAACATTCAATTGGTACTCTGCAAATATGCACTTGCAACCGGCGGTAAATGGAGCGAGTGTTCCGGCAACCTGGTACCAACGTCCAAGATAGGAATTGAGATTAAAATCAGCATCCGCCGTAGGATAGTAGCAACTTCCATCCCATAGCGATGGAACAGCGTAGTTGGATAGTGACGGTGCCGCCATGACAACGACAGATAGCAATAATGTGTTTAAGCGCATGATTGATTGTGGATCGTGGAAAATATGTGATTAACTGTAACGACTTTAACGACAAACTAGAGAATGCAGCGTCAAGATAAGAGTATCCAATTTATAGTTGTGCATACGGCTTTTTCTGTGGCGTATTTGAGCTTATTTTACATGGCCCCTGATCGCAGGTTGCATAATGATGAATATGCCAAGCTAAGTTCGCCTGATTCCCTCGCAAAGTTCAGATTTGCGACACTGCATTAACGGCCAACAATCGTGGCGATCTTGCTGCTTTGGGAATGCTACTCGCCAACGTAAAGTCTAGCGAATCCACAAACTTCAGCATGTCTTTGCCAAACGCCAAGCCATGGAATGCAAGGCGAACAGCACAATGTCGACTCCAATTGATCGTGACAAGGGACGAATAATCATGAAACATATGCATACAGACGCATAAAATCAAGAA
>JAHVYC010000010.1:62691-76651 GCA_020623665.1 Calonectria multiphialidica
TCGGCCGCCTGTTTGTGAATTTTCCTGAGCCCAAGGTCATCTTCACCCAAAGGTCACAGGTTATGACGTCACATACTTGGAAGATGAGTAATTGCTAACTAGCCGGGACGAATCGGCAAACATGTGCAAATTCTCCATATGATGGTCCAATGACGACTCTTCTGGAAGTAGACTACTGCAAGTACAGCAGAAGGTCACTGAAAGCGTAACGGCATTGTCTTCTACAAATTCATCACTCGTGGCCAAGGAAACCAAAATTAAAATTATTTATTTTCATGATTTTTTTGGGCCCTATCAAAATCTAGATTCGGGATCCTAAAAAGAACTTACACATGGCATTCGCCAATACGTCTCCGTCATGCTTTTGCTCAATTCTCAGCATTGCATCCTCATAGATGGACTTGTCAAGGATGCCCTCGTTCATCCTCTCCTGGATAAAGGACTCTGTGATGGACTTGTCAAATTCTGGGTGGCCTTGGAAGCTCAAGATTCTACCAGGTTGGTACATCACCTGGACATCGCAGAGCGCGCTCGACCCGATGACTTGCGCGTGAGGCGGTGGCTCGATCACGGCATCTCTGTGCACTTCGTAGATGTTCTAATCTCGGTTAGGACCGTTTACCCATGCCTTCCGAAACGCATCTTCTTACCAAGCTGCTAGCGCCAAAAATTTCAGCCCCTTTCGGAGTCATGTCTATTTGGCAAACCGACACCTCCCACCCGTGAGGGTTACGTGATGTTCGCCCCCCGAGGGCCCGTGCAATTATTTGGTGGCCATAGCATATTCCAGCCAACGGCTTCTCCGCACGGTATGCTTGCTGGATGAAGGAGATCAACGAGGGGACCCAGACATCATTGTCCGAGGCGGTGTACTCTAACAGAGAACGATTAGTCCAGCTCCTTCACGGCGCGTCGATGATCTCTTACTGCTTCCGGTCACCAGCACAGCATCTACGTCGGCAACATTGGGCCACGTACCGCCCTCGAGGACGCTGACCTTGGTTACTTTCAACAACGGTGTCGGGGCGATGGCGGAGGTAAGGGTGCGACGGAGCAGTTTTGTGGCAATGTCGCCGTACGTGCCGTGCTTGACGAAGACGTCTTCGCGAGGTGTTTCGAATTCGAATATCGCAAGTCGCAGGACTGGGGGGTTGGTTGAGGAAACCTGTTCTCAAGAGGAAGTTATTGAGTCGAAAGCTTCTCTCGGGGCGCCTGGCGACTCACTTGGACCGCAGTAGGCATGACTGGAGGGAGAGCGTCTAGTTCGGTTTCTGATGGGTTTTCCGTTGATTGCAGATGCCTTCACCCCGATCATACGACCCTTCTTATAACCAGTTTCATTCCGATTTCGGGAGAATTCATTTGCAGAGTTTTGACAGCATTTACGTTATTATTACCCCCGCGAAATGACAGGATTGACCACGCGGCCTGGTTCATTTTGCGTGGGTTCCGGGCCATGGTGGTGCGATTGGATATGGTGAGGAGCTGGGAGTTTTGTGAGGGTAAAATGGGGGTAATAGTTTCCTTTGCCTTTTGGCGTGCTTCAGCGCCATTCCCACATGATCACACCGGGCTCCACCGAGCCACCAATCGCTCACTCGAATAAGTAAGCCGAAATGCCCGCCCTTAGGATCATCTCGGCCGGCTCGGCAAGGGCCGCAGACCATTGATTTCTATTCGGCTTCTATTGACAATCTTTGTCGTTGATGTTCTAATGATTGTCCCCGATCTTGGCAGTGCCTAATGCTCACAGAGCCTCTTTTCTCTTCGTCCAATCACAGAGTTTGCCATCCCCACGTTGGCTACGTGTTCAACACAGCCTAGGACGACTTGAGGCAAAGCCCGTCTCTTGTTTCCAGGGGAATGCATGACAAATAGTTTCTACGACTCGTCCGAGAGCGGGGATTCAGCTCGAGACGGCCCACTTCCCCAGATTCCAGTTGTGACTTGCCAGCTCCTGTGGAGCCGGTGATTCGCTAGATCTAGCCCTAATCTAAGATTGGGGCCTGAAAAAGCTGGACCTCAAGGTCGAAAAAGAATCTTTTTCGGTGTGGGGTAGCAGTCAAAATGGAGATTAGAAAATCGAGTTCCGAGGCCCAAGGTCCGCATCCTGCAAACACGACCATGACGTCTGAGCAGACTCAACTCCGGCCTTCATTCTCCGTCAGCTCCGGTCGGTCCGAGACATGTGGCCTTGATGGATGATCCACCTAGGGTTGTGCGGCCAATTGAAAGCAGCTGGTCTACTGACAAATTCATGTCCGGTTGACTGAGGCGGGTGAAAATTTGTTGAGACAACAACTTACCCTGCAGGTAGGACACTATGGAAACGAAAACGCCCGATGCTCGCGGGCCTACCTTTTTCCGGTGCCNNGGGGCACTGTAATCGGGCCGTCCTCGTTTGGCAAGGGAGTCAAAAAGTCTTCATTGACGGTTCCGATGTTGGGATTGTAAAATCCTGCACGGAAAGAAGCCCGCAAGTGGCTATAAACTTGACTCATAATTACAGTACATTTCTATCCCTGTTCGACCTCGCGACCGGAAAAACGGGTCGCCGTGTTCTTGAGAGCTCGGATTGGCACAAAAGAAATCCTCCAATCAATGGATTCGCTGGAAGTATATTGTTTAATGTAATCCTGAAAGCGCTTCTGGGAGTCACTGATGGGTATGCAAAAGAATGCCCTTAATGTTATAATGATTTCTCTCTGCATAGTTATTATGTGACGTTGCCAATGACCTTCATGCGACTCCGAGGAAATTCGTTCGGCACCACGGTGCTTTGGAAAGCCGCGGGATCCGTAGCCCCAGTTATTAGTAGCGTCTCCACCAATTGAGAAGCTCGAATACTCGAGCCGGGGGATTTGTGACCGGCAATATTGCGGTAGAATTAAAATAACAACCCGGCTGGCCTGATACATTGGGTGCGGGGTGAGAGCCGGCCTGTTTTCTGACCCCTGGTTGGCCGATAACAATTGGGATCCCAAGTTAGCAATCCTAGGTTATCGTGGTGCGCAGTGGACGGTGTTCGACAGCTGATTTAAATGGCCGACGAATTTAGCTAGATCTTGATGTAACGGCCTAAATATGCCACCTAGTCAAATTCAATAAACCGCAGATCAGATCAAAAAGATGTCCAACGAAGGTAACCTCACAGGCCTTGAAGAATTGCCCAGACCGACTTGCCAATCTTGTTAATCAACTGCAGACCACAAGACCGAGTTCAGGGAAAGGATTGCCGTGCCACCAGGCCTGCCCAAGCTAAACCCGACAATCTCAGCCTGGCAAGAACCATCTCACCCGACCGTAGCAACCATCCAGTCTCCAGTCCTGCCTGAGGAGGTGGATGTGGTGATTATTGGCTCTGGAATCACCGGATGCGGTGCAGCCAACACGCTGCTGAATGACCCGAAATATCCCCACCTTCGTGTAACTATTTTAGAAGCACGAAATGCGGTGAGTGGTGGCACTGGCAGAAATGGAGGCCACCTCATCGCGAATGGCTCTGAGACATTCCAAGCCCAGGCTGAGTACTACGGGCTTGAGAAGGCCTTGGAAGTTGTTCGATTTAGCGAATTAAATGTTGAAAGGCTGAAGGGGGTTGTAAATCAGCTCAGTGAAGCAGACAGGGAGGCTTCCCAGTTCCGCCAGGTGGTAGCTGTGCTGGGAATCGAAGAAGTCGACGAACTGAAGACCCATAAATCTGCCCTTGAGCAGCTGCAAAAAGTCCATTCGACTGGGACACAAGAATTGTCGGTTATCGATGGAGATGAAGCATCCAAGGCCAGTCAACTGGGTTTGGCTTACTATTTTGATCATCTTCTGACTGTGTGAACAGATCTATCGATTTAAAAAGGTTGCAGGAGCATTTGAACAACGTTGGGCTGGAGCTTTATGGCCATATCGGTTGCTCACACCACTATTGAATTCTTTACTTTCTGAGCATTCTGACCGCTTCACATTGGAGACAAATACTCCAGTACAGACTATTGAACATAGCACTGGTGCTTTTCCCTACAATGTTGTTACGCCAAGAGGCACTATCCGCGCTGCAAAGGTGCTCCATTGCACCAACGGATTCTCAGGGCACTTGATCCCTGGTCTGGTCGGCAAATTGTTTCCTCTGAAGGGAACAATGTCTATTCAGAAGCCTGGCCCAGACTTCCCAAACTTGGGAAACAGGGTTTCATGGTCTTATGTGCGCAGACCCTCGTATGATCCTAAAACCAAGGTACTTTCGAGTGGTCTCTGGTATGCACAGCAAAATGCAAACACGGGAGACTTATGGATCGGAGGTGAGACTCAAACCATAGAGGAGCTACTGACCAGCGATGATTCTACTGTCGGGAAAACAGCCGGCGAGAGCCTAAGCCATGCTGTATCCGCCATCTTCAAAGACGCGGAACCTGTGCAAGTCACCAACATTTGGTCAGGAATTATGGGGTTCACTTTGGACCACATGCCCTTCATTGGGCGTCTCACATCAAAAATGAGTAGTAGAGATGGAAACGGGGAATGGATTGCAGCAGGTTACAATGGTCATGGGATGGATAAGGCTTGGCTAAGTGGTGAAGCGATGGCCAAGATGGCGCTGGGTGAGGATGTTTCATCCTGGCTGCCCGCAGTCTATATGTTGACTGATGAGAGACTTGAAGCCCTGGCCACGGAGGCTGCGGCAGACAGTTTTATAGAGTCCCTGACGTAAGGGCTTATGAGAACTTTCTATTATATTATTCTGAGGGTTTCATATCATACATTTTTTACGTTTTATCCGTTGCGTGTCTAGTAAATTCAAACGTTTGGTTTTACTGATACTTCCAAGCGATTATTAACGTGATTGCTTCATGAGTGGCACAGATACCAAATCATTCTCAGCACACCCATTACCCTTCCTTGACCCCTGTTGACCACTGAAGGCAATGTGATAATAATAGACAAATTTTATGCAAGTACATTGATCTGGAATACGTCTTTCCCATCCCCAGAATAGAATAGGGTTGCATTGAGCTTATAGCTGAGTGGGTCATTACAGCCATACGTACTCAATACTCGCCGGTTAATTCGCCGGCTTATCGAACTGGATATTTACGTGATGAAATTGTGAAAGTCTCCAGTTTATGTCTTTTAGTCAAATCCACGCTGATATATACCTGGGTCATTATTTCATTGATTGGTATTCCGGATACGGCTCGGATGATTGCTCTATCGAGTCTACGTTCTGTTCTTTTTTCTTTTTTTACATTGCTTATCTCAGACGACACGCACCAGACGACCAAGGTTTCCAACAGCTCATTCCCTCTTTTTCTTTCCCATTTAAATTCCCCATCATGACAGAGAACAATCTTGTGGTTAAGCTCGACGCTCCAAACGGCAGACATATCGTGCTTCCGACTGGACTCTTCATTAACAACAAGTTTGTCTCTTCCTCGTCGGGCGAGAAAATTAAAGCTATTGACCCGTCGTAAGCATCCACAAGACCAGAAAACAATTCAAGACATTTATTCACTCTGTATGATAGGACAGAAGCCGATATCTGTACCGTTGAAGCGGGATGTTTGGAGGATGTTGATGCAGCGGTGCGAGCTGCTCGCACCGCTTTCACCAGTGATGCTTGGCATAAATTGACTGGCACTGACAGAGGAGTACTTCTACATAATCTTGCAAGCCTCATCGAGAAAAACAAAGAGGCCCTCACCACGCTTGAGACCTGGAATGCCGGAAAACCGTACAGCGCCACCGTTGGCATGGAAATGACAGCTGCAATCAATTGCATACGTTACTATGCTGGCTGGGCCGATAAGCTACATGGAAGCACGATACCTACTGAGCCCCACAAGCTTGCTTACACCTTGCGTCAGCCCCTTGGAGTTTGTGCACAGATTATTCCCTGGAACTACCCAATCTTGATGGCAGTATGGAAGCTCGGCCCGGCCCTTGCTACTGGAAACTGTGTTGTGATGAAACCAGCCGAACAAACCCCTCTGTCCATTCTGCTTTTAGCAGAGTTGATAGTAGAAGCAGGATTTCCTCCAGGAGTCGTCAACATAATTAATGGATACGGCAAGAACGTTGGACATGCATTGGCAAGCCATACGGGTATAGACAAGGTTGCCTTTACAGGGTCAACATCGACGGGAAAGCTAATCCAGCAAGCCTCCTCTGCCAACTTGAAGAACATTACCCTTGAAACAGGAGGGAAATCTGCTCTAATTGTGTTCGAGGATGCCGATATTGAACAGGCCGCTAAATGGGCACATATTGGAATCATGGGTAACCAGGGCCAAATTTGCACTGCTAACTCTAGAATCTTGGTACAAGATTCTATTTACGAGAGATTCGTGAACAAGCTCGTTGAGATTGTTGAGTCGTTCAAGGTTGGAGACCCATTTGATTCAAACACATTCCAGGGGCCTCAGATTAGCCGGGATCACCATGAAAAGGTTCTTGGCTATATCAAATCCGCTCGGGACGAGGGAGCAACAATAGCTACAGGAGGAGAACGCGCAGGAGATAAAGGCTTCTTTATTAAGCCCACAGTATGCAAGGATGTTACACCTTCAATGAGGATATATCGGGAGGAAATCTTTGGGCCTGTCGTGGCTGTCTCGCGATTTGAAACGGAAGATGAAGCGTTGAGTATGGCAAACGGAACTCAATTTGGGCTTGCAGCCTCTTTGTTTACCAAAGACATCATATTGGCTCACCGAATGGCATCAGCATTGGAAGCGGGCATGGTATGGATAAATTCGTCCACGGATTCTGATTTCAGAGTGCCATTTGGAGGCACAAAGGAGAGTGGTATTGGTAGGGAGCTGGGAGAAGCTGGTTTGGAAGGTTACCTGCAGACCAAGGCCGTACATGTGAACCTCGGACTCCATCTTCCCTAGTTTACATGTCAGGTATAAAATCAGGAATTCTCTCAGTTATATGAATAAACTAAACGATTGATTTAATTTCGATACATGTGCCTATGAAATATGCCGGTGGCCATGTTTTCAATTCGATTTGAAATCTACCCTCTGTGAGCTAAACACCATGATGAGTTACAGAAAAAAGGGCCGATATGTAGTAATAGAGATGGAGGATGCAAAACAATACGCATTTGCTACAGCAATTTGAGTAGCCTGGAATATTTCAAACTTTTCTCAGATAGATAACCATTTGTGACTAAACGACTTGAATGTGCTTGACCCTAGTTTCATGAAAGATTCATCTTTACCAGTTCTACTGAGCTCAAATATGAGATGCCGGGGTCCTATCATCTGAGTGCAGACATCGATCTAAGATTTTGGACACTTCAATGCATTCCTCATCTCTCATCCTACTTGTGAATACCTGCAGAGAGAGCGGTGCTCCCTTTATGAGATCGGGATCATCTTGAGATGAAGGTTAGTTTGCAAATTCTAATAGTCAATGATGAATTCGGGTTTGAATACTAACATGGAGGTCCTGCTTGACCGGGACGTAGTTCAAAGCTTCCCGACAATTCCTCTGCCCTGCCAAGCGGAATGATACAAGCGGGGTACTGTATTTTGGATTAGTGCATGCGCTTTGGATTGTCATTACGGCCGAAACTTACATCCAGGAGGTTCAGAAAAGTTGTATAAGCAGGTGCTCCATAAAGGTCGTGATCAACTGCCGTGTTTTGGGCTCCAGGACCAATGATGGCGTCCAAATTGTATCTCTGCCAAATCTTTTGCCAGTTTGCGATAATCTCGGCCCTTTTCACGTTCAGAAACGAAACCTTCTTGAGTGGGTCGTAGCTAGACAGGTCTGGTACAACATGGCAATCTAAACCTGCCACCTGAGTCCGAATACGTTCCCTAGATGGGATTGGAGGTTCGCCGGCTGATGAAACAAGGTCGCTTGATGTCTTATCTAAAGCAAATAGCGCGAAAGCTACCTGGGTAGCGTCACTTACCTGGCACTCCTTTGGTGAAAGTTGCACTAATTCGTGTCCATCGGCCTCAAGCTTTGCTTTAGCTTTCGTCAAAGCATTCTTTACCGACGGGTGAAGAGGAAATAACGGGTCCTCGGCGAGAACGCCTAGTCTGAGTTTCTGTTTGCGGTCTAGCGAAACGCTCCGCCACGGAATATCGAATACAGTAGAGTCGTACTGAATGGGCTGAGAGTCAATGACAGCTTTGGTAAAAATCTCAAGGGCATTCATATCGTTGGCTAGAGGCCCAGCGCATGCAATGATGAATCGTAGGCCCGGGTCACTGCAGCCTTTCTGACCGCCATAAGGAATTCGTGCTGCCGTTGGTTTAAATCCGTATGTGCCACAGCACAGAGAAGGGATACGGATTGAGCCTTGAAACCTAAGTCAGCTGTGGCCACATGAATGGAGTAGTTAGGTGAAGTTTGAAAACTTCCAAACGCCATCATAGTGGACTAATATGCAACTTACCGCCAATATCTGTGCCCACGCCAAGAGGGGAGCCACGAAATGCAACCAAGGCCCCTTCGCCACCGCTTGACCCCCCAGCCCCCAACTTCGTATTCCACGGATTCAACACACGCCCAAAAACGTTATTGTGGGAGTCTGCAGTCTATATGTGGTGTCAATGAAGAAGCAAAACCGGAAATGGGCGTCTTACCATCAGTGTTTGTGGGATATTTGTTTTGACGTAGGGAATAGCACCCAGTTTGAGAAGAATTTCGACGAGTGATGAATTGGCTTCAGATACGTCATCAATATACGCAAGTAGCCCAAGAGTTGCGCCAGTTCCCGTCACTTGAAAACTGTCTTTAAGGCTAATAGGTAATCCATGGAGAGGACCGGCCAGTCTTCCACTTTCTCGCAACTCGTCTAGTTGACGAGCTCTGGCTTTGGCTTGATCGAAAAATGTTTCGGTCAAACAATTTGTCTGTCGCAAAAGGGGGATTTAAATTTAGTAAAAAAGCTTGAATGCACCAGGCGTCATCACGAACCAATTGTTGTGCAATGGCAGCTCTCTTTGAAAATGCTTGTGTAGTTTCGGTGGCCGTGATCTTTCCAGAAGCTAACTTGCTCAGGAGAGTTTGGACATCATATGACTCTGTTATTTGTAACTCTGACTCGGTGAGAATCCCCGAGCGCCTGGGAATATCAAGGTCCATCAGGTAATTTTGGTTGGCCTCCAGCGGTGTATGAAGAGATTCAGTAATCGCAGCAGGAAGGAGCCACTCTTTGGGAATAGCCTCCGAGCACTCAAGGCTCTTTCGATTTGCTCGGACTTTCCAATCTTCCATGTTGGGCTTATCAGTTTTGGTTCAATTTTGGGATTATCGTAAGAGGCGGTATTGCTGCACTTTCGGAATGCGGGGAAATAGTGGGAAACAGTGTGTCTTTTATAAGAGGCTACATGGCTACTTAAAAATGATGTCAATTTTGTAACACAAATGACCATTCAGTTCGACTAAAGCAGACAGGTGCATAAATGGGCTCGTTTTCCAAGAGCTCCACATTATATATGCAGCCACATTGAGTCGCCGGCTAATCGACCGGTTAATTCTCCGGCTTATCAAGGAATTATATTTCCACTTGAATTGAGTATCAAGGTCATTTAATTGGATTGGATTGAGATGATCTGCAGAGAAAATAAAAATTCTGGAAATACTAAAACAGACTGATTAAATTCTGGCACTTTTTTTCCTGTTCACTCTCTAGTACGTTATGTTGGGGCATGCCAATACTGTACTTTATTTACATTGCACCCTCTGGTACATCCTTATCTATATCACATGATATTTCTCTACGCGCACTCCAGTTCCAGGCCAAAATGAGAACTCGCTTACTTTTCCCTAGCTGTGAAGATTCACAAGACTGAATGTGAGAAAAAAAGAACAACGACTCAACCATGCCCCAGGCTAGATATGACCCTTGTAGATGCTGCGGTACTCGTCTGCTACAGCCCTCACGCGTTTAACCTGCACTGGAGTAAACCCATAATCCGCCTCACTACCTATCCTGCAAGCACTAGGATTTAGTTAGCAAATATCAACATATATAATGGAAGTAGCCTCTCTTTGAAGTCTAAACTTACTCGGTGGTATTGGCCATCGGGTTGTGGATGGGATCATTTCCGGGTTGGTCAGGGCAGCTGTCTCTCGGAGTCGTAGGACATCCATTGGTGGCGTTATAGGCCACGGGAGTATCATCGACAAGATCTGCGTCACCTTCACAGGTGTTGGAGTTGTATGGATCAAGCAGCCCCAGCCAGCGTCCAACTTCACGGACAGTAACCATACCTTGGTTAAAGTCTGAATACGATCCACCAGGCAACGTGCTGAATTTTACAACAACCCCATCATCACGGGAGTCATCTGCGCCTTCTTCAGGAGATGTGGCATATCCAAGATCGGGCCCATCTGCGGAAAAAATATTTAGGTCACCAACGCCTCCCACTCGTAACTTGTCTTTCATCAGTTTGTCGTAAGAATTGCCTTTTTTGACCCCGCTGAATAATTCCTCATCAACAGTCCTTGTGATGTGGTGAAGGATGAAGTTGATAGTCATTGGCTCGAAGTACTGATTCAGTAGAGTAACTTGTTTCCGCACGACATCATCCTTTGACGAGTCAGAGAATTGTCACTGAGAAGACCGGATGATTTCTACTCACTGGGATATTACCGCCGTCATGGGTATCGTCCTTGCTCACAACGTGCCAGTCAATGAACACGTCGGCGCCGCTGATCAGTGACGGGAATGTGGCAAGTGCAACGGTGCTGAGATAAAATATGGACTTCATTTTGAGGGTGTTGTGTATACAAGTACAAGCCTAGTCGGACGAAGTATACTTGACGGGAAAACTAATTGAATGATGAACGCCGGAATAAAATAAGAGTGCGACCATGGCAGTCATATTTATGAATATTTCTGCATTGACTAGTACCACTAACGGGACAGGTTTGCCCCACCTAGATTATTGTGATCATCGAGCTTGTCTCAGTTGACACGCCTCCTGCTAGGCGGCTCTCTTGCTGTATTGGGTCTTGTGTACTAGCATGTTAATCAAAAGTGGAGAGAATGAAACATTTTATCTAATCGATCTGGTTAAATGAGGGGATTTAATGTTTAATGCTGGCAGATTAGCATCTGGCGGGCGGATCGAAATCTGGGAGGAACACCATTGCTGCGTTCGGTACCTTTTCATGCTTTCTTGCGCTGTACAGGTACGTCCCGCGTATCTCGCGTAATAACTAGTGTTCTCTTAAATGTTTTTAGCGTGATGCATCAACCAATCGGCGGTGTGGGATAAGATACATGAACCCCAGGAGAATATCCCTGGCAACATTTGGAAAAGCAAAAAAAATTTTCTCGATGTTACACTTCAGCTCTATACACACGTTTTCATCACCAAGGTCGAACACCTTCACCTCGATGACTCAGCAATCGATATTCCGTGTGGAGTCAGGGTACAGGCTGTCGTTTCATCTTTTTCCCTAATGAAGTTCCATCTACGTCCTTGCTTAGGAGACCAGGTTCGAGCTGTCTCTTGAGTGGACTGACTATAGAAATACATGTTTTCATGTTTCGTTTCGCGTTCTTCCGTAGATTCCCTGATATTTCTAGACTTTTTATCTTTAGCCTTGATTGTTTTGTCGAATTTCTCACTATATCTCTTCTGATTGGGCGTCCAGAATTTTCCTGTCTAGAATTTCCTGCAATTTCTCCCATCATTTGTTTAAATAATGCTTGTCGATATCGTTTCTTGCGCTGGGATCCTCCTGTCCCTCCTTTCCCCGTGAGTTACTGACCTGCTCCTTATTGCCTATTACCTTAACAATGATTAGATGCGTATAGTGCATAGTTGTATCAGAAATAAGGGATTAGCAAGGCAGTGGACCAAAATTAGCGAGATACAATCGGGTATACATATTATATGCCTTGAAAGGTACCAGGCTCTAGTTAAAAGCAACTGTTAGGAATACTTGATGAGGCAATCCCTATGCCTTAGAATGCAGTTTGTTTTTGTATAGAAAGTATATTTAACTGGCCTGGGTGCCCAGTTTGCGCATGCTTAATAATGACTTCTACTTTCTAACGAATATTCCAACCAACCCTCTCACAGCCAACCCAATTTACCAGCCAGCTACTAGCTAAATATTGTCGCTAATGTACAGAAAAGAGGCAACATTTTAGCAACATAACAGTGAACTGAGAAATAGGTGTAGTTGTAGTAGTACAAGTTGTACCAGCTTCACCGATTAAACTCCATGGTAACACTTGATGCTATATGCGTCCTGGTTGAGCGCAGTGCAAGCATACTTCCCCTTGCCAACTCCGGCACTCTGCACTTCGTTCTGGCAGTTGCTATCAGAAAATATGCTGCAGGTAGTCTGTGTCCTGAACGGGCTGAGGGGGTCGGTAGTGGCCGTCAACCCGAGCGCGCGAACAGCTTTGCTAATCTGAATACACCCGGAGTTTTTGGTCCAACCCTCGTACTGCCCAGCAGCAGCACACTTGCAATTTCTAAACCTCGTTAGCTTATAATGGGCGTACGAAGGCCCTCGTGGCTACATACCCGCAGTTGTGCCAGTAGACATTGCCCTTCTTGAAGTCGGTGGCCGATACGAGACCGGCAACGCTGACAAGGCCGAGAATGAAGGTGTTGATGTTGACCATTTTGATGAGTTGATGAAACACGTTGAATGCTTGGAGTTGTTTGGATGGTATTGGAGAAGACTGTAGCAGAAGAGGTGGGTGATGATTTTGAAAGTGAAGCCGCAGAATGGTCAGCTTTATATGTTGGCCGGTTCTCAAGATCACCGTGGCAGCTGCCTCGACAGGCCTCGCTTACACCTTCAAGCGATAGTGGGTCAATGAATAACAGCCGATTCTCAGCTGCCAACTGCCGAAAGCACCAGCTTCAGCTTCCCCGCAATTTTCATAGGGTGGTGGCAATGCGATTCATTAGTTGGGCGGTCATGCTCCACAACGCCAACTGGCTCTGATGTTGAGACTAAGGTATTTCAGTTCCGTGAGAGCGAATCGTTGCTAGGGTCCTTTTTGATAATTTCTTGTGCATTGAATTATCGACGCCTTGGGCTTGTTTAAGCATTTGGAGTTTTGAAGAAGATGGCTTGCAATTGGATGAATACCGCCCAAAAATGCCTTACCTCCTACCTATTCGGTCAGCCCTACTAACTTGGAACTTTGGGCCAATGGCCTGTGCTCGTACAATTGCAGTCTAGTGATGTCTCACATGGAGTTCAGCTAGTTGCCTCGTGAAATTGACAGCGAATAGTTGCTCAGGGAGTAATTCTTTAGTAAGCAGGGTCTGAGCTCAAAAAATGGAGTTGGGACTTTTGGATAGTCATGGAACTTCGGTAGGATTCTGGGCGCGGGAAGATGGCCGCTTACTGCTTAATTAGCATACAGGCATTGCTTTACTGGAGCAGAGCAGGCTAACCGCCTCGCATCCGTTACCGAAGCCGTACCAACCTCTTCCAGCAGAGCCAAGAGAAGATCATCCTTCACTACCGAACCGATATGATAGCTACATAGCTTGCTCGTCCAATTGAATGCCTTCACACACCGCCGATTGGACTGGCCGGAGTGCAGCGAGGATTATCCAAGCGACGTCATACCAGAGATACTTGGTTCGCCTTCCGCAGCGGAAGTCGTAGTGGCCGACTTTTAGTCGACCCTAATGCAGAGGGGAACAAATGTCGGTTCTTGGATGTGACAATGTCCCAGTAGTGTAGGGCCCATGGTGGACCAAGAAAGAACGAGCGGTTGCAACTCCAATCTCTACAGTCTGTATCATGGTACGAGGAACATTTGGAAAATAAAGGCCAGAAATAAATTAAGAGTAATGCTATTCGTACACAGGCCGGTTGCTATTTATACACAAAGCCACCAAGACTGTGAACAGTGATGTTTTCTCATCTGATAAATGCGCTAAATAAATACTAAAACCTAAATTTTATTAAAAAATAAGAGTTATTTTAACTATTTATGTTTAGTTAAAAAACA
>JAHVYC010000010.1:83696-101715 GCA_020623665.1 Calonectria multiphialidica
ATGATCAACATCCTTTCGGACGGATATGATACAACCAATGATCCTTTCGGATGGGGTACAACCAATCATCAACACCTTTTCGGGTGGATGGGAACGATAAATATACGATTCGGATATCGACATCCTTTCGGATGGATGGAAAATAACGACAATAGTTTACGTCTTTTCAGACGCCTGAGAACGATGAGGGCACATGGTCTTTCCAATCACCAGTCACTATATACGGGAGGAGTTGAGCACTTACAGAGCAGCGACAACCAGCCGCTGGAACGTTTACAGAGAGGCCTCGGGTTGGAAAACCTTGATGGGACGACCCATGGGCTGTCGGCACATGGGGCAGGATGCACGGGAGTGGGGGTGTTCACGCCGCCAGGCTTGGATGCACTGGCCGCAGTATTGGTGGCCGCATTGGATGACGGTGTCGGTGTTGCGCTCGTAGCACAGGGCACACTGCCGGAGCGAAGCGTGCTGCTCTAGGCGGTCCTTGTAGGATTGTATTTGGCTGTTCGCGCTTTGGAGCTTGGCTGCCATGGTCTGGAGCTCCTCTTGCAAGGTGGGCGGACCAAAGACGGGGAGGGAGGCACCCGGCTGAGGAGGAGAGTCTGGCGGCGTTGGGACGGAGGCGGCTGCGCCTTGGCGCGGTGCCTGGCTGAAGTTGAAATCCAGAAGAGTGGCCTGGCGAGTTCTGGGCTGAGAGGGAGCGGCCAGATCGAGAACAGATGGGAAGAAAACAGGCTGCGTGACGGGCTGCGCAGCGTACTCGGCTTGGGCATAGTACTCGTCCGCGTGCGAGTATTCCGACATCTCGTCAGGGTGGGCGTAGTCGGCCTCGTCGTACGGGTCGTTGACAGAGTACTCGGACATATCGTCAGAGTAATCATGAGACATGTCGTCAAAGTAGTGGTCAGAGTAATCTTCGTCGAACAAGCGCTCGAACCGTTCGATTTCTGTCCGGCTGGGACTGGGGTTGCGCCTGGGCTGCTGGAAGATGATGTCACAGTGGATTCCTGTGCGTTCTATCCACGTTTCCCGCTCCTCTCTGAGCAGTGGATCTCGCGGCATCATGTCACGCATCATTTGCAGCTGCTCGAGGTCCCTAGGCGTCGGGCTCACAGGACAACGGTGTTGGCGTTCAGCATAATGAATGATGAGCGAGTTGAATCTCGTGAAGCTTTCCCTGCACACAATGCACCGCGCCACGTCACGACCATCCACAGTGTCAATGTGACGGCTGAGATCAAAATGGAAGGGCGTAGAAATGCAGTGCCGCTCCAATGCTCCCCTGGACGAGTACGACATACCGCATACACCGCGGCACATGAACCGCCCGCGTACGGGAGGTCGGTGGAACGGGAACTGCATATTGTGCGCCTCCCGCGCAGCTAAAGAATGGAAGCGTTTGCGGCAGAACGCGCAGCGAATCATGATGGGCAATGTTTAAAGAAGAGAGACGAGAATGAAGAAGGGCTTAGTAGAACAAGTAGAACAGAATGAGTAGAAAGAACACAATGGGCAGGAAAACAATCTAGGGGAGGAGGGGAGGGCCAAAGGCAATTTGTATTTGTGTGTGTAGCAGTAGAAAAAGCAATTTCCGAATCGCGTCGCGAGACATGGGGATACGCGTTTGATCGACTGAGCAACTGCTGCACTGAGGACAGACACCCAATAGAAATAGGCCTACGAGTACCTACTTGATTAAACTAAAATTATGATGAGGGCAGTGGGAATGATTGGGAACTATTGGACCGTCGCACGGATAATCTACAGACGCAATATCCGTAAAAATAGAATCCTTATGATATTTAAGTTTCCAAGCATTTCTAGGATCGCGCGCATAGGCGTAGCTCGTCGGTAGAGACGGATACAAATAGGCTTTATAACAATAGTGGTTGTTGGCTTCTTTGTGCATTCTGTTAATTAATCACCCCTCTTGCCATCACAGGTTCAGAGCTAGTCAAAGGGACAAAATCTACAAGGGGTTTGCTGAGACAAATCTTTCCATATTATATCTGTCTGGTTGCCCAAGTTGCTGTAGCGCAGCAGTTGCTTAGTCAACCCGACAAGCCTCCATCTCCCCCATTCCTCGATAAGCGCTCGTGAGTGGGTGGTGCGGGGGTGGTGCATCATGTAGACCTCGGGAACTCGAGCCCGGCACCAGCTCCAAACAAACAGCTGTCACTATCTATCACATCCGTCAGCATGGGACGCCAGAACTCACCTGCATGCGATAAGTGCCACTCTATCAAGGAGCGGTGCCAATGGATCCAGGGCTCCAGGGACTGCACACGCTGCGCTCGTCTGGGCCACGAGTGTCTCACCGTTCGGCCAAGGAAAAAGGCCGGCCGCCCACCGCGATCCGCTTTCCAGCTGCAGGCTCGCCTGCCAGCAGGGTCTGGTCATGCCGCTCTCTCGGGCGAGTCAGCAAACTCATTGCAACCAACAATTACAAGGGCCATATCCCACTTCTCCCATTTCACCCCGAAGGAGAAGAGCATCTTGGGGCAGTTTATGTTCCTTGAGGATATTCTGGACAATTTCTTGATAGGACCTAGCTTCTGGGACTCTCATCGTGCCTCCGTTGTCGCCCTCTTGATGGCCCACACGGACAACCTGAAGGACGCTTACTTGGCAGTCGCCATGTCTTGGGTTGACAAGACGCCCAACAAAGCCAGCACATGCTATCGCCGTGCATCATCCACCCTAAAGGGATTTTCTGATGTCCCAGTTAGATCACACCGGGAACTCTCAGAATGCCTCGCTCTTGGCGGGTTAAATGTGACGTTTGCATACCAGTTCAGCATCCCCGATGTGCCAGTCGTATGTGGCCAAACTCTCGGTCTCATCAAGCCATCCTACGAGTCCGGCCAAGGAACCCATCCAGCCGAGTCGCTATTTCTAACGTGTCTAATACCAGTCGAGCTAATGTACTGTCTGTTCCACGGCTCCGTACCCACGTTGCGTTTTCGATCGACGCCCGAATCTGAGGCCCATGTAGACTGTTACGTTGGCCTCGGCTCCACTCTGCTGCCTCACTACTATGACATCTGCGAGCTCAGCAACGCACTTTCATATGCAGACGAGAATGACATAGGCGACGTTCTTCTAGCCCTGAGTCAACTCGAATCGTCAGTTGTGGCATGGCAACCCAAGACACCAAAGGACTTTTGTACCCGCTTCACCGCCGTCGAGGTATCGCATATGCTATGCCAGGCGCAAGTGATGCGCTCAAGTGCCCTGCTTATAATACATCGGCTGAAGTCGCCCTTTGGCAGCGATGACGAATCCGCGCACGCCATCGCAATAGGCATTTTGACTCAGCTAGAAACAACCCTTCAAGTAACTATGAAAGCAGTGAGGTGTGTTACTCTGTCAGTGCTAGTGGCTTGCTTTGAGCTTCAAGAGCAGGCCGAGAGAGATTATTGGTATGCGCTTGTGCCAAGCTTAGTCGGGCACTCCGCGTCGTATTCGAGTTATATTCAAAGTCTCATCTCTTCCTTCTGGGCAGCGAGAAACGCGTTGGATTATATATCCTGGTATCAAGTGGGACTAATTCTGAGTCCACTTGTGTAAAATTCCAACTTCTAGTCATTCTAACTATTGTAAAACAAAGAGATGAAAAGAATAATCAAAATTGGATTATCATTTTTTGCACTACGGTTGATACAATTTTTATTTGTCCTGATGAGATAGCATTGAAGCGCTCATTGTGAAACTGAGATTGTTTAAAGGGAAGTCGACTGGCCAAGATGCGTGGCTGCTAATGGGATAGTCATGCGTGTCACTATGCGCTACCTGCAGATAGTGTCAAAAGACCTATCCTCTTTACCCGGATTTACGCACTTGGTGACAAGAATAATGTTGGGCAGTCTGGATATTGCTCGATTCTGACACTAGGTTGCCTCCAGAATACCGCGAATGCCATTTAGAAAACCCAGAACAGGTTATTTGTTTCAGCCATTTATCATTTTATATAATACCACTTGTGGAAGAGATTAGGGGGTTGGAGTGCCGTTCCAAACTTAATCCTTCCGAATAGAGAACTGACGGAGGGTGGTATGCCGAGGAGGCTTGGCAGGCAGCACCAACTTTTGAGAAATATTATGACACCACGCATTGGACTGGGATGGTTGGGAATTTCCACATCGTCAATGCGGCTTGAAGCATGATCTAGGGAATATGCAAGGTATTCAATTGAGAAATCACAGATTGGACCAGATGGAACTTGCAACATCTGGCAATTTATTGTAGCAGTGTGGGTCTTCATCACACTTGTAGGATAAATAATACCTCGGCTTGGTATTGAGTCAATTAATAAATTAGCTGGTTTAGGGGATTGCTCAAAAATTGAGAGTATTGGGTTGGCGCACCTTATATTTCATCGTGTAGCAATCACTTCAACAGAGATTTGTTAAAATTATAGAATAGCGTGAAAAGAGCATTGTCGCAGATTGTTTCAATGTTTGTCTCTTTTCAGCGAAACGGGAAATGATTTCGGCTACCCAGTTTTATTAAGGTTACGGGTTCGACCGCATGATGCAATGGTATGACCCAGAACCTTGTTTAGGCCATTAACCCCACCGGATAGATCGGGGCTTTTACTTCCGTGCTCTATTCTGCTAGTCTAGAACAAGTATCCAGCATGTCGTGACCCAGAATACCCCCATCTTTTGTGCACTGCCCCAGATATAGACATAAAAGCGCTCCGCGG
This sequence comes from Calonectria multiphialidica, assembly GCA_020623665.1. NCBI lineage: Eukaryota > Fungi > Ascomycota > Sordariomycetes > Hypocreales > Nectriaceae > Calonectria > Calonectria multiphialidica. The sequence goes on from JAHVYC010000010.1 coordinate 88,405, forward strand.
ATGTTACCAACTAAGCTTTCCACATGTTTCATGACCAGGCCGTCCGAGCAACTTAAACATTTTACTTGCTATATCTGTATCATGATTCTGGTACCTCTGAAGGATGGTGACATCACGCAAGACTCCAAATTTAAGTTTCACGCCAGGACATGTTCCGAGATCCTGTTGTAGTAAGTATGTCGTCAAGACCTAAAATGGTGAGTGTTATTGTATTTGACACAAAACATAGTTTTAATGCTCAAGGGACCATATGGTGTCAATGCAACGTGTGATGGTGATATTGGAATATGTAGATTGGTTCCTGGATTGGTGCTCAGCACGTTCACTTCCTTACTAATTGGCAGTGCTTCATGTCATCGTATGCCTTACGATTTAGCTTTGTAAATATGAAAACTGCGCATATCCATTCCCCTCTAGTATTACTAAAGGTAGTATTTCTAGTGACCCGTGAGGTGTTATTTTACTCTGTTCCACCTCGCATTCGTAAAGACCCTACGCATCCATACATCTGGAATAAAACATGCCATGAAAACTCAACCTGGAAATTTTATCAACGTTGCAAGTCGTTGCCAGAAACCGAAACCATGTGGATGCATGGTAACCATGTTATATCCACAATACACAAGGATATGGCACGATGTAGAAGTCCCCGACTCCGTCTTCCTCGCATGAGGTGATAATGTATTATGAGCCGGCCTCATGCAACATCCGAACATCAAATATTTAAATGCTGCCGGATTTCTCCATCAAAGTACATTATCATCAACTAGTCTTTCATACAATCATATATCCTTTATCCATTCCTCGACGCAGTCAAATACCACAAACTTCCCACAAAATGGCCAGACTCTCCTCTCTCATTGCCATTGTCTCTCTTCTCGCCACTTCGGTGTTGGGACAATGTGTCCACCGAGGCCGTACGCGAGATATAATTACACTGCTAAGCGGATTATCGCTGACATCTTTCCAGAACCATGTCCGGGAGGTCTTGTCGAATGCTGCCAGCCGGAGTCGAGCATGTGTGTCCGTATGTACCCACTCTTCTACGCCCGGTAAAAGTAAATACTTACTCATTTGCAGGTGTCCCCACTCTTGATGGGCCATGGACTTGTCAGTAAAGTAGGGAACAGGTTTGAATGCAGTCCTTCGAAGCGGATAGACTTGTAATCTTGCTCCACTTGCATGGCTTTATATGGTGTTCTACTTGTGAAGGTTGACTTTGATAAGAGGGGTATCGATAGACTAAGAGTGGATATTTCAAGAAATAGACCCTGCTTCATGACATGATCGAATATGATAGAAAGTCCAAAGTTTATTTCATATTCGTATTTATATTTATCCGGTTAAGGTCGTGTTATGTTTATCAGGTTGAGAAGCGCACCCATTTCCATCACCAGGTGCGTTGTAAGTCCTCCAACCATGTCCTATATCTAGGGACAAAACTCAAAATGACCTGACAGCGACCTATACTTTCTGCCCAGGAAGAATTAGAATCCTCCATTCGGGCAGCGGACAAGTCGGCCGCCGCTGCCGATCTTGTTCCAGCCACAACAAGCACCATCCCCACCGCCTGACCCAACCTGCAAGAGGCCGTCAATATGATTATTCACAGAGCAACATGTGGTAAAAACACGAGTTCGATAAATAAGCAAAGGGAATAAACTTACGCAAGAACCCTTCTGACACTTCAAATTTTGGAGACGCCAGAAGCAAGAAGTTCCATTACATATCTACGCAGTTTCATAGGTTAGACATCTGGGTGAAGAGGACTCGGATTGTTAGGGTGATGGATTGTGAGGTTACGTACTCCCCTTTCCACGAAAGTGCTGGGGCATTTCTTTCCCCTCGCGAAGATCTCGTTGGGGTGGTTTGCAGACGAGCCGGGTTCAGGCATAGGCACAGCACTGACAACTGAGAGCGTCGACACGACGGCGAGGATCGAAAAGAACTTCATGGTTTAGAGTGTAAGAAGTGATTTGCTTGTGGCGGATTCCGGGGTGGGTTTAATGAGGATATCTTCTTGAATTGCCAAAGCAATCTGCCTGATTATATAGATTTTCCAGTTGGGCAGGCGAGACCATGTATCGGTTGATATTTGCCCCAAAACAGGCCTAGGGGTATCAGAAAACGCCTCATGATCCTTCAAGGTCACGAATGACCGAGCATTTAACGACCCATCCCGTTCAGCCGACTTCCGGCCCACCTGGGAACTGCATCGCAACCAACATGCATATAAGTATGTGGAGAATGTGCGCAACTACCATATACCCCTCGATCTTGGAGCGGTGGCTTTTCAACCCAAATTCGCCAGCTGCAGTTTGTGCGAATGCAGAATCAGGAACATGGGACGATAATAGCAAAAGTTCTTTTCTTTTTGCGGAGGTTTCTTAATATGTTTGATGGTATTCTACAACCTGATGTTTCTAGATTACCACAAGGTTGAATGGTCATCTTCTAAAATGTGGTGGCATTAGCCGTCCTAGCTCCCGCTAGTGGTGGCTGTCAGTTGGCGCAGTCGGAAGAAAAAATGTCTGCCGCTCGCTAGCGGGACCTTTGACCAGCACATTGTCTTACCAACACACCTAGAAGAATGAACTAATCAATCAAAAGCGGCCTGCAGGTTAATCCCTGTAGCCCCTGCAATGTTGGCGCTATTAACCGGTGCCCCTGCAGCCGGCTATACCGAGCCGTGAAGATCATACAATACCGGCTGAAATCCGATTATAGCGACACCGGCCATTATATGAGTGGCGGCCTTGCTCCTGGTCTCAAAAACAGAGTTGGGCAGGCGCTCCTAGCAGGTCTACGGGTTATCCATCGAATGGTTGTTGTCCGACTGTACTCAGCGCTTTGACGAAGTCGCTTCGCCCGTAGGATAGCAGGGTTCACACGCCACTCCGAGCCACCGCAGCACTGCTCGAAGCGACATGCGGCCCCAGCTGTGAGGTGGAACTGCATGAATGCGAATGGACCTATCGCTTGTGCTTCTTGTTCGATGCCTAGAGGCTATGTGGCCACGCCAGCTATTTTAACCCGATTCCAGTTGGTTTATGGCCTGTCGATCGGGTCGTCGCCAGCATGTCGCATGTCCAGCTAATGCAGCATACACTGCCACGCTATCGTGTCAGCATCAAATCCTAGTGTCGAGGTCGTAAACTGCTCATCAACTTGCCAGAATAGAAAGATATGCAGCGATCGCGCACCACATGCATCACCGACGAGCCGAACTTCATTATGAAATATGTCATGAACTTGTACCCTTCCGATCTCGATCGCATGGGAAAATACATTTAGCATGCCAAGGCCCATAACCAACCACCCATCTTCTAATGATCACAAGCCACGCCGACGTCGGCTATTTAGGACCCCAACAGTATTTTAAATGATTCCCATGGTCCATGGATCCGAGGTCTAATGCTCACACAAAATTTGCCACGTTTTCAGCTCAAGTGGATTCAGCGCCATAGTGCACTAACACCTGAAAGTACAGCTGCCACGAAGGCTTTAATCATCATATTCATCGGTAGCATCGTATGAACCCTTGGCATAAAACCTTACTATGCCCATTGTGCCTCCAGTGGAAAGAGGCGAGGTGAGGTCAAAGCTTTTGAGGAGGTACCATTTGCGGGTGTGCTGATTAGCCGGCGCCATCTTGGACTCCAAAAGCACAGTTCTCGAGTGGCCATGGCCATGCCACCGCTTTTGATGACCGCGCAGACATCCGAGGATCGGGCATGCGCCTTAGAGCTCATATTACTTCAGTTCTCTCACATCAGGCTTCCTCGCTGTGAGTCCCCATGCCATGGGGCCTGAGAATGGCACATTGTTGCGAGCGTCCCATGAGGATGGTGAAGGCCTGTGAGACTTTTATAAACTACGTTGTTGACATTGCTTTAGGCAGTACGTTATTTACGCTTGATGGCTGGGTATTTGGGATCTTATACGATGGAACTGCCCTCCGCATTCGCATGCACGTGCTGAGGCCAAACTTCAGGAACAAAACCTGATTGAGAATGGCATTAAGATGAAATTACCTGTGGAAGGGGAAGTCACATGACGTGCGTGGTAGTTTGAGGCTACACCTCTTATCAGGATATAAGCACCCATACACTAAGCCCACCCAGACCATTGGTACGCTAAGATAGGTCAGATACCTATAGTACTTCGTCAATGACTATTTAAGCAGTTATTTCATCATAATTCTTCTATCGCATGGCTTCGTATTGCAAATTTCCCCGTTTACGTTGTTTATGTAATTAAAGAATGACCTCGATCATGACACTTTATGCTTTTGAGTATCTTATCATCAGCTGGATAGCCAAAGTTTAGCCATTGTTCTTCGCATTTAAGCACAGCGTTATGATGCAGCTGAATGCCATTGTTGTTGTATACCGCGAATCGGAGCAGTGCTGGATGGTCTCGTGGTCGCTGTGGCGTTTTCAGCAGATCGATCTAGTTCCTATTGGCGCCTGTGGCAGGCGGGCGAGACTATCAGCCAGTCATGGCCACAATCTCCAAAGCTTCATGCCATTGCTCGTGACCCAGACTCGCCAACTAAATGCATTTCTCGCTTATTCCCGGGTGGGGCTGGCAGAGCCGAGCATCTGGGATGACCCGAATTAGTCCAGAATCAGAAATGTCTGAAACTTTGACAGGGCCAGATCTTGTCCGGTCGAGCCGGTGGGGAAGCTATTTTTACGATGGGGGGGCTTGATTAGGTTTGGAAGACAGCGCGGCCTACGGTTGTCAAAGGTTCGCCATTTAGAGTTGACGATAAGGGATAACAGGAGATGGGTACAGCAGAACGAGGAAATGAGAGACAAGAAGAGGCGTGTACATGCCATCTGGCAATTTGCTTCTCACCCGTGTTTTGGGTTGATTGACCCAGGGTTTCACACGACACGGGGTTTGACGTGCTCGTGTGAGGGATAAAATTATATACAAACACCGGAGTCATTGATTCCTGTAACTGGTTAAGCCGTCAAAGTGGGGCCTTGGCTGACGCGCTGTCGTTCTGGGCTCTTGGCCAACCAACAGCCAGAATGCCATCTCGCCACCTCGACCTTCGCTCTCCCCGCAAATGGGCTAACGCCTCGCTAGCTTGCCCGGGATTTAAATCACATGCGCCCTCATTCGACACAGCTGGTCCATCGTCTCCATCGCTCAATTTTGCTGCATTTTCTTGCCTGCCTCTCAAGACTCAAGGATCCCGGCTCACCATGGAAACACTTCCCTTTGAGATATTGTCCAAGATCGTCTCCCACCTCATTGACAAGAGGGGGGCCGACTGGGAAACACGGACTTACTCTCCGTATCCTCCGCTCGCCAAGTACTCGACCGTTTCGCGTCAGTGGCAAAGTGCTGTAGAGGCCATCGTCTTCCGTCGCCTGTCATTAAACCACGAGAGGCTCGCCAAGGCCGAGGCCGAGGGCTACCTCACGCCTGCTCGCCTCTCTCACCTCCGCTGCGTCCTGTTCGATTTCACATTCCCTCACTTCGCAGGTCCCACGCCAACAGTTTCAGAGGGCCAAAACATCCTGGCCGAGTTCAACAAGAGCCTAGCACAGCTCTTCAACCTCCTAGGCCGGCTTCCGGCCAGCGAAAATGCCTCAGTAACCTTGAAGTGCTCCACATCAGGTCAACTTAGGGATTCCTACTCCGAAGACTTTTTCATGGGAACCAAGAGCGGATGCTGGTACCTCGAGCTCCCCTCCGACTGGGCCCGAGGCGTCCCGGAACTGCCCAACATTTCTACTTTTGAGACAACCTGGTGGCCATCAAATTTTCCTCTGGCTCCGTCCTCGCTCAACGTCATTGCCAGCAAAATGACGCGGCTGAGAAAGATTGATTGGTGGCTCACCGACGGTTACCAGAGGAATGCGGCGTCGATTCACCAAAGAAAAAGTAAGTCTTGAGACCTTGCAGATCACCTTCCTGCGCTAGCCGATCATTAATCTCGATAACGATGCTGACTGACCCACCCAAGTGTTTTCAGATACCTTGCAACAGCTGCCAAGGTCGCTAAAGGACTTTAAGTTTGGATATGCTCGGCCCACCGCCAGAATCACCACCATCCTCCCGTCGAGCCTCATTCCTGCAGACTCTTCAGTCGACACCTTGAGCCAGGCCTTGTATCACTTTACTCAGAGGGACGGCCTAGAACGATGCGTGGTCGATGCCAGCGTCGACAGCACAATTCTCTGGTCACAGTCGGCCGCATCTACCACCAAGCCACATTGGCCTACACTGAAACACTTACAAATCAAGCTGGACGAGATGCTACCGTCCGGCCAGTGCATTGATGTTCTGATCGACGAGGGCCGATCGTACTTTGGGCCCGGGCCATTGTCATACCACTCGGACCACAAAAAGTCAACGTACGACCCCACCGTGTTCGATCAGTTCGCCATGGCCGCTGCGCGAAGTGCACGCCACATGCCCCGGTTGGACAGCTTAGAAATCAACTGCAATGGCTCAGTGCAAATGGGTGTCACATTCAAAACCACCACTCCACAACAGCCCTGCCTGGAATTGATGGGGAAGCCGCTTTTGCCACAACCCAGCGAGGAGACAGTGGACGCTTGGGGCAAGACTGCAAAGGTGCATGGCCTAAAGTGGGACATGGGCATCAGGTTTTGAACTCACAACTTACACATCACTCCTGCTTCACCGCATTAGAGGGGAGGAACTTATGACTTAATGTATATTTTTTTATTTTTACTTTATTGTTTAGCGTCTTACACATATTTTAATCAATCTTATCAATTAAACCATACTTCATTGGAACAGCGAACTATCTCATGTGAACGATTTGGGTTACAAGTCAAGGCTCTCTCCGAAAAGAAAAAAGGAACCCAAGGAATGTGGAACAGCATCGTCCTGGTGAAGTAAAGAGTGAATCCAACGCGTGTGCTCAAAGCCTTGCATATGACATAAACCAGTCTGTGGTCGGGCCAACCATGGCCTCAGCCATTGAGTTGTGTCAAAGGGGCATAATTACTCTGAGTGATGGAAAACCTCTGTTGAAAAACTTTCCTCCAAATCTAATAGATTAAAGTCCTAAAGTTAAACATGGAACCCTTGATACCAGTTTGTTCTGCTTCACGGCAATGATTTCTAACCACTATCCTCACTGAACTAAACCCCATTATTAATGGAATTATAACCTATTTATTATTTATCAGGCCGATTTGGGACAGATTTAATCAGATTTCAGCGTATAGTTTGAAAACAGTTACAGAGAGTGCAGCTCATTACGGCCGCCCCATGGGTTTTCAGCTGACAGTAGGGTAACCACCAAACTGGCGCTAGCATCCTTCAGCTGAGGCGGTTCAAATCGCTGCGGCCCGATGCCAAGGACCCTGTTTCAACGCCTCACCATCGCCACTGTCTCCAGGCTGGCATTTTTCTTCAGGTGTCACCGCCACAAATTAAATGATGAATCAAATATGCATGGCAATCTCCACCCACGGCTCAATTGAGTGTCGACCTAAATGCCAACGCATACGAGACATTTTCAATGCCCAAACCTGTAGCCATAGTTGTAATACACAAGCCATATTCAAAAGTAGGCAATCCCGTTATTCACCAATGCTGAACATGGCTACAAAAACGTGGGTGGTCGAGGTGGTGCCCAAGGGAGAAAATGCGGATGTGAGTGCTAAAGATTGCCAGGATAGCCAAAGGTAGCCGGTGTGACCAAACGCTACTCTTTTGGGCGAAGAGAAAATCATCAGGCATTTATGGAGATGAGCAAAGTAGATTGATTCAGAATATTTTTAAGGGTCGTACTCCACTGCGATGTGCCTGCCAATCGGGCCGTGGGGAGGTAGTTGGTCTTTTTCTGGACTCGGGAAGAGTAAACATCGATGCAAGGGAGACTGAGTCAGGTCAAACCCCGCTCTCATGTGCTTCCGAGTCCGGCCATACCAGTGTTCTGGGGATTTTTCCTGCCACGGGTAAGTCGGACACCGCTATTCCCGATAACGAGAGTAGAGCACTGCTTTCATGCGTTGTGAAACGTGGTCAGGACGATGTGGCTGAGCGATTGCTGGAAGTTGAAGACATTGACGTTGATCGGAAGGGTTTCGGGAACCAGATAATACGCCTTGGCATGTACGCGTCGTCAAGTTGCTACCGCGGATGGGCAATGTCGACACCAATGCCGAAGATATTGAAGGGTTAAGGCCTTTATTTATATATGGCTATCTCGCACGGTTCTGACGGATGTTGTCGGGATGCTACCGAGCGGCTCTTATTTAAACAAGGCTGGCTGAGTTGGAGTGGGGGCCCGCTGCTGTCATAGGTGCGGGTGCGAGTCAGACGACTAGGGAATAAATCACTTTCTCATTACTACCTTGTTTTCTCCCCTCCTTTTTTAAGCGTAAAAATGCCAACCAGAACGATGGATCGTTGTTTCCCCAGAACGCAACGTAACGCTGAACTGGTTGGATCGTAAGTTAGTCTGAGGGGAAATTGTGGGCCTTTCTGACAATATCCGGTTATTTTGCCCTGGACGCGGGTGAATGATCGGCTGGTCGGATTGATGACAGCATCGCGGGACCAAAAAGAGGGGAAATCAAGGTGACGAGAAGGGATTGCAGTGATAAATCAGCGTCTCACCGCCTCGCCGGGGCATTCTGTTGGTGTTGTGCCCGTTCCCCATCTGCTTCACTAATCTGATGCTGTGAAGATGCGACTGTCCACTGTCGCTTTGATGGCGTCCCAGTGCGCTTCGGCGCTGGCTGCTCCCGCCCAGGAGAGCCAAAATGACAAAGTTCCCCAGTTCCATAACTCGGCCAGCCACGCCGCTGCAGACCCCTACGTCTTCTTCGACTCCAAGAGCGCACTCTACTATGCGTACTCCACCGAAGGGGCTGACGCGGGGTACAATTTTGCCATCTACAGCAGTCCCGACCTATCAACCTGGCACAAGCACCCTGGCGGCGTGCTGAAAGCTTGCTACGACGATGAGATGAACCGCATCGATGGTGGCCAGGTGTGCTGGGCCCGTGATTGGTACTGGGCTCCGGAGACGTACTACAACGAGAAGACTGGGTGGTATTTTTTCTTCTTTGCTGGTCGCCTGCGCGAAGACCTAACCAAGGATTATTTTCGCTACTCGGATTTTGAAGAACCGTCCAAGATTGGCGTGGCCGTATCTCGCTCGCCCACGGGCCCGTTCAAAGAGATTGAGTCAAAACCCATCGGCTATTACCCGTTTGATCCCGACTATCACGACGTCAATCTCATCATGGATGACAAGCAATTACTACCGCCGCAGAGTCTCAGCAAAGGCAAAACAGCGCCCAAGGGCACCTTCATTCCCACCATTGACCCAAACATCTTCTTTGACAAGGATGGCCGCATCTATCTCTATACTTCCCGCAACGCTTACCGGAATTGGAACTGGGACGAGAAATTGGGCAAGTACATCGAAGAATCCAACATCATCGTGGTCGAACTGGAGCGTGACTGGTGGGATGACCCGACGGCGTCAACTATGCCTGAAGTCGTCTCCTCCCAGATTAACATCCACGAAAAGGATGCCCCAGCTCTTCCTTCTAATATTACTTCATATAACGGCACGGGCGAAATTGGCAACCCTCCACGCAAGGATGGCTGGAAGACTGTCATTTCATACGCCGCAGATCCGCAGGAGTGGGAGAACTTTCACGTCAACGACTACCAGAAGTACAACGGTACGCGTAAAGACCGTCGCTGGTCGGAAGGCAGCACGCTCATCAGGAGGTCTGGCAAGGATGGGAAGCCTGTTTACATGCTTACCTACAGCGCGAACAATTACGAGGCATCCAACTATGGCGTGGGTTTTGCGACGGCGGAGTCCCCGTTTGGACCATTTAAGAAGTCATCGCGTAATCCAATCTTGTCTCAGGACCCAGATGCCAAGATTCCTACCTACTCGACTGGACATGGAAGCATTGTTGCGTCACCTCCTCGGACAAACAGTCAAAGGGTCGGGGCGCAGGAAGTCACCCTTCACACTCCAGAAGGATCTGAGCTCTTTTATGTGCACCATGCCCGCAATGAGACGACGCAGAACCGTTCCATTTATACCACACGCTTGACTCTCGATGAGTCAAGCATCTATTTCGGTTCTGACGATGCCCTTAGCACGCATTTGACATCGCTTGACCAGCCGCTTCCAAAATGGACGTACCCTATTCAGTTGCAGGTGAAGTGTTCTGGGAAAGGCAAATCCGGCCAAAGCTTCTCCGTTCGGGTTCTTTCGAAGCCGGGAGCTCCATTTGATCTGCTTGAAGGCTCGAACAGGGTTGTCGCTTTACCTGGGGCCAAGGAAGCGACGTCGACTGAGGAAGATAGTGGGCATGACGGATCGTTCGTTCTAAAATTCGGTGACACAAATGTCAAGGAACTTGCTTATCAGCGACTTAATGTAGATGGTAGTTGGTCAACCATTGCCACGAAGAGGGTCACCTGCGCATAGTTAGCGGCTGGGCATCGGGGCATCCGGGATAGGGTAGGGCCTCAATACGGAAGAAAGACCGAGGTTCTCAGTACGCGTTCAGATGCAGATGACCTTTTCCGGTTGAGTTGACATGCAGGTGATAATCGTACGGTAAAACGCGCCTTGAGTTGATTCCTAATGAGGCACCACAGGAAGCGCAAAGCGATGAAGTTCAAGGCCTTACTACTGCCGATTGGGTTTAGCTACCACACATAAATATGTACCTGTTTCTTTCTCCACCGTCTTCGCGTATCCACTCACGCGCAGAGTTCTGTCCAGGTCCAGATTCTGGATCCCAAGTCTCCGGATCGTCATGGAAGCTTAAACCCAAGCTAAATGAGAATTATGAGAATTGAAGCTAGTAAACTGGGCCAAGCGTTTCTGGGTCTCCGCTGGCGGCGGAACACCATCCCATTGGCCATTACGGACTCGCCTCGCGTCCGTCAGCCGCTTCGCACCAATAAAACGTCCTGGGATTTTTTCCCCGACAATGATATCATCTCAGCTGGCCATCACGAAACCAAACGCGCCAATGCCGACTGGCTGCGCTGCAACAACAAACGGCATCGGCACTTGGAACTAGGTGTTCATTTCGGGAAGGCGATAACCAAATAGCTCAGCCATCGGATGATGAAACTTACGCCAAGATGCTCAATTGAGACTTAACACGAACGGTGTGGTCGATTGATAGATGGAGTTGTTGGTGGGAGCCGACCGTGGCTGAGAATCTACCGATCACGCAAGACAAGTAAAATATCGGTTACGAAATTTAAACTATCGGGCCATTGGATACATGGTCTATTGATGAGGAAATGTGGCATTGCACACTGCAATCTCGCTAATTATGAAGGCATTGAACCCATCTCCTTGTTCCAGAACATCACATCCGGATAATGACGCCATCTCGCCAAGAAAAGGACCATCTGCACAATGCAAGGCCATCTGTGCATTTACAAGATTCACTAGTGGGGTCGGGAATGCCAAACTTTGGAAACGGTAACACTAAACCAGGACCAGAAGCTGTAATGCTCGTCGTCTGTGGGGAAACCGAAGCGTACGGCCACCGGTGCTGGGCAATGCAGCGGCAATTGTGCCATCCTCGGCGCGTTTCGCGTCTGAGTGGGATAGGGCGCGCTTTGGCCCAGCGAGCCTGATACATATACGGCCGACAGAAGCTCGGGAGTTGGGAGGAGAACCAGGCTTATCCGGACGTTTGAACAGGCTCTCTCTCCAACGCGCCGATTGCTCGCAATCATGGTGTTCGCCAACCTCTTCGGAGACTCCAAGCCGGAGACGAAGTTTCACCCCGATACCGAAGCCAGCGACTCGGAACCGTCCATAATTCACGATGGAGGACTTGCCTACACCCGTGTCAAGGGAGGAAATGGCTCAAAGGCGACGTACCAGGAGGCGGTTGGCGCTCCGGTCGAGGCAACCTCCCCGCTGGGATACCATGTGAATTGGGTCACGGTAATTTTTCTGAACATCAACATGTAAGATGACTGGATACTGGGCGTGGAACTAGAACTGACCCGGTGCTCAGGATGATCGGAACTGGTATCTTCTCAACGCGTGGGTGGAGTCTTGTAATCGCGTGTGACTTGCGCTAACATTATTATAGCTGCAAGTATTCTGAACAGGGCTGGCTCTGTTGGCCTGGCTCTCATGATCTGGGTCATCGGCTTCTTCATGGCCGCCGCTGGTTTTAGTGTATACCTGGAACTGGCAAGCTATTTCCCCAACCGTTCTGGCTCGGAAGTGGTGTACCTTGAGCAGGCATACCCACGACCGAAGCACTTCTTCCCAGTCACATTTGCCATTCAATCTGTGCTGCTCTCCTTCAGCAGCAGCAATGCCGTCGTCTTGTCCCGGTACCTATGGAGAATGACGGACAAGACCCCCAGTGAATGGGAGATGCGAGGTGTTGCCATTGCTGCGTACACGTTGGCTGTCATCTTTGTCATTGCCCATAACAAGTACTCACTGTGGTTGTCCAATTTCATTGGCGTGCTTAAGCTTTTGACACTCGTATTGTTAGTGTGTAAAGCCATTCGATGCAGGATGTGTGCTGACTTGGATGCATAGTATAAGTATCGCCGGTTTCGTAGTTCTTGGCGGCCACGTCGACCGAGTTCCGGACCCTACTGCGAACTTCCGCAACGCATTCGACGGCGAGGCGCCCAATGGAAACGATCTTGCCAGCGCGTTTGTCAGCATCGTTTTCTCGTATGCCGGATACTACAACGCTTTCAATGTAGTAAACGAGATCAAGAACCCGATTCCTACCCTTAAGAGAAATGGCACTATTTCTTTGCTCACAGTGGCCATTTTGTACATGCTGTGCAACATTGCCTATTTTGCCACTGTCCCCAAGGACGAGTTTAAAGGTACAGTGCACATCTCTAGACTGAATGAAGGCGGTTTCTGACTATATCCAAAAGGGGCCAGTGAGATTGCTGCTTCCATCTTCTTTACCAAGCTCTTTGGAGACAGCAAGTCCGCCGCAAATGTTCTCAACTTCTTGGTGCTGCTTAGCGCGTTTGGAAACCTTCTTGCCGTCCTGATTGGCTCTTCTCGAATGCTTCGAGAAATCGGAAGGTAATATTCTAATTTGCTATCGCGAAATATGATCTGGATGTCTAACAGATGTATAGGCAAGGTGTTTTACCCTGGACAAACTTCTGGGTCTCGACAAAGCCGTTCGGCACACCTCTGGGCCCTTACCTTTTGAAATGGGTCTTGACATTTATCATGATTGTGGCTCCTCCCGCCGGCGATGCTTTCACTTTTGGTAACTACACAACAAGCCCTAAAAAAAAAAA
>JAHVYC010000010.1:101904-123561 GCA_020623665.1 Calonectria multiphialidica
GGAGATGTCAGTTTCTGGTATGCCACCTACTGCGTGGTTGGTATTGGCATGTAAGTTAGATCCCTCCACCGTTAATCGCACCGCTGACCACGTCTAGCATCATCATTTGCGGTCTCTATTACGTTTTGTGGATGCACTGGCTTCCTAAGTGGAGGGGTTACGAAATTCGAAGCGAGATTGCAGAGATTGACGATAATGGCGCCACTGCCCACCGACTGGTCAAGGTTCCCAAGGCAGATGTGGCCCAATGGGATGAGGAGCACGATGAGGCCGGCCACCTCCGCCAGCGCACTGTTGTCGTCTCAGAGGAAACAGAGTTCAAAGCGTGACAGTATGCTTCGCTTGAGCGAAACCGCGCCTGGGCTGTATGCATGAGGAGGTAAAAGGGGCAGTAGGAGGAGTAGCATTACAAACCATTCATATATTTCTGCGTATATTAGCACTCACGTTTGTGACCCGGATCTTGGCCTCATTTCCCAGCAGGTGGCCAAACAACTTTTGTCATCATATACACCGGCTGTTTGAACATATGGCGGCTAACCTTGAGACTGCTTTCGGCTGTGTCTAGTCAAGTACGCAATAAATTGTGAGTAATAGATTTTGTTAGCCCTTCAGGCGACTCCGCGCACCGCCTCCTCTCAAGGAGAAATAGTATAGGACACGTGACCTAGGAGCAGCGTAGAGTGGGTCATTCAGATGGGTCCCTTCTGGTGCAGATCACAGTCCATATTCTGATACAAATGCCGCTGTGGGCGTTCTCTTCTTTATCTCGCTTTCTGGATTGTATCTAGCCATTCCTAGGGATGAGGTATCACCAAAAGTTGAAGAATAGGGGGCCTCCATCCTCTAACGTCCAGATTCTCTCTCATTGGCTGGCGGTGGGAGGAATTATTTGCGCACCCCGCCACTAGTACACCTTCGCTCGCTATTTTCACAACTCAGCCGAAGAGCGAGAAGCCTCTGGCTTGGGCACTTTGCACGTCTGCCTGACTCGACCCAGTTCAACTGGTTAGCGGAATATCTCTTCTGGGCAGAGAGCTCCCTACCATCCTACCTGAGTTCGACTGAAGCGTTTTCCTACCGCTCACAGCGACGGTAGCCATAATGGCAAGCCCACGGCCTTGTCGTCGCGAAGATTTCGAAATCGCCATCATCTGTGCGTTGCCCCTGGAATATGACGCGGTTGCCCTACTATTCGACGAATTATGGGACAACGTTGGCGATATATATGAAAGGGAATCCATAGTTGTTAAAAAATATACCACTGGTCGCATCGGCAAGGTCAATGTGGTCTTGACCCTTCTTCCCGGTATGGGTAAGGTAAATGCGGCTAGCGCAGCATCCAACTTGAGATCGAACTACAGCGGCATACGACTAGCTCTTCTGGTTGGCATCTGTGGAGGCGTGCCTGGAGCCGGTGACAAAGAGATTCTTCTCGGCGATGTCATCATCAGCAAGACTATCGTGCAGTATGACTTTGGCAGGCGCTTTCCGAACATGTTTATGCGCAAGGATAGTGCCAGCAAGCCAACAAAGGATGTCGGGGGCCTACTCGTCCTACTCGAAACAAATCATCACCGATATTAGCTCCAGCAGAGAACTGCCGAATATCTCGAGCAGCTACAGGGACGAGCTGGCCAAGAAAATCGAGGGTCCAAATACAAATATCCTGGGACAATTATGGATAGGCTTTTCGTACCAGGCTACCGCCACAAGCATCAAAATTCACCCGAGTGTATCTGCCGGGACTGTACCAGTAAATACGACGATGTATGCGAGGCCGCTTTAGTCTCTTGCTGCGATAGTCTCGGGTGCGAAGAAACAAAGTTACAACCACGTGAACGACTCCAGATGAAGCAAAGGTTAGAACTGGAAAGTATAACTGAGGCTCAAAGGCCTGTAATTCATGTCGGATCCATTGCTTCGGGAGATACAGTGATGAAGTCTGGAGAAGACCGAGATGAGATTGCCAGGAGCGAAACGGTGATTGCATTTGAAATGGAAGGGGCTGGTATGTGGGAAGAGGTGCCATCCCTCATCGTCAAAGGAGTATGCGACTACGCAGACTGTCACAAGAATAAAAGCTGGCAAGACTTTGCAGCGGCAGCAGCAGCCTCGGCAGCGAAGGCCATTCTGGAGGAGTACATTCAGACATTCACAAAAGGTGTGTGGCTCAACTTTCCTTTTCTTCTTTTGAGAAAGTCTATGGTTTAGGGCTAATTACTAACTAAACTGAAGCCTCTGACGAGAGACTGTTTTTAGTGCCATTTGGACGCAATGAGCATTTCGTCGGCCGTGATGATATCATAGAGCAGCTCCTGAAAGTCATACCACCGAGTGCCAACAAAGATAACTGCCAAAGAACGGCAATTGAAGGCCTGGGTGGGATCGGAAAAACACAAATTGCTCTGGAGGCGGCCTTCAGGATTCGTGACGCATACCATGACTGCTCGGTCTTCTGGGTTCCAGCAGTGGATCGCACCGGCTTTGAGAATGCCTACCGCGAGATCGGCCAACATGCAAAGATTCCAGGGATTGATAAAGAAAAGGCAGATGTCAAGGAGCTTGTCAAAGCCGCTTTGAGTAGCCATGGTGCCGGAAAGTGGCTTATGATTGTTGATAACGCCGACGACACTGATCTTCTCTTTGGCAACACGAATCTTGCGAAATATCTCCCATTCAGTCCAAAAGGTTCTATTCTGTTCACAACGCGGAATCGCAAAGTGGTAGGGGGTCTTGATATATCAAATAGCATAATCACCGTCAAAGAAATGACTGGAGGAGAAGCTCTCCAGCTATTGAAAGCCGGTCTGCGGGAGTATCAGGTACACAGCATGGAGAACACAACAAAGTTACTCAGTCTCCTCACCTATCAACCTCTCGCTATAAAGCAAGCATCTGCATATATGGTTAATGAACAAATAACGAGCACAGATTATCTCGAACTGTATCAATCAAGCGAGGAAGTCATGATACAATTGCTAGGCAAGGCCTTTAATGACCAATATCGATATGAAAACATTCAAAATCCAATTGCCACAACTTGGTTGATCTCATTTCAGCACATTTCAGCCCAAAAGCCACTTGCTGCAGACTACCTCAGATTCATGTGCTTTCTGATTGAGAAGGATATCCCACAGTCTCTACTTCCTGTAGCCAACAGGCTGGAGATGACCGAAGCCATCGGGACATTGAAGGCATACGGCTTTATCACTGAGCGAGAGGGACAATCCTCATACGATTTACACCGACTAGTTCAAGTGTCAGCAAGAGATTGGTTGAAGAGCCAAGGGGAATGGCATAACTATGTTCAAAAGGTGTTTAAATTGGTTGCAAATGTCTTTCCTGATCCGTACAAAGACAAAAGCAGAGCCAAATGGGCTAGGTATCTGCCACATGCACTGAAGGTGATGGACTTCCTGGAAGACGCACATGATAAACCATACGTGGCTACGCTTGGCCGAAATGTAGGAGAAGCCTTGCACAAACTAGGGAGATATAATGAGGCGGAACAGATGTGCAAAAAAGTGCTTGAAATATCTGAGGCCCTGTACGGGAAAGACAATGGAGATACAATTAATAGCATGAACAACCTTGCTCGTGCATTAAAGAGGAATGGAAAGTACGAGGAAGCAAGTCAGATGCACCAACAGACGCTTGAGACGAGGCGAAGGATATTAGGAGAAGAGCATCCGGATACACTCTGGAGTATGAATAGTCTTGCAGAAACGGTATATAACCAGGGTAAGTATAAGGAAGCCGAGGAAATGTATCAACAGGCGCTCGAAATAAATCGAAGGGTCTTAGGGGAAGAGCATCTCAATACCGTCGCCAGCATGAATAACCTTGCATCTATTTTCCAGGATCAAGAAAGATATGACGAGGCGGAGGCGATACTCCAGCAAGCGGTCGAGAAACTGGAGAGGTTATTGGGAGTTGAGCACCCCGACACACTTGCGGCTATGAACAACCTTGCATTTGTGTTCAACAGCCAGGGAAAGTGTGCGGAGGCCAAGAACATACACCTGAAGGTTCTCAAGCTAAGCCAGACGGTTTTAGGAAAAGAGCATCCTGATACCATTATAACCATGGAAAATGTTGCAGGAGTACTTTATAAGGAAGGAAATCATCAGGAGGCCGAGGTGATATATCGGCAGACACTTCAACTAAGGCAGAAGATATTAGGGAAAGAACATCACCATACCCTTATTAGCATGGATAACCTTGCCACTGTCATCTATGTCCAGGAGAAATACGACGAAGCTGAAGTGATATACAAGCAGGCGATTGAGTTAATGAGGAAGGTGTTAGGAAATAAACATCCTGATACACTTCAGACTATTGAAGACTTGACTAGATGTTTGGAGGCTCAGAGTCTAAGTTAGTTTACCATCTAATTCAATACATATTATAAAATTCGACAAAACATGAACAGAGTATACTGTCATTGGCGGTGATTATTGTTGATGGGAACTATACAGCTAGGGAAAATAGTGTTTGCAAGGTCTCGTATTGAATCTATCATCAGGGCTTGACAATAATATTGATTAGATGCGTAAATATAAATTTCAAATCTTACTTGATCATCCTATGAACTATTGAGACTCGAGAAGGTCGGGTTTCTCTATCCCGCACAGCAGGTTATGGCCCGTGGAGCAGCGAAATGTTGCAGAAACGCAGCACCGTGCGCGAGTAGGCTTCTCTCGCCTGCATTCAAGATGCAAGATCCCAGTTTACAATTTGCCGTGCATCATGAAACATTGACATTACTAGGATATTAAAAGTACTGTATAATATGTGCACTCGTAAGCTCCCCGCATTATTTGAAGTAAGAGGACCTTTTCTAAAAATGACTTTACCCCTAATCGGGGGGGCTCACATAAGTTGAATAGAGAAACTGGTACCTGGCTTCCGGCTAACAAACATTTAAAGGCACAATTGTAAATATTTTTGTAGATGCTATGAGAACACATCGTACTTTGTCAAGTATGATGTTTTGAAGATAGGCTCTACAGCTACAGTTTCAAGTTAACATGGATAGACTTGGACTGCACATATTCTTTCAGGCCCTCTAAGCCACCTTCCCTTCCAATACCACTCTGTTTCCAACCTCCCCAAGAGGTTTGCTTGGACGGGAAATGGGCGCTGTTGATTGACAATGTGCCCACATCAAGCTCGGATGCAACTCTTAAGCCTCTGGTGATGTTGGAGGTAAAGATAATACCTATCGAGAAATTAGTCAAGGTATGACATTGCATAGCTGTAACTTACCTGAGAGACCGTATGGGGTATCATTGGCCAACTCAATCACTTCCTCTTCAGTTTTGAATGTGCGAACAACCAGCACGGGCCCAAAGATTTCCTCCTTGTAGATGCGGCTATTGAGACTGGGATTGAGGAGCAATGCTGGGGAGATAAACTGGCCTGGGCCTGTGCGCTGGTCTCCACCCACTAGAACCTCGATTCCTTCTTCTTTGGCACCTTCAATGTACTCAGTAACACGTTTGTGCTGGTAATTGTCTACCAGGGGACCAAGGAAGGTCTTTTCAGACGTTGGGTCTCCAATGGTCTTGGAGAGCTGGATGAAGCTCTGCTTTAGACCCTCGATAAACTTGTTTGCGATGCTTTCGTGAACAAACAGACGGGATGCGGCAGAGCAGGCCTGCGCATTGTTTGCCAGGAAGCCTTGGGAGTTGTGAGTAATCGCGTTCTCAAGGTCTGCATCCTCGAAAACAATCGACGCAGACTTGCCACCAAGCTCTAGAGTGACGTGCTTCAAGTTACTCTGGGCCGCGGCTACCTGAACCTTTCGTCCTGCCCCAATGGAGCCGGTAAAGCATATTTTGCTAATACCCATGTGAGAGGCAAGTAAGGAACCAGTTGTGCCAGCACCGGAGAGAAGATTGATGACTCCAGGTGGAAAGCCTGCTTCCTTGATGAGCGGGCCGAGCAGAAGGGCTGAGAGGGGACTCTTTTCAGAAGTCTTGTGTATAAATGTGTTTCCCGTAGCAACTGCTGGAGCAATCTGCGAATTATTAGACAACATCAGTCAGGATATGAGTGGCTTCAATACCTTCCAAGCGATAGATAGATGAGTACCATTCCACGCAGAAATTCCAGCACAAACGCCAACCGGCTCGTATGTAATCAGCTTAAGTAAACCATCGCCGTCCTCCGTGTAAGTTTCGCCGTGAATTTTGTCTGCAAGGCCCGCATAGTAACGAAAGGCGGTGTAGTGCATCTCTACCGTGCGAATGGCAAGCATCTGAGGCACGCCCATAGCTGTAGTTTCCAGCGCAGCCAACTGGGCTGCGTTTTTTTCAACAAGGTCGGCGTATTTGAGCATGATGGCAGCCCTCTGTGAGCTGGGGGTCTTCTTCCAAGTTTTAAAGGCAATAGTGGCTGCCTCTACAGCCCTGTCAACATCTTCACTTGAAGCGACTTGGACCTGGTCTGTCACGAGGCTGTCGTCTGTCGGATTATAGACCGAGAGTGTCTCTTTTGATGACGAAGAGACATACTAAAAGGATGATGTTAGACACAGTAGAGAGGGTGTTCGATTTCGTTTGTTACCTCATTGTTGATGAAAAGACGAGTTTCAATAGTCATTTTAGCTGGTATTGGTGACGTTATAGATTCTGCAAGATATATGCACGTTTATTGAGATTCAGGATATAGAATAAGATATGGACAGAGGATCCTTTGAGCGAACGACGCCGCTCTATATATATGTCACAGCCAGACTTGGCAGCAACAGTCTGGTTGCTAGCCCTGCTGGCCGTCCCCCGGCCTCGGGCGTTCCAATTTAGAAAAAAGTCGCGTATATTTAAGTGGGCCGGAGATACGTGTGGGTTTAGCAGGCTAAGGACAGGTCTCCTTCGAGGATACGTGCTTTAGCCATCGCCAAAGCATGGCAATGCCTCACTTGACATCATGCCCGGAGACCGACACGGAAGAAAAGTGGCGATCCGTTAAGAGAGCTGCATAAATAGTCGGTGTAATAAACAACAAGTCTATGAGAAATGTAACGGAAAGGACTCTGAATACAGCTATTAAATCAGCTGCCGGATGAATTGATGAAACCGGGCTGACCTGTTTTTCCTAATTCGATTATGAAGTTGCCAGAATTTAAGCTAGTGGCGGCCGCTAAGACTTAGCGCCTTTCTTGGCAGTAATCATCCGAGGTCCCGGGAAGACCGGCCCAGACCCGAGGAATTTTCAAATTCATTCAAGTCCAGTGGTTGTTTGGGACGATTTCCCATGACAGGAGAAATTCCAAGTCTTGTTTTCTTTTTTCAGTTTAATCCAAGTGCAAATACGAACTCGGATGGCAGAATTGTAAGTCCTTCGGGGCCAAATCAAGTAATACGCGCGCACTGTGCTTACGGGATGACTTCCATATTATTTTGACAGACAGGCAAAGTACAGGGCGTGAGGTTCAGCGACACTCCTGCACTTAGTCCAGGACAAGAACCAACTTTCCCAGATATCATCTAAGCTTTATTTTACTAACTCTCACTTCTACTATGTAGACAATCGTTCAGTTCATGATAAGTGACACAGAATTAATTGATCACAGTTCCCTAGCATCAAATTGTGAGAGCATGGTGACGCGGGAAATATTGTTGAAGCAAGTGGGTATAGGCCTGTGTAAATATATTCAGGCAACTTAGTAGGGATGTTCTAATTTGCTGGCTTCCTCAGAATTTGTCACGCGCTCACGTAAATATTGCCATTCAATTGAATCTGCTTGCCGCCACTACGCCTCCATGGGAATCGATATAACCAAAACTGGTTGTTAATTGATCTGTAGACTCCTGCCTTTTCTACCTATACTAAATTCTGGCCTTTTGTTTTCTTGGAAGTCCTTCTGTGTCCCTTATTTTGTCGTTTGCCCTTGGTTGTTGATATACCTGCGATCTTTCAAATCGATGCTACTGGATTTGGCGGATAGCCCTAATTACGAGAGAAATGACACTTTTTGCAGTAGGCTGATGAGAGCAAACACCAGATTTCTAATTAAACATGTTTATGAACCCATTTGCATTTACATTTTCCCCTTTGTTGAGAATTTGCCAAGAATTTGCCATCTACCAAGAAGGAGTACGTGGAAACGTATATAAATTTGAGACATGTTCATATGCAGCCAAACCAATGAGGGAGGTTTGTGACATCTTTTTCCTCTATAACTAAATTCTTCCTATAATCTCTGGCCAAATACATCTATGGCCAAGACTTCCGGTCATCCGGACAAAAAAAGTCGATCGAACGCAGAAAAAGAGATATTAATCGACGCAATTAATGAGACTAATGAGTCTTCACATCGGAAATGGAAATACACATCTTCATTTTTTTTGTATGATGGCAGAAGTTCGAGTTCGAGAATTGAAATTCATGCTGCTATAGCATGGTCAATATATGCGCCACGCGCAACGTTTTAAGTTTACTCGAGCAGACTTTGCACGGATGCCGCGGGATCGTTCGGTCGCGTCCCAATCTCATTTGTCATCTGCCGATCCAACTTCACCAGCATCATTTACCAATCAAATACGGCTGGCAACTATTTTTGTCACCTGGTCAGTAATTTAGAAGACCGTTGAGAAAAGGTACGCGTTGGACTTTTAAAGTTTACCTAATTGGTGGTATAAAACTGACCCAGGCGCAAACCAGCCCAACTATTTTCAGCATCCTCCACCCCCAAGACCATGAATGTCGTCATCACCGGATCTACCGGCCTCGTAGGCAGCGCCGTTATTCGCGAATGTATCGCGAATCCCGTCATCTCCCATGCCTTTATTTTGTCTAGAAAGAAACTCTCAAAAGATATCACCAATCACCCAAAGGTGACGGTGATTGTTCATAGCGACTTCTCCTCGTATCCCCAGGAGATGCTTCAGCAGCTCTCTGGATGTGAAGCGTGCATCTGGTATATCGGAAGCAATCTAACCTGCATGATCGAGACTGACCTCACTCTCTAGGGCTATTGGTGGGCGGGCAAAACAGTTTCCCGACCTTTCAACGTATCGAAAGGTCCAGGTTGATTACACCCTTGCTGCCGCTAAGGCATTTATGCAGCATCTAGTGGCAGGGCTCCCACAAAAGCAAAGGTTCCGGTTCGTGTTTTGCAGCGGAAGATACTCCGAATGGGATCAAGACAAGTCGTTGGCCTTCATGGCTGACACCCGACTAATAAAGGTATGTGTCTCGTATCCAGTATTGCAGCTCAATCTGACGACCTCTCCAGGGCGAGGCTGAACGGGGACTGTGCGAGCTTGCAGAGAAGCAGGACAATCGATTAGACGTCTTCTGTGCTCGCCCAAGTGGAATCTTGCCGTCGGGTGCTGGCATCCTAGGGAAATTGACGGGCAAGATAACTGGTGCTATTCAGGCCCACGAACTAGCCAAAGCACTGGTTCATCTTGCGCTGGATGGGGGGAAGCACCAGATTATCGAGAACAACGAGTTGAAGCAACTTTCTAGGTGAATTTTCGTATTAAGATTCGTGTTATATATGATGTATAGATATAATTTATTAGGACAATTTATAAATAATAGATGGGTTGGTTATCTCCGAGGGCTTCCGGGTAAAGAGGGTAAAAATGGCGGAGGACAGACTGTCGGCAATTTGGTCCTTGTGGGGTGGAGTCATACTTCGGATCGTAGACGGTGGTTTTACTCAAAATATTGACAAGAAATCCGAAATAAAATAAAAGCTCTTATTATTTAATAATCTATTTAAATATTTTCTTCTTCTTTTTTGCACTACGTTTGGGGAACAATATAGTGACGCGAAGCCGTCGAGTAGAGGCAGAATGCAGCGCAGCAGTTCACACCAAAGGACGTCGGCAATCTGCCATCGGGAATATGGACCTGTTCCAGTTGCCGACGAGCACAGATCAACACTGACATCTTCTTCCCTATCTACTTACGGAAGTTATCTGAGCTTGCCGGTGCTCATTAAACAGTGTGGGGTTGCCTGATAATTATCGCAACCGTATTTCAATGGGCTACTAAATTATAAAGGTCTTCCCCTCGCAGCCTTATGCTGGGCTAGGCAACTGAACACTGGGTAATTGTCGATATGAAGCACCACATTCTCGCCAGCGTCCTCGCATTGGGCATTGGTGCACTCGCAGGCCCAACTGTCAAACTCCGAAATGGCACTTATGAGGGCCTTTCCTTGTCCGATGCGTCACAGGACCATTTCCTGGGAATGCCATTCGCGCAGCCTCCCACCGGCGACTTGCGATTCCGAGGCCCACAGCACCTAAATAGCACCTGGAAAGGCAAAAGGGAAGCAACCGAGTTCGGCGACGCATGCATGCAATATGTCGTAAGTCAATATCGCCTCGAAACTGAACTACCTATTGAAACTAACAATACAAGGCTCCCCCTGGTGTTGTGCCGATGTCCGAGGACTGCCTCACTATTAATGTCTTCCGACCAACGTTAAAGAAGCAGGAAAGCCCCAAGAGTCTTCCGGTCGCAGTTTGGATTTATGGGTATGTTGCAAAGACTTAAGCGATGTGCACTAAACTGATGGCATTCAGAGGAGGCCTCTATTCAGGTGTATCCGCAAGCTTCAACATGACAGATTTTGTCAAGCAATCTGTTGCAGCCGGAAAGCCAGTCATTGGCGTTTCTATGAACTACCGACTCAGCGCATTCGGTTTTCTTTGGGGTTCATCAGAGCTTAATACCACGGGATCAGCCAACAACGGTCTACGTGATCAGCGATTGGCCCTTCAATGGATTCAAGAAAACATCGACGCCTTCGGAGGAGACCCCGACAAGGTTACCATCTTTGGAGAAAGCGCCGGCGGTCTTTCAGTTGGCAAGCAGCTTATCGCCTACGGCGGGCGCGATGACAAGCTCTTTAGGGGAGCCATCCTGCAGAGCGGTGGCATGGTTGAGAAGTGGCCTTACAACGTCATTGACCCGGTAGCCTACATGCAGGATCTATACCAGAACCTCACCATCACCACCGAGTGTGCGGGGAAATCATCGGAGCTAGAGTGCCTGCGCAGCTTGCCCTTGGAGACGCTTTCCAAGGCCCTTAATGTCAGCCACACCCCCGTCTTCTCGGGAACGGGTCTGGGGCCTTGGTTAACTGTCGTCGATGGCGACTTTTTGCAGGATGGCCCGACTGAAAGCCTCTTGAAGGGCCACTTCAATCAAGTCCCCATAATGTACACCACCACTACAGATGAGGCCACCATATTTGGCTTTACCGGCCCGGTGAATACGGATGAAGAATTCCGGGATTTTGTGGCTGCTGGAGGACCTGATGAAGCCACCATTTCTATTATCGAGACATTGTACCCCAATGTGAACGCCCTTGGACTTCCGGCTGGGTATTCACCTCCACAAAACGATACGCTCGGACTGCAGTATAAGCGCGTGGTTGCGTATCATACCGATGCAGTGGAGACGACCTCGCGACGACTCACTGTTAACACATGGGCGGCCCATGGTGGCATCGTTTACTCGGGAAGAATCAACATTCTTAACCCAGCAACTGCTGCCTACCTTGGTTCGCATCATGCAATTGACAACGATTTTGTATTCAATACCATCGACACCAGCAATGTGGAACTGCAGGAAATGTCGAAGTTGATGAGTCGAACATGGGCCGCTTTTGTTAGCGACTTGGACCCCAATGGTCACGGACGTAAGTTTGGCATCTCACCAGGCCACTAAATAATTGCTAATCAAGTTGAATTTTGCAGTCAAGGGATACCCGACATGGCCCACTCGAAGTGCCACCAATTCAACCAACGTTGGAAAGAACTTTGTGTTCAATGCTGACGGAAAAAACGGTACCAAGTCTTACGTGGAGCTTGACGATTATCGCCTTGCTCAGACAATGTATATTCAAAGCATCTTGCAAAGTCAGTTGCATTACTAGATGTAGTAGAAGACGAATTGACTACTTCATATCATATTTGAGATCAAATGCGTTCAAGGACTTGCGGGCGGTGTTCTCAATTGTGTTCTTTATATTTACTAAGCACTGATCATCCCTTATGGGGAGAAATGGAAATCTTGCGAGACAACCAAAGCCAACTTTGCCTTGACATCTGTGGGATTGGAGCTGGTCGCAACCGTCACTTCGTGCTCGCCGCTCTCAACACGCCACTTTTGTTCTTTTACATCTCCAGCCTCGTCATTCCAGTATGCAATTTCGCCACGGCCAAACGAAACTGTGACCTGCTTGCTCTCACCAGGCTCCAAGTACACCTTCTCAAAGCCTACCAGAGCCTTGGGCGGCCTGCCATTATCCGATTGAGATTTTGGTGGCGCAGCGTAGACTTGCACCGTCTCAGCGCCTGCTTTGGAGCCGGTGTTCGTCACGTTGATAGATACAGCGACAGCGTCATCATTGGCATTGGAGGCCTCAATCTGACCTGAAATGACGGCACCGCTAAGCTCAAAGCTAGTGTAACTCAAGCCGTGGCCAAACGAAAACAGCGGCTCCTTTTCAGTGCCATATTGCTTGTCAAAGTGGCGGTAGCCGACATTCACACCCTCGACGTATTCAACTTGTAGACTCTCGTAGCTGTCGAGCCCAAAGTTGCCGTAGCATGCAGTGTGTTCGTACTTCTTGGGCCATGAGATTGGAAGCTTTCCACTTGGGTTTGTCTCTCCCAGGAGAATGTCCAAAATGGAGTTGCCGCTTTCTTGGCCAGCATACCATGCCTGGAGCACAGCAGGAACCTTAGCGAGCCATGGCAGTTCCACAGCTACTCCTGTGGTGTTGACGACGATGGTGTTGGGGTTGGCATCCGCAACGGCTGAAACCAAGGCATCCTGGGTACCATCAGCTGGAAGCTTCATGGAAGCCATGTCCTGTCCCTCGGTCTCCCATTGGATGTTGTTGCCCACGAAGCAAATGGCAATGTCGGCTTGCTCAGCAAGCTCGACAGCTTCAGCCAATAAGTCAGTCTCCATTTCGGCCTGTGCAACAAAGCCCAAGTGAGCCCCAAGCAAATCATCCATCAAGTGGAGATCAGAGTTCTTAACAGGTGGGNNTTGTAGGATTTGGTGCTATCAAATGGGAACTGGAATTGGTGTTCTTTCTGAACTCCAAGGAGAAATTCCATGGAATCCTTGGTTTGCTTGGGCTGCTCATAAACAAGCTCATTATTAATGAATAATTTAGATGGTCCGAGGCTT
The DNA here is from genome assembly GCA_020623665.1 of Calonectria multiphialidica. NCBI lineage: Eukaryota > Fungi > Ascomycota > Sordariomycetes > Hypocreales > Nectriaceae > Calonectria > Calonectria multiphialidica. The sequence continues at coordinate 115,081 of JAHVYC010000010.1, forward strand.
GAGTAGCTTAGATAGTGTTTTCCGGTCTGGGGCGGGGTATATGTCGATCGGAAACGGGCAGACTGGGCTCCTTTAGCAGCCTCGTCCATGATGCTAATGAGGTTTCCGCTGGGAAAGCTCTTAGTGTGCATTGGGGTCCCCGAAAAGTCCTTTGACTGGAACAGATCGCCGGTAAATCCAGGGCTGCCCTCTGCATCAACAAGGCCGGCCTCGAGATCCAGGTAGGTGCGGAAGATATGAGCTCCTAGAAACAGGCCCTTGTGGTTAGTGATCAATTACTAAACGCATTTACTTGCTGCACCAATGTTCAGTTTGACTCACCCTTGGAGCTAGTGATTTCGATGTCGGATCCCAATCGCTCCTTGAATGCATCATAGGGATTAACCTTGTAATGACAATTCAAGGACGCGCTGCCGCCGCCGTGTGCCGCTGCATACTTTGCCAACGGACCCAGCACGGCTACTTTCTTGATCTTCTTGGGTTCAAGAGGCAATATGTCGCCTTCATTCTTGAGAAGAACAATGCCTTCGCTTCCAGCCTCACGGATCAGAGCCCGGTGCTCCGGTAGGTCCACTGCACGCTCTGGTACGGGCTCCTTTCTGTCGGCGAATTTGCCGGTCCTCCTCAACAGCGCAAGAAGGGCCGAAACGGACTTGTCAACATCCTCCACCTTGAGGTAACCGTCTGCAACTGCTTTTTCGAGACGGCTTACATCCCGATGGTATGGAGGGCCGGGCATTTCCAGGTTGAGGCTAAATTAGTTAAGCGGATGCGCCCAGGACTAGGAATCGGGAAATGCTTACCCGTACTTGACGCTATCAGCGGGATTGGATACGGCACCCCAGTCACTCATTACGAGACCATCAAAGCCCCATTGTTCCCGCAAAATATCTTGCAGGAAAGTCGATTGCGCATCAATGTGGGCCCCATTTACCTTGGGGTAGCTCGTCATGATGCACCAGGGATCGGCTCTCTTTACTACTAACTCAAAGGGCTTGAGATATATCTCACTAGCCCGATACGTCAGCATTCACTCCTCTTAAGGCAGCAATTTAATTGTACTTACCGGAGCGCCCTCTCTGAAATAGTCTCATTCACTGTGAATCGCTTTGTGTCTTGTTCATTTGCAGCGAAATGCTTCACGGTTGCAGCCACTCGCTCGCCCTGCAGACCCTTGACATACTCAATGGCCAGCAATCCGGAAAGTAGAGGGTCCTCAGAAAAGGATTCAAAATTCCTGCCACCCAAAGGTGACCGATGGGGGCAGACGGTAGGCCCCAAAAGGACATATGCACCTTTTGTCTGGCACTCTTGGCCCAAAGCCTTGCCAACGCGGCGCGTAACATCTCTATTGAAGGAGGCAGCAATGGAGACACATGCTGGGAAACAAGCCGCAGTGGTACCGTTGAAGAAGTCGCCGCCACGCGCACCGTTGGGGCCATCGCTCATCTATTTCATCATCGTGTAAGCTTTACTGGGGGCCAAATTTGCCAAGCAAACGATAATAAAAAAATTTGCCAAACACTAACCTTCAAGGCCGGAATGCCCAGACGCTCGACGGCAAAGGTTTCCCACGTATTGCGGCCGGCGAGCATCGCCAGCTTCTCCTTCAGGTCCAGCTTGGACAAAAGAGCCCGTAGCTCTGCATCAGTTGGCTGGCTCATGGTGCGCAGGTTGGTGGTGTGGTGGCGTAGCTAATGGGGAGTCAAGCTTTCCGCACCCCCTGTCACGAACGAGTCGGGGTAAAGTCTAGCGAGCGAGGAAACAAGTAATTGAATCGTCCACATCTGAGGTGTGATATTTATACCAAGCCAACCAACGATTATGCAGCAGACCCAGGCACGATGGCCCGACACTCCGAGAGTGGGCTTCGGAGCATTTCTCAATCAGCATGCATCAATTTTATCTGAGAGCAAGCTGTCCGTCGCGCAAGTGGATCGTAGTCACACGCCATTGTCAAAGTCCGTTGGAAACAGTCGTAATAAAGCGGGCCGTTAGTTCGAGCATCCATGCCCGACATGGGTAAATTGAGAGTCAGATGATACTCTGGGGCCCCACGAAGAGCTGAGAACCCCAGACGGAGAATCAACGGAGAATCCCACGATCCCAGCAACGTCCTGTCCATCCCCACAACACCACGACGTGCCCCTCGACTTAGAGTTGGGTTTCTCCTAGGTTTCTCCGACTCCTTCGTGTCCAAGTGGCAGTCGGTAGCGCTGCAATTGGTCGCAGTCGTCACCACAGCGCTTGGTCCGCGGCAAGGACCCTGGGTAATGAGCTAGCGGCGACGCCATCGTCTCCACCACGGTCCCCAGACTATGGAATGCCAAGCGGGAGGAGAGAGCAAAGTTGCATTTTTCATGTTGGCGGCGTTGAAACATGGTACGAAGGGCGTGCCGCGCCGCTGCCTCGAAGTACATAAAGGGATCGGCGTGGATCTCAAGCGTTGAAGACGGGAACCCCCAGGCCTCATCCAACCTCCCCATTGAACAGTCGTCCTTTCATAAACAAACCACCTCGGTGTTTGGTGGGTTATAGTGCTCTTCTTTGGTATCTCAAAGTACATCCCCAGTCTTCTTCATGGCGAACACAAAGGATGGAGGTGCCCCAGACCATGATCTTGAGGGTGACACTCGGCCTGAGATGGCCGTGTCCCACTTGACTGCCCGATTCGAGGCGCGCGAACAGTCAATTACACGGATTCAATCCATCAAAGAAAATAGGAAACCTATTATGTGGTGTGAGTTGTGCCAAACCAGTCGCTGCGGCAAGTCCTTGCTAACCACACCATAGGCATGTACATGTTCTTCCTCTGCATCACATGGGGTTTCGACGGCTTGGCTGGCGGTGTGGTTGTGTCTATTGCAGAGTTCCGCAAAGACTTTGGAACAGAATTTGGTGGTGCATATGTGGTAGATGCAAACTGGCAGCTTGGCTGGTCGGCGTGTACGATTACTGGTACGCAGTCACCTATACATGGAGACAGCCAAATATCGCGGCTAACCATTTACCAGGCCTCATCGTTGGTGGTCTTGTCACAGGATTCACCGTCAATAAATGGGGTCGGCAGACTAGCATCGCCGGAGCCTATCTGATCAGCATCGCCGGCACGTTTCTCCAGGTATTCGCCAAAACACCCGCCCAGTTCCTCGGTGGAAAGCTCCTCACTGGTCTTCCCATGGGCTGCTTCACCACTGTTGCTCCTACGTACGCGTCCGAAGTCGCGCCAATCTCGATTCGTGGTGCCATCACATCCGGCGTCAACTTTTCCATTGTCGTGGGCCAGTTGATCGGATACGGCGTGATGCGCGAGGCCTCAAAGTACCCCGATAGCCGCGCCTACAAGGTCCTGTTCGCGACACAATGGGGTTTCGCCGTGGTCGGCCTCGCTTTTCTGCCGTGGTTCCCCGAGTAAGTTACATCGATCAAGAACAAACCTGCAAGGTTCAATCATCTAACTCTGTTGCCCGATTCCAGATCCCCATACTGGCTCGTTGCCCATGGCAAGACCGAAAAAGCTCGTGCGAATGTTGTAAAGCTACACGATCCCGACTACGACGTTGATGGCCACATGGCAGAGATTCACGAATCCCTTGCTCGGCTGAACCAGAACAACGAATCGCAAGGTTCAATGTTGGAGTGTCTGTCCAGCAAGCAGATCAGACGTACTTTTACTTGCACAATTATGGTCTTTATCCAAACGTGCAGCGGCAACACCTGGGTTGTGGGATACATGTCTTGTAAGTTTCACAGGTTGCTAATATCCACACAAACATGCTAATAATATGTGCAGACTTCATGGAGCTTGCAGGAATGGCATCATCCAAGGCCTTCGACACAAGCGTTGGTCTTTGCGGCCTGATGGTGGTTGGCAACATGTGCGGTTGGTTCTTTGTCGAATGGCTAGGCCGTCGAGGAACAGCCCTCTGGGGCACAGCAATCCTGATGGTGACACTGTTGTTGATTGGTATTCTGGCCGTCATCGACAAGCCAGGTGCCATTTGGGGACAGGTCGTTTTTATGGCCATTTGGTCTTTTAGTACGTGACCCCTGATCAGATCATCATAAACGCGACACAAACTTACATTCAATAGCATATCAAGCGACTATCGGAGCTGCGGCTTGGCCCATTACAGCTGAGAACGCGACGTCTCGACTGCGTGCGCCCACTCAGGCCATTTCGACCATGGTGAACGGCTTCTCGTCGTCCATCTGGACTTTTGCGCTTCCTTACGCCATCAACCCGGACCAAGGCAACATGGGCGGTAAGATTGCCTTCATTTATGGCGCGTGCCTCGTTGTTGCAACGGTTGTTGTCTACTTTGTCATCCCAGAGACTGCCAAGCGCACGTATACAGAAATTGATGAGCTTTGGGAGCGCGGAGTTCCGCCTCGCAAATTTGGCGAGACCCAAATTATCACTGTGGAGGAGATTGATGACAAGCATGAGGTAGAGGTCAAGGATGGCTAGAGAGTAAAGTGCTGGGACGACAGAACCATGAGATCTAGCTTACTAAATTTACGAAGAATTATTATCACTATATTCGAGTGTCCAGCGTGATCAAATTGACCAAATATTCTTCCCGTGATAAATGCTGGTAGCCACCCTACAGTTCCAGGCTTGGCTAGACCCATGTAACAGCATCAACACAAGGACAATAGTGGTACTCACGCCGATTGGTTCAATTGATCCTTAAGATATGTAGTAATTGATATGGCAGAAGTCAATTAGTTACATTGAGTCACACTCATCCACACCCGTAGTCGAACAAATGCGTGGTGGGAGGTTATACATTTCCGGTCGAGTGACGCTAACGAAAAAGGCATGCGATGCGGGGCCACAGCAAAAACTTGTAGTTGTAGCCGAGGTTAATTGAGTCTTGGACGCGCCGTCTTGCCCTCACCACTGCTGCTGCTTGATTCGTCGGTCAGCCTTATCGAGGGACTGGCGACAGAGGACTCAACCAAGACGCCGAGCCCAACTGGCGACTCTAACTGGGTGGTCCAATTGATGTCGCAGAGCTCTAGAAAAGGCCGTTCAATTTCCCGGCGGGCGTGCGACCTGTGCCGCGAGCGCAAAACACAAGTGAGTCGACGTGTTCCCCCTTGGCCAGGTCGCGTGCCGCGGGCCCCATCACGCAGCACCACCTCTAATCGATCAATGCGACGCAGTGTGTCTTCAATGACCCTGGCGACGCCGAGTGCCAAAAGTGCGTGCAGGCCAGCGCCCCTTGCACCTTTCTCTCCACGCGGAAGCCTCGTGGGCCTCCGAGCAGGTAAAGACATTTTGCAATTCAAACATCAAGTAGTGAGCGAACCAGGGCCTGACATCCCATCGTCGTATATTGTAGACGCGTTGCAGAGGCCCGCCAACGCGCCATCCTGGGGACTGCATCTGGTTCGACCCAAGACGTCACGGTCCCAAATGAACGCCTCGAGTTGCCAGTCGTCCACCTGACTGTTGCCCATTTCGTGCCCCAGCATGTCTTCCACATCATCATTGAAGATTTTTTCGACCGCGTCTACCCCCTTATACCTCTTGTCGATGCGTCGCTCTTCAAGCGCCGTTTCGAGCAGCGCGACTATGATGTTGATCCCACCTTTTTTCGGCTCTGCGTCTCAGTGTGTGCCATGACGGTTGCCTCTATTCGGCGAAAGGTATCAACCTACGCGGATTCATGGTACTCGACCATCGAGGAGATTGTGGACAAGGCAGTCCAGCTTGTCTTGTTCAGCAGAGTCGTTAGCGATGCCCAATGGCAAAACCGTCCCACCATAGATGGCATGATTGTTTCCACCTTGCTTTCTCTTGCCACGCATTATGCGGGACGGCCCGTCGCTGGCTGGGGCTTCGCAAGTGAAGCTATACAGTTCTTTCGGGCCCTGGAACTCGACAAGAAAGAATCTTATGCGCACTTCAGCGCCGCCGATGCCGAGCTTAGCAAGCGTACATCTTGGATTCTATTCATGCTCCAAGCGCAAGTCTCCCCGAATCCATCCATTTTAAATCATGATACGTGGCGATGTTTAGTATTCGGCTATTTTTTTTAAACGCGAATTCCTCGCTGACCCCAAACAGCCATGACAGAATCTCGCACCTAGTTCCGCATACGGGCTTGTCCTACAGCCCCTCACATATTCTCTGGGACTTTTTAATGCCACAAGAGCTTTTCAACGAAGAAGCTTTAGACGAAACCTGGAGCCAATCCCCCGACACTGCCATGTCCGACCGGTCACCCCCCCTGATATCTGGCTTTGTGGGAGTGATCAAAGTCTTTCTTTCTATTGCTGACATTTTGCATAAGCTGTTTCCTGGAGCGCCCCAGGCTTACAGCCTCGCCTACCAACAGAGTTCGCTGCAGTTATTGCATGGTGGATTTTACGACGCCTCTCCACAACAAGGCCAAGATACACCTGCAACCAAAACCTTGATGCAAGGGATTGAAAGGCTGAAATCCGTTATGCACCATTTGCCACCGCATCTCACCATTTCTCATCAGCCATCGGATGATATGAGAGATGATGGAAACGTCGGACAGTGGTCACTTCAGTTTGATATCATGCGTGCAAATATCCACATTACAGCTCTATATCTCCAATCGATGATACTGGAGATGTACCTGGTCGAGCTGGGAAAGCAGAAGTCGGGTTCCCCTCGAGCTGACAATGCAGCTTCGGACTCTCAAGAATTCCCGCTTCACCACCAGATCTGGGAGATGAAGGAGTCGGTTGCCAAGGAGCTTCTGAACGTTGTTCATTCTTGCTCGTCTTGGGCTCTTGAGTCAAATGGCCCGTCGATGGTATGTTAAGCCTGTATCGTCACCAGTTGCCGTGCTATTGGCTAGCCCATGTCAACAAGAGATGCTAAATCGTAATAAACTAGACCCAAAAGATTAGAGAAATCGCCGTCACCTTGCTTCAGGGCAGCAATGAGCTTGAGGTGTCTGGTGATGTGAAGACGCGAATGCAGAATTATATTGCACAGTTTTTGGAAGTGTTGTCTATAATTGACTGTGGCGTAACTGGCTCAAATGGACCCAAATAACTAGGAAAGGGAGTCTCGACATGCCAGAAGTAGCAAAATGATGGATGGGTCTCAAAGCCCTATCTTTTACAATTTAATGCTACTGTACACTAGTGTCCTTCGCTGATTTTATGAAAGAAGAAAGCCCATTGATATGGATACTGTGATGGGACACCGGTTTCGTTCCGCCCTACCAAGTCGATGGTGCGGAGCTCAATCTTGGCTCTTTCAACTGGATGATGAGACTAATTGTAGAGCGAAATGGACCAAAGTGCGATTACATGTGCTTAAAGTATGGGCGCACATAATTTATTTTCACCAAAGCATGTATTGACCAACTTGCTGATTAAATAATGGATGTAGGCTCCGGATACTGTATTCACTGTTCATCTGAATTATAGAATAACACAACATCCCTTACCGCCTTGTCCACTACCGCCGACATCTCCTCCTCCTCCATCTCCCTCAAAAAGCACCGGCTCATAAAGCATAATGAAAATGACGTGGCGCAGTCAGATTTAATTTCTAACGTAGAGGCAAGGCCTGTCAGCTTCTAATCTATAGATATGAAATTTAATTCCAGGTGGAAGAGGGTTTGCTCACAGTACCTGAAAACGTAAAACTTTCTCCCTTGGGGATAGAAGATATTGAAGGGGAGGTAATAAGAAAGTATGCTTCTTTTATACTCTATTTATCTAGTAAGCAGAGGCTACATTTCAAATGTCAAAGTGAGCCTCACCTTATTACACATCGATAAGGTCATAACGATGTAATCCTAGGTCCACAGCAAATCCTGGTCAATCCACCAATCACGCATCTATCAGTTGGTTAGTGCTTACTTCACAACCCCAAATCGTCCAGCATGTAGATTCCAAAGATTCGTCAGTCCAATAATCGCGGATTTTGTTTTGGGTTGGAGGGTGGAGGTCTGGTGGTGCAATTTGAGATGAAGTGTTATTGACTTATGGAGAAAATTGTCTCAACACGTACTATTTTATTTCACTGATATCGCTTCTCTCTAATTTTTGACCATCTATCTGCCTCTCACGTTTCCATTATGAGAAATCAAGCTGGCCTTCGACCACAGACGGCCCTGAATCGAAAGAAGGCATGGTAGCTGCAAGATCGAATCTCGCGGCGGAGCTGCCCGCAATAAATCCTGACTTCGTCCATGGTCCAACCCAAAAGCTGACTAGCCATATACAGCACATAGCCCTCGAAATCCTGCTCCAACGCAGCCTGGACGTATTTGCCCACTTGTCGCATTTTCAGGTCTTTTGGCCACACACCAACAGGGATCTAAGTAGTCGAGTCAGTCATCATGCATTTGATAAGATATGACGCTGTTACCTTTCGGTTTTCGACACGGATGTCCACAAACCCAGCCTCTTCCATGCCCTTCCTTTGCAGATCATCCTCCAAAATCGTGAAAGGTTGCCCTAGCTTCTTGCCTCCCT
>JAHVYC010000010.1:728826-883284 GCA_020623665.1 Calonectria multiphialidica
GTCATTCAGCTGCCATTGTGGCACCCAACGGGCGCCGTTGGTGTAGCAAGTTACGACACCCTCGCCTTGGTATCGCTTTTCAAGTTCGATTCCACTTGTAAGGCTTGTGCTTTTCTCGTTCACGTCGCTGACGGCGCGAGGCTTTAGCGAACGCGATGTGTTGGAGAGTTCTTGGCGCATGAGAAGGCCTTCCTCGTATGGAAGTACCAAGGGACCAGGACCGACGGGATACTCGTGCGTAGTCCCGTTAACTGAGATATTGCTCCAAACGATAGGCCATGTGTGAGATGGGCCGTGGTATTTTTCCATTATCGCGAAGTCGTGTGGGCTGAATATAGCGGAGATGTTTGATGGTAGCGGGTGACGTATTATGTTATTGTTTGGCGACGGAAGTGCAGACAGTGGAGTAAAGACATGGAACAGAGCTCCAACGATGTAAAGAAGGAATGTCATCATGAAGAGTAGGAAGGTAGAGTATTGCAAAAAGTAAAAGGATCTAGACGTTGCTTAAGACGACTTTAATATCTATCTTACTGAGACTTTGGTAAAGTGGATAGGATACAGGCGATACTTATACTATTGCGCGATTTGCTATACTGAGTACGATTGAAATAGCCTGGGTTTCCTAAGCCACTCGTGGTATTAACCGGAGACGATTGGGCTGATTAGCCAATAAGAACTATACACGTGCACTCGGACTTTAATTTCTCTATGCTGATGTTGTCACGAGCTTTATTGACTGTATTCTGTGTGCTTTAGTAGGATTACAACACTTGCTAGTACTAGTACTTATCCTTTATATAATTATCTATAAAAATATTTATTTATTTAATATAATTTTAATTTTTATTATTTTACTTTTTAATATATCTTTTTAATTTAAGCCTTTTTAGGGGCTAAATTATTATTTTAAGCTTTTTTTTTTATTATAATCTAGCTTAAATTTACTATTTTTTTTTAGTATTTTAATTTTTTTTTAATTTTATTTTTTAAATTTCTTTATTTTTTTTATTAATAAAATTAATAATATTATTTATATTTAAAATTTTTATAAAAATTATATTAATAAAATCTTTTAATTATTTTTTATTTATATTTAAATAAGCTTATATTATTTATTTTTTATAAAGATTTCTTTTTATTAATTTAATTAATCTAAAAATCTTTATTTATTTTGATATTTTTTTATTATTATATTTTTTATATAATAATTATTAATTATATTATAATTTTTATTAATTTAATTATTTTTTTTTAAATATTATTTTAATATAAAGCTAAGCTTATAATTATTATAAGCTTTATTAACTATATTCTATATATATTAATAAAATTATAATCCTTACTCATACTAATACTTATCCTCTCTATAACTATCCATAAAAATATCTATTTATCTAACCCGATTTTAATCCCTATTATCTCACCCTCCAACAGATGTTGCTTACTGCTACTTAATTTCCCCGATACTGATGATTCAGCAGGTTGCATATACCCGGGGGCTTGACTAACCAGACTCCGCTAGCTTAGGCTGCCCCTCTCCTCACTGGAGAGGGGGTTATAATACCCGTATTTGCGTCGCATGTGCATTCACCTTTTCGAACCTCTGTGTAATCTAGCATCGTCAAATCAAGCCCAATTCGCACCAAATTTGAATCCTAGCATATTCACATATCATTGTTATTAAGAGCAGGAAAGGCTCTTCCTTCTAGTACTAATAAGGGGGGTTAACCGCCGGCTCTGACAGCAGCAGAGGAGCGAGCTTTCGTTGCCTTTATTTGGAGCGTGGAAAAGAGCGCATTTGCTGTGACTGAGCCTGCTATCCGCAACTACGCCAGTTTCTTATGAAAATGCCGCATAGAGGGACTAAAGACTGAGGTCTCGAAGGCGTGGGTACGACGATTTAAAGAGTGGAGGCATGAGGCGTAGGGACTGACGGAGGCGAAATTTCTGGTTCTGAATCTGTGTCCATGCTATCCCATTTCGAGTAATTAATAGTCACGGAGACTCATTTACCGCTACTTCCCGAGGAAGACTTAGATCAAATAAAGTAGGTGGCTAAAGATAAAGGATTGAGGACAGGAAACAATGTTAAACTGCAAATGCTGTCGAACGCGGGGACTCGCTCTTATGCTGAACACTATTACCTTTTCCACCGTCCACTCCAACTTTGCAAAGATCGCCGCTTGTCGGTTTTCGACCCTTTTGACGAACCTATTTCATGCAGAGAAGACTTATTTCCTCGCCGCTGTTTCCCTCATTGACAGCAACATGCATGCTGATATTGTCCAAAAGTTCCCCGCCTTTAAAAAAACCCTAGATGCAATAGATGAAGTAAAGCGCCTGGACCTGCCCAGACTCAAATATGTTGTCGACACTTTCGCAAACCGCCAGGCCATCACATAAGCCCTTCGGCTACTCGAACAACGTTATGGGGCCAACTTTGCAAACATGGTTTCCGATCTGGGCGCCAACGTTCGGAGGATGGATGATCCAGCCCAGGCATTGCCACTCTGCCACGAGCCTTGGGCCATACCGAGATGGGGCCAACTATCTAGCATGGAGCACGTTTTCCGCTTGCGGGACTGAAAATGTCACTTGGGTCTTATTCAGCAGGAAAACACTCAAAAGTACCGATTTTCAGCTGCTTCTGCGGCCATCGTGTTCCTCAAATCACTCTCTCTTAACACTCGTCAGCTGGTTAGGCGCATCGTGTTAAATGAAAGCCGGCGCTCGATCGCATATCCAGAATGTCATGGTCAAGGTTTGATACGGTTCTGCATAGAAAACCGCCACCTTCGGATTGAACGCCGCCTAAGTCTGGAAGAATGTTTTCCTGGAGGGAATCCTGAGGTTTTGGGAAATAAGGGCCGAGTTTCCCTTACTGGTCCGGGGGCTCGAGAGCAAAGATGCAGTCTACTTCCTCACCCGATGGCTTACCAAAGCGGTCGCGCTGACCTCTGCCGGAATGCCTCAGGGCTCCATGACGCTAGGTTTAGACGGCGATCCGGCGCCTGGTCTTTGTTCGGAGATACTCCGTGACACCATACACCAAGAGGTTTCATGGACCCACGTCATGAACCAAGACGAAGCGCTAAACGGCCAGGGAATTGTCAGAATCGAGCCGGCCCATGCCCCGCGTGTACAATGCAGCACCGGCGACTACCATGTGTTTAGAAAAGAATTTCTTCACGTCGCTGACCTGCGGAACGCTATTGAGCATGCCGTGAACGGCAATTCGATCCGGTGCAACTTTCACCCTGGGGCGATGCTGGATCTTGACCCCATAGATGAGAAAACCCCCAAGTGGACTTTCGACAACTGGGAGAAAGATTGGTCGGAACGAATACCGACTCATTTTGACCCTGCCCCCCGCTTCCGGAGTGGGACGCTCTCCTGGAGCAGAACTTTTACTGCGAGAGAAGTATGGAGGCAATGGTTGAACACGGCAAAAAGCTTCAAATTCTGTTCCAGCATGACGATGATGATGTGTACAAGAAGGGTGGGTTCCTTGACTGAGTATGAGAGGTGGAGTATTCAAAATGCTCTCAGTGAAATGCATCTATGCAACCCTTTTGTTCATGGAAGGTAATGGTAATTCTTTCGTGCGATTATAAACAATGCATGACTCTAAATGAAATAAATGGGTAGATAAAGTTATTATTAAAATAACACATAAACGAATGTTGAATTTAGTTGTCTCACGGTATCGTTTACCTGAGAACCGTTACCAGGCTTTGTCGTTATTGTGGCAATGACAGCCAGGTCATAATTTATCGCAACGGGCAAGTCCAATTTACCTATTGCAGCCACGGTCGGTAGCAACTTTTTACTATAGTTGGCAGAATTATGTTTTGCGGATAGTTACCATACTACCCTAACCCTAACCCAATCCCCCATATTATATTCTATCATTGGTTCAGCCGATCACTATCTACGATGGAGGCCCGCTGTTAACCATAGTTACCATTAACTGTAGCGACCAATTACGATATAATAGATAAAATAGCATTATAAATACCATAGGAAGTTCATTGACGTGTTCTTTCTCAAAAAGAATAGCTACAAATTTGCAAAGTTGAGATGGATAGAATTGATTCTGCACCTGGAACAGCTACGAGGTACAACTGACAGCTTGCCCATTTAATTCCACCATAGTGACGTGCACTCGCCCAAAAACGCAGCATTAACATATAAATGCTCAACCTCTGTGACAACATCCCCGAGGCGATGATTCATCGCGAGAGTCCGAATGTCCGGAACGCCCAAGGGGTCCCATGACCCCGGGTGGATTACTTGACGACATAATTAATTAGCGCATACTCCCCATATCGTCTGACCAGGTGCTCGGGTAGAGATTTAGCCGCCGACGTTGAATGCATTCCCCCGCATCTCCGGATTTCAAACGGCTGCCATCGCGTGGAAACCATCTGGGGAAGTGACTGACTAAACCTCGGCGACGATGCTTGGATCATTCTAGCCCCACCTAAAGGTGGAATGCCCCGGCGCGTGTCCAATGATAGCACGTAACGAGATTTCTCTCGAAGCTAAATTCTCGGCACGGGGTTTGCACTCTAGGGCGATGGGGACGGCCAACCCCATCAAGTCTAGAATTGCGGCCCGATTGGAGCTTTCAACATGACTTCGCCTGCTTCATACGAGATGGGTAGATCAGTTGAATGAGGGGAGGCATTCTTGCAAAGTATAAATATGGCTGCATGATTGAAAATGAGGTGGAACGGTGCAATCCCAGTGGTGTCGCTCCGCCAGTTCTCAAGATGTTTACTTCCTTAGTCGCCCTGGCGGCGCTGGTTTCATCCGTCGCCGCAGCTGCAGTCCCGTCCAGCGATGTAGCCTGGGCAAACTTGGCCATCACCGCGCCCGAAAATGGGCGGTACTTGCACCGAACCAAGACGGGCGACCCCTTCATGTGGGTTGCCGACACCAACTGGGAGCTCTTCCATCGCCTGAACCGCACCGACGCCGACCTGTATTTTGCAGACCGGGCCGCGAAGGGCTTCACCGTCATCCAGGCCGTCGTCGTGTCCAAGTACAACGCGACGACGCTGCCCAACTTTTACGGAGACCTCGTCTTTGACAATGCCGACCCTGCGACGCCCAACGAGGGCTACTTTGAGTACGTCGACTGGATGACGGCGCGCGCTGCCGAATACGGCCTTCTCATCTGCTTCGTCCCGACCTGGGGCAGGTGGGTGAACTATGGCTGGTACGGCACCCTCGGACCAGTCCTGTTCAACGAGACCAATGCCGAAATCTTTGGCTACTTCCTCGGGAAGCGGTACCCCGGGATCCCCAAGATGCTCGGCGGAGATACCAATGGCTTCTGGGCCGACAACGTCCCGCAAGCGCGCCAGGCATGGCGCGACAACCAGACCGCAGATCCGACCTCGTTTCTTGACCCCATCACGGACACCAGAAATGTCTGGGCCGCGATGATGCGAGGATTCAAGAAGGGAGAGGCAGAATACGGCTACGACGCTTTCGTCACCTTCCAGCCAACAAGTCCCTGGATTTCCGATCCGCCGACCCCAAAGCCCTATGGCCACAACGTATGTTCCCCTTCGAAATAAATCCCACTCTGTCGCTGCCTTGTATATACTTACGCAGTTTACTAGTACATAAATGGGAGCTTCGGAACTCTCTCCATGGACGCAGTCCAATCCGGCCATGAGCTGCCTGACCCCGACGGCATTGATGCCAACTTTACAGTCTTGACCCCGTGGGACTCCACCAAGAACTACGAAAACATCATCGAGATGCGGAGCCAGTTCCCCGGCCCCGTCATGGACGTCGAGAACCACTACGAGGCCACCCACATCGCCTTCAACACCTCCAAGCCCATGTGGAACGAGTCGCACGTCCGCCACGGCTTCTACAGCGCCGTCTTCAGTGGCGCCTGCGGATACACATACGGGAGCCTGCCCGTGCAGCAGAGCTATGAGCGGCTGTCGGGCGTGGCGTCGCCGGAGCACTGGATCGAGCCCCAGCTCGCCTTGGACGCAAACGCGAGCTGGCACGAGGGCCTTCACCTCCCCGGCGCGAAACAGACGGGCTACGTTTGGAAGCTCTTTTCATCTTTGCCCCGCAGCCTGTTTGACAAGCTGGAGCCTGCGAGGGAGTTCATCTCCTCACCCGGCGGAGCGAGCGAGGACATTCTCAAATACGAGCAAGACCGCTACGTTTCTGGCATCACCACCACGGGCCACTACTGGGCTTACTCCGGTTACGGAGATGCGTTCCAGCTCGACCTCGAGGCGATTTCTAAGGGCTGGGGAAAGCCCGAGGTGCAGGCCACCGCGTACTGGTTTGACCCACGAACCGCGGAGAGGCTGCAGGTGAATGAGGGCAAGTCATTTTCCACTGGGGAGAAGCGGGTATTCGCTCCCCCGACAACTGGGGGTGTTGACGACGACTGGGTCCTGGTAGTTGAGGCCCAGAATGATTGTAACTAGGACCTACCATTCGAAAAGATGAAATCTTAGGTAGCTGTAGCATGATTGGGAGGTATAGGTTATACTGATGCATTTTTGACTGATCGATTTCCTCGCTCACCATGTGCACCTCAACTTCCAAATTTCACCTCGATAAAACATGTTTAAAGTGGTTATTTTTAGTAGAAAGGGTTTCGCTCATCCATATGCATACTGTGATTCCTGGGGAGATTATTTCATTCCAATTGTATCCGTTTCACAATCTTATCAATCCTAACTTCAACCTGATTACTGGTGAAGCGCTCATTTGTTAACGTAACATGACTAGATAGGGCCATGATATTTTAGTTGTTTCCCATCTAGAACTCTATCGGGCGGTTCTTAGTATTCCACCTTCACATAATTAATAAATCAGAGTCGCTAGTGAGAAAACCACCCACACAAAATACCATTGGGTGAATTTCATACGGATAATAAAGCAATATCCTTTATCTAAAATTCAAAGCATCACATAATGTATCCATGTTATTACCATCTTCAATCCTAATATCTGGATAAAGAACTAAACTTCAAGCAACTAGACAATATATTTGAACAAGGGACTTTTGTCTCCCATTGCCATCAGTTCCTCCTCGGTAAATCTGGCCAGTATTTCCTCTTCTGTTCCCATTTCTTCTTTCTGGCGGTTCAATCTTTCATACTCGAACTTCAACAAGATGGTTGAAGCAATTGCGGCCAAAGAGATCCCCAGGCCGAACCCAAACCCAAGCCAATAATGGGGCTTCTGCTTGTCGAGGTAAATATTGCTCCCAACGGTGCCGCCCAGGTTGCCAAGCATGATGAGCAGTGCCATACCTACGGCGCGCTTCCACGATGGAGCAATGTTATTTCCTATCCAAGAAACGAGGCCAATTAATGGAGGGTAGACTCCGACTGGGATGCAAAACAGGAAAGCGTATGTGAGACCGGGAAGCCTGGGGTGCGGGATAGACAGCAGCCCGATGAACCCAATGGCAGAAATACAGTACGGACCGACAATAAAGGGCCACCGGGTCTTGTGCTTGTCCGCAAAAATAGCAATCGCAGGCGTTCCGATGACGGCGACGGCGTAGATGGGGATGGTGAGAAGTTGCGCTTGGGCAGCAGAGTAGCCCAGCCCGAGAATCACACTCGGCGCGGTATAGTTGAAGCCGTAGATGCAGATTGTGTTGCCCTGCCATTCAATTAGTTTAGTACTATACCGACCTCGCAGTCCAGCCTTCGGTCACTTACCCAATAAATGATGACAGCCAGCCAAATCTTCCAGTCAACAAAGGCTGACCTGATTGTCGGCCAATGGAACTTGTCGTGCATGTCCACTTTGCCGGCCTTGGTTCCGGCATCAGCACGAAGTCGATCGCATATGAACTGCCGCTCGGTCGCGCTGAGGAACGATGCTGTCTCGGGGCTATCCGGAAGAAGCCAGAAGCACGTTACCCCGACCAGGACGGTCGCAATCCCTTCAATGATGAAAATCCATCGCCACCCCTCCAAGCCACCAATGCCGTCCATCTCTTGCAGGCCGAATGCCAAGAGCCCAGAGAATGCGCCGGCCATCGATGCGGCGCTGTAAAACACGGCCATGCGGCTCTGCAGCTCCAGCCGTTTGTACCACGTAGTGAGGAGGTAGGTGCTGGCTGGGAAGAAGCCCGCTTCTGCGGCGCCCAACTATTGGTTCTATCAACATTTTCCACTCGCGTGTCTCGGCAGGATATGTTAGCCTACCGCAGTTCTGGCTCCAGCGAGGCCGTGGTAATCTTTGACAATGCCCATCAGCGTCATCACGACGCCCCAGGCGAGCATCATGGCGCCAATCCAGATGGAGGGTTTGACAATTTTGAGCATCATGTTGCTCGGAATCTCCAGAAGGGCATACGGGAAAAAGAAGACTGTCAGCCTAGTCGACGTCAATAACCGGTTCTGTTATTTCCATTTCATACCAGCACTTACGCGATGTTGTACTGAGTGCCGGTCAATTTGAGATCCTCATTCATTCCTGCCACCTTGGCATTGCCGACTATTTGTGTCTTGTTAGCAATCTCTGCCATCCTAATGCGGATCTTGTTTCTCACTATTGCTTCGATCGATGAATGACAGAATATACAAAAGGGTCAGCATTGGGAGCAGGCGCCAATCCACCTTGCGGAGAATCTTTCGCGTTTCCTTCTCGTCGTAAATGGGCTCCACCTCTGTGTTTTCGCTTTCACGAGCATCCTCCACACACTCCAGCTTGAGGGACGCTGGGTCCTTGTTTGATTTCTCCATGTCAGCTGCGCCTGCGGCAGCAATTGAAGAATCGATTGATCGCGCTAGAAGTTTTTTTTTCGCTTCTCAGAGAATCTGCCAATCAACGAATGTTTGGTGAAGAACTATCTTTACTTCATCCCCGCACAATTGGACGACGCCGACATTTATTGCAAAACACGAGCTGGATACAACCCCAGATCTTCCCATTTAGCCTCCCTAGCGCATACGCTTATTACAACTTGGCGTGCATCTCACCCGAGTCATCAGTCCATTTCCTCGCTACGAGGTGGTCCCCCTCTACCCCCGCACCCCAGATCCCTCGCTATGATCGCCCCGGTCATTTCCCCATGGTCGCCACATGACGCCGCGTGGGGTAGCACTGAAGCGGACATGGTTGATATGCGACCCCGCTCCTCCTGGTTCTTATTTCTCGGCACGAGCCCGCCAGTTGTTAAGCCACCGGACTCTGCTGTAAATCGCTGGCTCCCTCGGCATGCTCCCTAATAGGCCGTTTGATTCAATCCACACGAGACTGTTTTGCGCATCTCGGGCCTGGTGCTTCTGCCCATGGCACGCGAGAGGGAGCCCAGGACGCGACCTCGGCAAAGAGGTCTCCGTGTGACTACTGGATGGTCAGTCCGCCGGGGCAATTGGTCTTGCAGAGGCCGCTTTTGCTGACCCTTGTTTACAGCCTCACCTGCCGCCGTCGACACGTCAAGTGTGACGAAAGAAGGCCCGCCTGCGCCAATTGCGGAAAGAAGAGCAGGGTTTGCCAATACGAACCCCTCGCTGAAGGGCCAGTAGCAAGAGACAGCAGCAATAGCCAAGTCGTCGACAGAACGCAACCGTCCGATGATGTAACCAGCCACCAGATTTCCCCGGAAACCACCACCCGAGCGAGCCTCTCCCACGCAGTCGAAAGTGCGCCGCCCCACCACAGCTCACCGCAGGTCGAAGGATCTCAATATCCGGCTGCGGCCGTGTCCCAAAACTCGGCTACGAGCCCCGAGTCTCCGTTCCTTACCACTTTGGGATCCGTCCTGCTCAGCACAGAGTTGTGGAATCCGGGGAGCAGAGACGTGCAGACGCAGCCCCGTAACACGCCGGAGTACCCCGACCAGTTGGGAAACTTGGACTTTCATTGGCAACCGCTCCACATAGATGAGCCCATTCAATTGTCCGGTGTGGAAGTTGCAATCTATCGCAACTATGTTGAGAACGTCTCAGGCTGGGTAAGTATGCGCTGAGCTGGCGACTCCCACCCCATGTGTTCAAGATTGTGTCCCTGTCCGTCAAGTTTGATATTGATACCCTCAAAGATCGACTCATTTTCGCATGACCGCCCGTTTCGCAACCTCGTATCAGTATGGGCTCTGAGATGCCCACTGCTACTCCACTCATGCCTGGCCTTCTCTTCTAAACAGTTGATTCTGACTGGGTCTCACACAGAGATCGGCCTCCACGAAAGCGGTGCTCTGCGATATTACCGCTTGGCACTGAAAAAAGTACGCCAGCTCCTGATGCACCCACATTATGCCCAGAGCGATGAAATCCTTGCAGCATGCATCATTCTATCTACGTATGTTTGCACAAGCCCCTGACCCCCCACTATCCGCTCCTCTAACCCGCCTTGGCAGTTATGAGATGATTGACGTGGTTGGAGAGAACCTAGGGTCTCACCTCAAAGGCGTAGCATCCCTGCTCCAATCCCGTCAGGTCCAAGGCTATGTCGGTGGCATCCGGGGCGCCGCTTACTGGACCTGGTACAGACACGAAATCTGGGCCGCCCTTCAAACCGGGCGCTGCATTTCCCTCGACGAGACCTACTGGGAGCCACCCCAGGTGGCGTCATTCGAAAATATGAAAGTTGAAGACATCGCAAACAGAGTGATCTTTATTCTGGGACAATGCATCAACTTCTCAAACGGATATGGGGTTCCAGATGACATGGAACCTTCACAGGTGCTCCAAGCCACCCAGGAGAGGGTATTGCGATTGGACAGAGCCCTCGATGAATGGTTGTCCAAAGCATCCCCCCACATGGCCTGCTTCTTCGCCAAACACCCTGCGTCCAGCGATGACGCAGATGAAGCAGACCCGAAATTTCCCATCAAGTGGTTCATGTTCCCCCAAAGCGGTGCGTAAGAAATAATCTGCCAGCAGACTGGGGCTAATTGTACCTCGACAACAGCCATCGCTCACCAGGTTTTCCATGCCAGCAAGATTATCCTTGCATTGCACCTCCCCGGGCCTCTTCCTACAAAGCGGGGCCTCAGCTCATGTGGTGCGGTCTCAATCAGGCGCCGAATCGAACAGTCGCGTGAGCAAATATTCCTAACCGCCAATGCAGGCATTCCCGATGCATGGAGCTTGGTGTCAGCACAGTGTCTATATATTGCCGGGCTGGTAACTGAAGGGTCGCAGGAAAGAAAAAGAACGCTCGAGTTGATTGATGAATATCAACGACGCAGTGGTAGAAAGACAAGATACATCGCGTCTGAGCTGAAGCGATTATGGGAACAACAGCAATAGAATTGGGTTACATTAGGTCATGAACATATTGTTTCAAGCCAAATATCTGGACCAAATCTCAATAGCATAGAATGGCGCAACTATGAATATTGATCTCAATTCCAAAATTCAACCGTAGCTGCAATGGAAGCCGCTTCTCCCTGAATATTCCGGCTTGCACCATCAAATATTTCCGTCGTTGCGTCAAGCATCTTGCTTGGAAAGCCTATATCGTTCAAAAGGTTCTTGATGGTGGTCTGTATAAAATCAGCATCGCGATCCCCAGATTTTAATTGTGGCTTACCAGATCCTTTAGCGCGTTTTTAAATGTGTCAAACCCAGACGCTGCGTTTGTTTCGTACTCTTTCTTACACATTCTTGGAAAATACAGGTTGAACATCGAACTAGACCCAGCCGCTCCAGCAATAAGTTGATACACCAAGTCTGTGGATACAGCCTTGGCCTTTGCAAGACTGCAACATTCTGCTGTCGCAGCCAAGTGAATTAAAACACCTAGTCGAATTGCAAGGAACATTGCAGAGGCGGAGCCGACAGGGCCTTCGACAGGAATTGCGTTGAGGCCTTTCGGAAGGACTCCACTAATCGTGGTAATAATGCCACGGGTTTCACCACTAAATAATAACTGATCCCAAAGCCAAATCAGCCATTGGTATACTAGTCAGGAAAGGTCAGCTACTTACCGCAGATCCTTCCATGTCTTGGGTTGGGATGATATGGCTATCCGTGAAATAGAGCTTGGGAAACTTGGAACCAAGTGTCTGTATATGAAGCTTCGCCTTTCTTGGGTCGCTGAGACCAGTCACAGCAACAACGCTTCCATCTGGTAATCTGCCCAACTCCGCTTCTGCGGCTATTTCCAGTGCTGATACCACGAATAGTCCAGGTTCGTTTGAATTTGTCTGGTCATTTACCGGCACAAATGGGAGCTTTTCAGCATCCCCGGAAGCTAGAATCGAAAATACAGACAACTCAACAGAAGGGACTAGGGCCTCATTTGGAGGTGTGGGCAATGAGTTGTGGTTCTCGGTTTCACACACTTGGCTGCCAATGACGTCTTCATAGTTGCGTACGACGCTGGCATCGTCATCGTGCCCATGTCCGCAATTCACGCGATGTTGAAATTCCTGGAGCGCGGTGGTCGCAATGGGAGCACTGAAGCCGACCTTTTGAGCAGAGTCGACCACAATTCCCTACAAGTAACAGGTAAGTATCTGAAGGCACAAAAAGCAACTTCAAAAGGTCTAGACATACGAGGTCTTTGGTAAAAATGGTGACAGCCGACCTGGGGGTCCAATCTGCGTTAAGCATTGCTTTTCCGCGGTCGCCGAAAATCCAACTTGCGCCAATACCAGACATGATGGTTTCATAAGTCTTCCTAGTAGAAATCCCCATCGCTCTAGCAAATGAGAGCACTTCGGCTGCGACAACGATATGGGACCCGGCCAAAAGCTGGTTCAGCCTGCGCACCAGTTAGCACACCCGTTCTCACAACGACTCCCGACATGTATGCGCACATTTTTATTGTGCTCGCATCACCAAGACCTCCACAGTAAAACAGCCTTTCGGGAGCTGCAACGGCTTGCAGACACGGCTTGATTTCCTCAAAGGTCGATACCTCTCCTCCGATCATGATCTAAAAAGTACGTGAGCACCGTCCCACAGCTCAGGAACCCAAATACTCACGCTCAATGAGCCATTTAGTGAGCCGACAACGCCTCCTGACACAGGACAGTCAAGTAGCCGAATGTCGCTCCTTCTGTGGGCGGCTAATCTGGACGGAAACTCGGCGACGTAGTTTGGGGGGAGGGTACTAAAGAGACACAATATAGCATTCTTGGGGAGCGAAATGACAAGCCCATTCTCGGAAAAAACGAGAGAATCCACTTGAGCTGGAGTCGCCACCATGACCAGAAAAATGGTTTGGCCACGGCTTGCATCCTCCAACTCGCTGACCACGGATCCGCCTATAGCAGCAAATCGCTCTCGAGCAATGGGACTTGGGTCATATCCAGTCACTTGGAAGCCTTTTTTGAGTAGATTGGAGGCCATGCCATAGCCCATGGCTCCCAGGCCTGCGAATCCTACCGACGATTGCGTGGCTGACATGATGGTGGCTGTTTTGCGGTGAAAGGCAATCAAAAATGGGCTAGCCAAGGCAGCGATCAAGCGAAGACGGGGTGCACAAAGATAAGTCAAGGTATCGAAAATAAAAACATACGGACAAGTTTTGATTGCCAAACCCAGGGCCAACAGACACGTCAAAACGCATGCACTCATCTGATTCCGATGATGCGAGTGTTGATTGGCACGGACGTCAACCAATAGAATGCCTTGACGAGATTGCGGAGCTCCTCCAGCTCGTCTCGAATTGACGCTATCAAATTCCGAGCACCAAACTCGGCTCATGACTCGTTTCTTCAGTACGGAAATCGGCTCCAAACGCGACCGGCGCAATCCCCATTGGGAAGAAGGTGGGACCGCAACATGGAAGTCTACGAGGTCATGTCTAAATACCTCACAATTCATCTAAATAAATCCGTCCTTCACATATTTTTGTGTCTTGGTGGAATTGTTTAGCCCATTTGAGCAAAATCCACAATCCCATACACCACCGCAGCCATGTCGACGCCGAAGAATCGCCTAATCCTGGGAACCATGACCATTGGGCCAGATAAGGCCCTGTCAGCCCGCATTACATCGCTTGATGAATACAAGCAATGCCTAGACTTTCTGAAGTCAAAGGGATATGATGAGCTCGACACTGCAGGTGCTTATGTCGGCGGCCAACAGGAGGGTTTCACCCGTGATGCAGGTTTCAAGGAGCGCGGGTTCAAAATCGCCTCCAAGATCATGCCCACCAAGCCGCATGATCACAAGCCCGAGAAGCTCCGCGAGTACTGGGATATCAGCCTGGGGAAGCTCGGAGTAGATTGTGCAGACATCATGTACCTGCATGCGCCTGACCGCACCACAAGCTATGAGGAGACTCTCGAGGGTGCCCACCAACTGTGGACAGAGGGGAAATTCAAAGTGCTCGGCCTTAGCAATTACGCGGCTTGGGAAGTTGCAGAAATAGTAGGAATCTGCAAACGCAGGTGAGCTTCGGCAACTTGAGAGAATCGCTACACGAGTGATAGTGCGCTGACTCAAGTAGGGGATTTGTGCAACCCACTATTTACCAAGGAATGTACAACCCCATCAGTAAGTTCATTAACACTCCATCTGCTTAGGGGTATAGAGGTCTGATTCGTTAAATTAGGCCGGGCTCTTGAATCCGAGCTCTTGCCTTGCCTACGAAAATTTGGCATTTCACTGGTCATTTACAACCCACTGGCTGCGGGCCTCTTCTCCGGAAAGTACACGACCTTGGATGAGCCGGATGAGGGACGCTTTAGCACCAAGACAAACCTGGGACAGCTTTACAAGGACCGATATTTCAAACAGTCCATTCTCGATGCACTAGCCGTCGTCGAGCCCGTCGCTAAAAAGCACGACATCCCACTCATTGAGACGGCGTTGCGATGGTGCGTGCACCACAGCAAGCTAAACATGAGAACCAACGGTGGTGATGATGGCATCATCATTGGCATCAGCTCCTACAAGCAGCTGGAGCAAAACGTAGAGGCTTGCGAAAAGGGCCCGCTTCCGGATGATGTGGTTGAGGCACTGGATCGGGCCTGGCAGATTACAAAGGGAGATGCCCCTACGTACTGGAGATGAAGCATCAACGTGTCTATAATAATTAGGAATTGAAATAGAATATTGGAAAACCATTGGAGCCATGTTCCCTTAGGCTGTGTGGTTACTCACATTTGGCTCTTAACCCGGGGCGTGTGCATGTTTCTTTGTGATTCGTTTCCATTTGTTTTCGCTTTCAAACCAAAGTTTCATTCTCGAATCCATAACGCCGCAGTCTGGTATCTAGGAATTCCAATACTAAATGACAGAAAAATGAAAAGTCTCGTTCGTCAGAGTTCATCAAAACCGTCCGCCGGGTCCACCGGGTCCACCGGGTCCTCCATGGCCGCCAAAGCCCCCGGGTCCCCCCATACCTCCATGACCACCGTGGCCGCCGAAGCCACCCGGTCCTCCAAAACCTCCAGGCCCATGTCCGTGTCCTCCATGTCCTCCAGGACCTCCAAAGCCCCCAGGCCCCACCATCCCTCCATGATGATGATGCACAGGACGTGGAGCAAATCCCGGAGGGCCGCCGTGCCCTCTTCTGTGGTGACCAAAGGGAAGACACATGTCGATGTGGTTTGTTCGAATAAGGGTTTTTTGTGGTGGATAATGAACCACTTCTTTTAGCTTTTAAGTTTATAATGAAGGGTACGATTTTTGAGCCCCGGTGTGGTGATCAATTTTGTCTTGTGGCTTTGGCTGATTGATGAGTCGGTTTGTAATATGTGAGTTGATGATGTTGTTGCTTAGTTTTGTTTTGCTTGTTTCCAGTTGGAAGGTATTATCTTGCATATTCTTCTAAAATTCATTCGCGATCTGGATCAATATATACTGCTTGAATATTGGTCTTCTGACTGGGTTACGTAGGTTGAGTGTGGCGTTTCTATTCTGCATACGAAGCACCTCCACCTGTGGCGGTGGCTAGGTCGTCATTTAGTGAATGAGTGGGTCACGAAGCGGACACGCCGTTCGACAGCCGAGGCAGTAAAGCCAGGGCACGGTCCTCACCATCACCAGTTCATGGCGTCATTGTTCACGAGTCAGTCCCGTCAATGAAGTTACGCGTCAAATTCCCAAAATAGTTTGCCAAAAGTATCCATCATCTTTTACTAGTTGAACTAGTTGGCTACGTAATCACGACGTCAGTGAAACTGAGCCATTGTTCTCTCACTACTATCAATCACAAGAAATACAACACTATTTTCGGGATAATAACTCAGGCTGCACCAAACGATAGAGGCAATCCCCATTTATTAAATTTCTTTTAAACCATACCCTTTAATGATTATTCAAGATAATTCTTTGTAGCCAAAGCATTCATAATGAGATGATTAAATTAGTTGTTGGCAACCACTGACCAAATCTCTCGGCATGACTACCCTGCATCTCGTACCGATTTATTATTTCTCTAACGAACCGTTAATAACATAACATCCAAAAAAAAAAGCCAATTCTCCAATGGCCTAGAATTATTGCCTCTGAATTGAATCACATCTGTTTAGACTAAACAAATCATGTCCAGTATTCATTCAGTGTAACTAGACTGGCCTTGCCGTCACCTCCACCAACCTATGATTGAGATGTTCATTGTTACAGACGCCTGTAACGTCTAACTGAGTAATGGCTAACTACCAACTCCGCGTATCCAGAATTGCCAGGATGCTCATCTGAAACCGCTACCAAACTTGGTTTCTGCTCGTCATCTGGTCGCGTGATTTGGTTGCTTGGCATTTCGGTGGAGACTACTATGAACCCGGAAATAACACTAAAGCGGTAGTGTCCATCGGATCCAAAGCCGTCCAAATTCTGAACCGGAATCTTGATCCGACTTGGCTCGCCCGTGCCATAGCTAGTTGTGTGATTGATAAGGGTAGGATCATGTGCCGCTTTGCCGTTCGCCCTTATGGATTTGGAACATAATGGGCCCCCCCGTTGTTTGCAACTGACGAGTTCAGATATTTTCAATTGACCGCCTGCGGAGATGCGTAGCTCCGGCTACTAAACTGGAATAATCAGGAGCTGTGTCACCTGTTTGATGTGACTGGTTTCAATCTTGCATATGATAAGATCATCAAGGTTGTAGTGTGTGGAGCAGAGCAGCGCTTTTGTAGCTGGTTCTTGATATCTTGACCCAATGTAGGAGTCAAACGGGCCCATTTGTCTACGTTAATTGGCAGTATGACAAATGCATCATGCCACAAGATAGGAAAGGGACAAGGGACCTGGACTCGAACAACTAAGTAGGAATATTTAACTCCCATTGTGGACTGGGCTGTTTACTCCCAGTCGGATCGAAGAGGGTATATGGAAATTCGCTATGACCAGGAATATTTTGATCAACGAGATGGATAACAATGGCATCACGTCACAGGAGCAGCATGCCGAAGTTCAAAGCACGCTCAACGCTTCAACACTCGTAACAGACCTCGAGAAACAGCCATGTCCACAGGATCCTACAGCGACGAAGAAGCTGAGCAACCTATTTGGGAATCCCATTAGCACAGCCATGCAAGGGCCCGGTGTTGACCCCATATACGCGGCAAAGGCCAAGCTGCTTAATGAAGCTATGCTAGATATTGGAATGGGTCGCTATCAATGGACCTTGTTAGTTGTGACTGGGATAGGCTGGTTTCTCAACAATGTAAACAATTTTACCATCGGCTTTTTGGAAGGTGCTAATGATTAACAGTTTTGGATTACCTCCATCTCCATCATTCTTCCCGCTGCGACCAATGAAGCCCAATTTTTCTTTTCGGGACAGAATTCTCAGAATCTTATGGTCAGTCTTTTCACTGGCCTAACCATCGGCGCTGCAGCATGGCCTGTACTTTCAGGTTATGTTGGTCGGAAGTCACCTTTCACCAGTTCCATTGTGCTCATGGGAATGGCGGGGCTTGTCGGTGCCGGAATGACGGCATTCACCGGGCTCTGCATCGTTTCAGCAATTCTGGGATTCGCTGTCGGGGGGAACCAGGCGGTTGATGCAATGTACCTGATTGAATTACTGCCGGCCAGTCACCAGTGGCTCGTTGCTTTGCAGGGGGTGTTTTGGGGCCTGGGTGAACTGGTGGCTGATGCAATAGGCTGGGCATTTATTGAAAAATACACATGCGGTACGGGCCCCGACGAAGAGTCGACGTCTAGCACGTTTTCCAGGAGGCAACATGGCGGCGGCGGAGGTTCCAGCGCTTCAAGCAGTTCCGGCGCCTCGAATTCCTGTCACTATGTTTCAAACAAAGGCTGGAGATATACGTGGTGGTGCTTTGGATGCATCACCCTGTTCTTATATTTGTTGAGATTCTTCTTTAATCTGCACGAATCGCCAAAATTTCTCCTGTCGCGTCACCGAGATTCCGAAGCGGTTCAGGTCACCAGGGATATTGCCCACGACATCAACAAAATATCTTGGCTGAATGACTCTGCTTTTGCCAGAGTAGATACCGAGATGATAACCGAGGAGGTGGAAGAAGAGCAACCCAAAAAGCGAAGCTACAGTCCTATTGGATCGGGTGCAAATACCATTTTTGCTGCGCAAGGTGCTTTAGGTTTCATTCTGCTTGCTCTGATATGGGCAGTAGTTGGCCTTGCACTCCCCCTGCAATCTGATTTTTTATCCCTATACCTGGCGGGCAAAGGAGTACCAGAGGTTACACCCAAGAGTGTGACACGCCCATATCTTTTCAGTCGTTATGTCTACGTTGCTATCTGCGCTATTCCTGGTCCTTTCGTCGCTGGCCTCCTCATCGAAACTAAACTTCTCGGTCGCAAGCGTTCTGGAGCGCTCTTTTCGTTTCTAACAGGGGCCTTTATGTTGATTTCTGGGGCTGCGCGCTCTAGGGATGCCGCACTTGCCTTCTACTGTATCTTGGCATTTTTGCAGTATGCGCTCATTGCGGTGTTGATGACATACACGGTCGAGGTGTTTCATGCACCCAACCGAGGCGTTGCGCTAGGTGCCACTGGGTTTGCCTGGAGACTGTTTGGGTTAGTCGCATGGATTATTATTGCAAACAGTAGTGATGCATCAGGAGCAGGGTTTTGGTTCTCGGGTGCACTCATGGTTGCCGTGAGTGTGGCGTGGCTGTTGCTCCCAACGGAAACCAATGGTAAGGCTGCTGCTTAGCTGATATCTTTCTGAAATGAAAGGCTCAAGTCGTATCTATGCTTGGTTTATTTTAGTTAAAATATCTTTAACTGCAAGGTATTGCCTGACCAGGCTAGAGCACGATATGATTTCTATTCTTTCTGACTTTCCTTATAACCCTTTCACGAATAATACAAGTATGAAATTGCTCAACCAACCCAAAAGTCCCCGTCAACTGTACTGGTGTACTTAAAAGGATTTCCGTAGTTTTAATCGCTTTCAAGATGATTAGACGGCCCACATTGAAAAGGCAGGCGAATATGTTTGAGGGGGGTACGGCTCACTCTTGGCATCAACTCCCAAGACATGGTTCCACCACATGCAGCTCCGGCAGGCAACAAATAAAACATTGGCATACTAAGTGTCCTTTAGTGTATGCAAATTCGCAACTTGGTATGAATCGTGAAATGGAACTAAGAGTCGTGGTTTAGCCTTTCTGAAGAACTTTTCTGCGAAGCACTGAATAGTGAAATCGTATCGTCAAACATGATTCAGAGATCCATCTTACGATCCTATGACACATGCCGCCCAAGCTTGTTGTTTGAAACCCAGTGCATTAGCTAGTACTTGGATGTCAGAGTAGCGATTTTGAGGAGGTTTGAGGCAGGCGAGGAGTTGGGATAACCCTGAAATGCTAGATGTATGGTTGAGGTAACACAAATGGGTATAGAATGTTCTCCAATCTGATAGCACACCCACCAACCAATACTTAGATGGCTTCTTGGACTTGCCTTGGCGAACTGGCGGCTTTCATTGGAGGCTGAGTGAGACAGAGGCTGTGTTGGCGCGCCATTTTCTTTGCTTTTTATTTTAGTGCCGATGGCATTTCCAAATTCCGGCATCCGCTCCTGGCAGGCTGGCACACTTCGTTCACTTGGTTGAACAAGATTGAAAATGGCGCAAATTGGCGCTGAAGTAGGTAAAGCCTGGAATTCCGGGTGGGTGAGAGCTCATATAGAAATGCCCAAGATGGAAACTGTATTCCAAATTGAGAGGCACAAGACAGGACCAAGGCGCATGCCTGCCTGATCTCTGATAGACGCGAAAAGGTTCCCCTGGCCTGGAATGTGGCCGAGGCGTGGTGTTGGTTTTGTGAGGACAGGCCAGCACCATTGTGCGCAATGTCGCACGGCTTCAACACCCGGAACACTAATGCAGAGCTGGGCAACAAGGGCTAGTTGAATCATGGGATTGAAAGAGACTGTCTCTCTTTATTCATGCAACAGAGCGCCGTGGCTGCTGCGGCTGCGATGGTCTGCTACAGCGCGACCACGACACGGCTCATCGGTCATCAACACATAACAATGGAATGTCACTATCACTATGATTGGCTTGTTAGGTGGCATGGCGCGCGCACTGCCTGCACACGTGTGCTCTTATGCCCCACCCCTCGTCAATCTCCCAAGTGTGCCTGTTTGCCCCTTCAACCCTTCTCCTCCCCTTGTCTCATGCCACGAAGCTGTCGCTGTTCGCGCGGTTCGCAGAGCACTGTAGAAATTCCCGGGCGGTCCCATCGCAGAGGATATTTGCTTGCTTAGCTGCACCTGGCCCTGCCAACATAGACTCTCTAAACTCATTCCTTGCCACCTATTAAGACAATGAAGTTCCTCCACACCACGCTTCATGAGCTGCACGAGTTCCCAGATTCCCACACGCCCAAATTCGCCATACTCTCACATACAGCCCCGACCCAAGATGGCAACACTCCCGTCAATCGGTCGCCCGTCGAGCCAGGTCAGCAATCACTGCCAATCACAAAAGCGATAGCGTCGGCTTGCAAGGAGGCCCGAACACGGCATATTGATTATCTCTGGGTTCACTCGCTTTGCATCGATAGGTCGTCCTCGGCAGAAATTGAGGAGTCAGTCAACGAGGCATTCAGGCGCCTGGAAAGAGCTTCTGTCTGTTTCGCATTTTTGCATGACCTTACAAGCGACCGGCGAGATTACGACGTGGAAACCTGGAAAAGGTGTACCTACTGGAATCGCGCCTGGACTCTCCAGCAACTCCTTATCCCACCGTGTGTAGAGTTTTTCGATGCCGACTGGAACCACAGGGGGACCAAGACATCTCCGGAAATGCTGGTCTTGATTAAAAGCATTACCGGAATCCCGAAGTTTGTCCTTCGCAACAGGGCCGAGTTGTGGCACGTTTCGCTCGCAACCCGGATGTCCTGGGCGGCTGAGCGACAGTCTAGCCGTGAGGAAGACATCGCCTACTCGCTGGCTGCGATAACGGCTGTCACAATGCCAGTTCGGTACGGAGAGGGCGCTGTCAAGGCGTTTGTTCGCTTGCAAGAAGCCATCCTGCAAGACACCAGAGATGGATCGCTGCTGGCTTGGTGTTCTCCCGAAACGCGCCAAATCAGGGGGCTCTTTGCCCGCGCGCCATCGGAATTCTGCTCCTTTGCAGCCGCGAGCGCCAAGACCAAACAGTCGAGCTGGGTGTTTGACGGAGTGATTCGTGCAAGCAGCAGAGGACTTGAAATTCAATCTCGTATGGCCCCCCACGGGCCGTATACCCTCATGGAGATCGGCCGCCGCGGAGGCGATACCTGGACCTCGGAAAGGGTCGGGGTTTGGCTTCAGGAAATAGACGGCTTATTTTACAGAGTCGACTCTGCGACCGTGGTAAAGATCTCGGGTATGGGAACATCGGATAGCGTCCACGTGGCTCGAGATACAGGCACTCCAGATTATAGAAACAGGGCGCGTACGGAGGCAGAAGCTGAAAAGGCCGAGCCAGATTCCCCGAGGTCCAATTCTATGGATCAGGATTTTCCCGACGACGAGCAAAGACCACCTTCTGATGTCTACTCAGATAATTCCACTTCTCGCACCAAACGGGATAGGCATGGACAGTCAAAGCCTTCCAACGAAGTGCCCTTCCGCACAAAGCCTTCGGGAGGTCACGAAGCTGTACCGGTTATGGATGATGGCCGGGACGGATCCTCAAGCATAATCCAGCGCAATGAAGATGCGGAACTTGAGAGCGATGACAGGCTGCTGGAAACGCAGCCCTGCGTCGAAGACAGCGAAGGGACACTTCCTCCAGGCAATGAATTCCAAGAATTGCAAACGGAACTATCGCGCCAGTGCTGCGATCTCATGCGCGCATGGCTGAAATCTACCGGGCCGAAAGAGCCCCCTCGTAAAAGGGCCAAGGCAGGCCACCTCAATGATGAGCAAGACGACGACAGCCCAGTACCAAATTGTGCGCCCGCAGACTCAAACACATCATGGAATCTTGGCTGCCCCTTCTACATCGCCAACCCCACCTTGCACCGCGAGTGTCTCATACAGCATGACCTAAAGTCCATCAAGGATGTCAGAAAACATCTCAAAAAACATCACGTGCAACCACCGTACTGTCCCACATGCCGGGTGACCTTTGCCAACACCACAGATCGTGATAAACACATTACTAAGAGATCATGTGAGAGGCAAAATCCCACTGCCATCGAAGGTATCGGGTTTCAGCAGAGCGAAGAGATGAAGAGGAAAGACGACCCCAGTCTTAGCGAGGAAGAACGGTGGCTCATTTTATTTTCCGTTGTGTTTCCCGAATCTGAACTGGGCCGATCTCCATATCTCAATGATGGCATTGAGCCTAGGATATCGCAGGTCCGAGACTATTGGTTGAGCAGTGGTTCTGATTTTCTATCTGCGCGCTTTGATGATGGAGAACTATTATTTGATGATCGTTTGGACAAGAAGCAGATTTTCTCAGCATTGAAACAGTTGATTTTCGAATATCTAATAGATCAGGCGATACATAACGACGACATGTTCCAGCAGTAGTATTGATATAACCAAGGCGCCTCTGACCCGGCATTTCCTACTTTAGTTCAGATAAACACAAATAATTACGAAAATGAGGATATCTTCATTTAGAACATATACGAATAGATGGAAATATCATCTGGTAGGGAACAAGAGTTGAAAGTCATTATGCAATCATACGATCCGTTGTAATCTAAGTATCCAACCCATTGGGGTACCAACATCGTGGCCCTGTCACTAATACGATAGAAGCTTCACAATAATTTCAGCAGCCGGCTACAGTGCCAAATAGCGTCATGCATTCTTCTGAAAACAAGCCTTAGTCTATTGATATCAACAGCCTTTCTTGAACAACTTTATTTGTTATTAAATGTGCCAATATTAAAATTATAACATATAACAAAAAATTATCGTATGATGTTATCATGACCTAAAAGTCTAAAGAAAACTCCTTATAAATGCGGTATTATCAAATTGCTATGGTTCTAGGTGCATTGAGAAGCTGGGTTCGTGCGTTGTTTAGTATGGCGTTTCGGGGCTGACTGCGGCCTTGACTATCCTTGAATTACCTACGTCCTGATGCCGGCTAGTCCGGGCACAGGACCTACGTAATAGCCGTCTGCTGAAGCGATCGAGACCACCTGCGAGCGTGGTAGGTATTTATTCAAAGATCAAACCCAGTCTTCATAATTGAAACCTCCATCATCGGTCCCAAACTGACTAATCCATTGTTGTTCGTCATCGACAGCTTCAGAGCTCTCAGGATGGTCCAGCTCAACATCGCCACTACCATAGTCACCTAGGTCGGGTTGAGTGTCCATCATGGCACTTGTAAAATCTTGCAAATCCCTAGCCTGAAGATCACTTATATTATACGCAGGCGCAGTGTCAAGCGAGGTTTGTTCTGAACCACCAGTAGTTGGCGGAATATGTTCATGCAATGCAGTATAGTTTGGATTCACAACATCAAATGCCCCATCACTGAGATCAAGGGTCAAATCTTGCGATTGATCATATTCAGGAGCACTCATGGTTTGTGGTGGCCCTATGACAAACTCGCTGGGGAGGTTGGCTTGGTGTTGGTGACGAGACCGGGACAATCCAGCAAGGCCATCTGGCGAGGGCGACATTATGGCGTTGACGATTTCATCAATGAAATCGGGCATTTCCGCGGGCGAGAGGTGCAAATTGTGGCGTTTCAGGCAATTCATGATTTCCGGAATTCTATGATGGGCCAATCGACGAACAGGCTCTTGAAACTTGGTAACATCATCCGGTATAAACGGCGAGTTGGGTGGAGGGTGCTTCACAAAGAGTTTACCCCATACCAGGTACCATTTCTCACGACTCGTTAGTGTGGGCATATGGTTAATATAACTCATTTCCTCAATAGTGATTTGTTCATATATATTCATATGGCTTCCCCGTTGGCAAGTGCGATCATTGATGTGCTCGTCACGGAGCGCGGCATTTTTGAATTTCATCCCACAAGTGGGGCAGTACAAATCACCACGGGCGTGATCTCTTCTAAGGTGCTGCTTGACACGGCCGAACCCTCGCAATATCTTGGTCCCGCATACGTGGTATTGTATAGGGTCGAATTTATAAAAATGACAAGCCATCAGCCGTTCGCCTTTGTTCTCCTCATTGTTGGCTTCATCTTCGCTGGGTGCCTCAGATGGGTCCCCATCATCATCACGGGGCCTGTTTTGCTTTTTTGTCTTGCGCTTGGTATTAGTTTTACGGTTTGAAGATCGTTTCCCACGTCGGCCAATAGAACTCGATTGAAGAGGGCGCAGTGTTTCTCTTGTCCCTCCTCTGGGAGGGGCTGCTTGCTTAACAGGTCGATGATTGAACACCGGAGTCATCCACATGAGTGCGAGCTGTTGCGTAGCAAGGAGGGAAAGAGCTGCGAGTCGATTCGATTCCGAAACTTCAGTCACAGCAAAGGACATCAGGAGCACCAGAAACAGTACTGAAGGTATAAGTGTGCGGCAACAAACAGAGGTCCATTTTTTGGGAAGTTGTGACCCAATGTGCTGGAGGGGATAGTTTGGGGGTGCCAGGTCTAATGCAGACGATATGTCCTTCAAGGCTTCTGTCAAGGTCACTTAGTCTTTGAAAACAATAGAGATAAACCTTTGCGTTTGCGGCTCTTGGGGGAGGGGACAAAAATGAAAAGAAGTAAAAACACAAACTCACCTTTGACTGGAGTTGATGACAACTGTGCATCACAGCCGTGGCGCGCAATGGACAGGGAGGTGGTTACGGGCGCTTGTGTTGAAATAAAATCATTTCTTCCGAAATTAAAAAGCCTTTTCATGTGGTTTTGATTTCGGGTTCGGCCCATTAGGCTGAGATGGCCACAAGCCCAAGGTGAGTCGCCCTGTGTATGATTAATGGCAAGCAGCTCAGCTGCGTCCTGAGACAGAATATAGGCATGAGTGGAAAATGCACCATTGTCGTTGCATAAAAGAACGGAAAGTGGTAAAAGAAGACAGAAAAGAATGCGCAGCATGGTCGCAAATGTATGGTGTAACTGGTGCATGCTTTCCTGAAGCGATGCAGGGTTATATGAATTTTGTAAAGGGCTTGTCCCAAATGCACAGGGAACAGCGAGTTCAACCATAAACCCGGCTTGGGGGCTGAGCGAATATGGCGCGCCTCAAAGCACGAATACCTGCATATGCGTGTCGGCAAAACATTCCCACACCGGTGGACGCAGGTGTGGCGGAGAAGCGACCATTAAATGCACGTTGTTGTGACGAAATGGGAAAAAAATGGAACTGAGGATACAAGACCGATGTTGCTAGTCCTTGCTTGGTTAAAGGAATCATTGTTTGTTCAACCGCCTATGTCTTCATATTCTTCATTGAATTTTAGGCAGGAAAACGGCCGCGTTGGTGCAGCCTAATGCAATGCGTCCGGCCAAAAGAAAGCCCCAGAACCCACACCCACAACGAGAGTGCTGGTCTGGTCTCCAACTACTCAGACGGCGCATTTGTGTACCAGACACCACAAACATTTGCGGACAACACTGTGGACACATTTGTGTAAAAGAGAATCACTATGGATATAAAAAAGAAGTCTCGCAACCTGCATTGTCTGCCAGCACCTCACAGTTGAGATACCGGAACACATACGCAAAACCTACAATCAAGCCGACACCCACGCAGAGCTTTGCCCATGCCGGACCAAAACACACAGTAAGTCTAGCTGCATACAGTTGATGAGACATGCATCATTAACGCACTTCACAGCCCCCTCCCTAGAGATCAGGCTCTGCGGCAGGTGCAGATTCAGAAGTGGCTGCAGGACGATGGATTAGCCATACAAGGCAAACTCTTGGCCGGGACCACCTGGGCTGCCTCGTCTTCACAGAGCCTGGACAAAAAGGATGGCCCAAGTTCCAGTTTCGCGTCAAAAGCCACTGTTCGCTGAACAGTAGCATAAAAAAAAAACACCCGTTTTGATGCAACAAACCGGCATGTCTGCTTTCACAGATTTGGTGGACGATTTCACAATCACAATCCGCCACGAGCAGGATATCCCTGCCATGTCTCGCCGATCAGAAGAAGCCTTGTTCGTCCAGCCGCGCGAATTGTGTCGAGGCTAGCGGGGCGACACGGAGGCCCGCCCGCCGGACACGGCAAGGCGCAGAAGTGAGGCGCGGGGGATCCAATCCAGGCGCAGCCGCCAGGCAAACGAACTGGCAATTGAGCGCTGCTTACGGTACTCATGGATGAAAATGAATTCTCGGTGGGGCTGTGTGAGACACTGCAACTGAGTTGAAAGCCAATTGTCAGACGGTAGCGTGGTTCGACAATACTGGCCCTGAAATGAGCGAAATTGAACAGCGCGAGAATAACATGCATGTCATGTTTCGCAAACGAAATGATATGGTAGCATCATAGTTGAAACATAGCACAAGTAAATATCAAGAATAACGAAAATTGGAACTGCGCATCGGGACACACATGTCACACAATTGGCTTCGCTTGCGTAGGCAGACCGTGAGGCAACTTGGACATGTGGGGGACACGACCACAGTGGCCAATCACGACAAATGGCAGCAGTAGGCCTGCCACAGAATAATTTGCATATTACACATGGCTGAAGGAGTTGATGACCATATCCCCCCCCCCCTCTCTCTCGTGATGCTGACTTGGAAAATGCAAATATTGGGCAAATTAAGATCAAAACTCCAGCTCCCAAACCCATCTCGTCTCTTCTCTCCTCAAATTTTTGCACCATCTCCATAGTCATGTCGCGTGGTGAATCTGGCTCAAGCGCCAACAAGCGTGGGTAGGTTGCTCTCAAAACAAGGCCATTTTCCTGGTCCACCAATTGATGATATTTGAGCCTCCAGACCTAAATCCCTCAGGCATAATGCTCCCGCTGCTCGGCAGTCAAAAAGAGCCATGCGCAGCAGAGCGAGCCTAAAAAGAGAATCAATTTCACAGCAAAGCACAGGAGGGTCCCAGCAGAAGCAGCCTCTACTATCACCAAATCCCAGCATTGCCAGCGGCTCTGACACCACTGCGATGGCGTGGTACGCCAGCCAAAGTACCAATGTCGACATAGGCATGATGGATGACTCCCAGAGCGGAGGTTCCCTATTTGATATATCCTGCGTAGGGGCTCATTTAGGCTCGCCACATCTCTCGATGCCTGCACAAACTGAACCCACAATAGTTGCGTGCGAGAGCTTTGCTGGGTTCGAATGGCCCAGGTCCAATATCCTCAATGGTGTATCTGATTATGTGGACCCTTATAATTCATTAGGTGAATCCAATTTCATTTGATCTTCGTTAACAGGACTCATTCCTTACTTTATTTCAGGCATAAGCAATGGGCCTGATGCGCCGATCAGCACCATTAATTTAGACTTCTCAGAAGCACAGCTGGGCCAGAGTATAATGCACGAGCCAACAGTGCAATCTTCCTATTTGGACCACACCATTAACTCTTTTGATTACCTAGGAGGCGGCATCTCGCTGCTTCAGTCAACCATTCACGGAAACATGTTAATCGAATCACCAATCTTCCAAGAACCAGGTCAGGATTGGGTAAATAGGACACCTGGGAAGGAAGTCGAACCAGATTTGGAAGCTGAGCTGCCCTCTTCTGTGGGGTGGGATGCAGAAACTTCCGGGTTCATGCTGGACCGGTCCGACGATGCTGATACCTCTGCGTATAATTCCTTTCAATACTCTGATCCAACTGGCACATCGCAGGGTGGTCTTTCATCCATC
The DNA here is from genome assembly GCA_020623665.1 of Calonectria multiphialidica. Classification (NCBI taxonomy): domain Eukaryota; kingdom Fungi; phylum Ascomycota; class Sordariomycetes; order Hypocreales; family Nectriaceae; genus Calonectria; species Calonectria multiphialidica. The sequence continues at coordinate 756,959 of JAHVYC010000010.1, forward strand.
CCTGCAAGCCCGGTTTTTTCAAGAGCATCATCCTTTGGTAGCGCCGATACTGGCGTATCACACCCCCCTGAAAAACATAAACAGGGGAAGAAAGTCATCCAAATGAGCTATAGCGACCTCAGAAGTTCGCCAACCCAGAATTCAGTGGACCATAGTGTCGCAGGAGCTCTAGACCCCCAAACATGGGATACCGGTGGCGGCAATAAATCACCTGACGACGATAAGGGTAGCAAACAAGAAAAGAGCCTTCCTTTGTTTGCTTGTCCTTTTCATAGGCTTGATCCGGTGCGTCACATGGACTGTCTCAACCGCAGAATGACCCGCATTCGTGATATCAAGCAACATCTCCAAAGGCGACATTACCAGAGCCCAAGCTATTGCCCAGTATGTTACGATCACTTCGGTACATCTGTTGACAGAGATGAACATGTTCGGTCTCAAAAGTGTCAGCCGCGCCAACCGGGAACGGCCCCCGTGATCGAGTGGGTAGATCCAAAAACCCAAGATCTCTTGAAACGGCCGGCGGCCAGGGGTTCTCTGCAGACCGACCAATGGTATGTCATTTGGGATATACTATTTCCGACCGTGGACAGACCAGATAACCCATATCTCGGCACGTATGTGGAAGAAGCAATGGGAATGCTGCGCCACTTCTGGAAGTGCGAGGGCGAAAGTGTTAGCAAGCGTTTTCTCGAGGAGCAGCCGAGAGATATTAGTAACACTGATCTGAACAACATTGTATCTAAGTTGCTGGAGGATGTTCGTGGCCACCCAAAGCAAACTCATGATACCGTCGGCTCTCACACCACTGAAGAAATTCATGCCAGTCAGTAGCAAGTTCCTCCCTTGTTTGTCAATATCTATGCGATGGCCATGAATCCAACTGATAAGGTCATAGCAAATGATACGTTTGAACTAGAGAGTTGGATTTGCTTGAAAGAAACAGATGGGGGTTCTTCTTCTCCTTGATCCAGAATCCAGCTACCACTGACCAGTTAGCCTTGAGTGATCGCGTTTCTTGGAAAGTCTTCCGTCAAAGCATTTTGCCCAACCCCAAGCCTTTAAAACTTAGAATGTTACTAAAGCACGACAACGATATGGGAACTAGGTGATATGAATGGTCAGAAAGTATTTCTGAGCTTCACCACTCTAAAAGTCTGTAGGATATAGGTTGAATTGCTACTTTCATTTTGCCCGCAGTAATTGATCGATATTGTGTCAAACATGTCTGCTCACAACTGTAGTGATTTCCCAGCTATACCACACTGAATGTCCCTTCAATTCGAAAAAGGAGGGAGTATTGCATACGCAAATAAATACAGAATGCATCATTGTCTATCCCATAAATTCATCCCTATCAATCTATTTGATGCCACGATAACGAGGATAATTTCGCCGGGAACAATAGCGTAAACTCTTGAAGAATCAAACATACCACTGTCATTAATCATGCTATATCATAACAGCTGCCTCATTACTGCGATATTCAAACCAATGCCTGTTAATACAGGCGAAAGTCCCTTCAGACCTTTGACCCAACCTCCTTGGCTGATGTCTGAACAATGACACGTTCAGCCTCCAAATCCTCGCCCCCGACCCTGGAGTCCCAAAGAAAGTTGTCGACAGACGAGTCCCTCGACACGCTATGGGAAATATTATCCTGTGCTTCTCTGTGGCTTTGCTGGATTCGAATGTCTGGGATGTCCGCTCGGGCTTCGATATCAGTAGTCGGTCCGAGGGTGGTCAGGTATAGATCGTCGTCATTGACCGTCATCCCAAACTCGTCCACTCTCTTGCGGTTTGCGGTGCTGCTGCCGATTGTCTTGAATGAATGTTTCTGAGACTCGCTCTCATCGCTGCCAGCTTTGCGAGCCGAAGATCCTCTCTCGCCAATCATTCTGGGGGCGACGTGAGCAAAGAATTGTCGCAGTGTTGGAAGAGTCGCGCAAATCACGAGGAGGTTAGACTCTGCAAGGCTATTATAGCATTAGTTGAGGCATCAATAAGAATGCAAGGGCGACCCACATGACCACAGCTGTTCCAGACACCTTCCAGGTTATGTCTATCAAGCCGATGGTGGGAAGAAGCAATATCAGTCGCATAATCGCCGTAACAAGTGTTCTATTTGTAAAACTGTCAATAAAGGATCACAACAAAGCAGATGGATGCTTACGCTGAACCGATGGCGAAGAACAGCATGAGACCTATCTTCTGACGTCGGGGCATCTGCAGTCGTACAATCATAGGAATGGGAACAAATAATAGAACCAGGTCAGAAAAGATTCCAAGCGCCGCCGTAACGAGGTAGAGAGCTGGCCGGTTGATGCATGTTCCTGGGATATTCGCGTTCCAGTTTTTTGCAAAGGGCCTGCAACCTACAAAAATCGCTATCAAGATGGCTACGTTGTGGCCGACCATCAGAAACAGAACCAGCCCGCTGGCCCATTTCCACCAGACCTTTGGGGACAGGTGATAGTAGAATAGCCCCAAAGACGCTTTGCAAACACAGGTCATAATGCCGGTGAGGATGGGGATGATGACCAAATACTAACAAGCTCATCAGATTTGGTGCTCATCCACCTGCAACGAGACGGTATACTTACGTAGGACGCTTGCTGTGCATGTTGAACAGACATTTCCCAGATATGAACGCCAATAATTTTGATACCGAAATTTCCTAGAATTCGTAAGCAATCTGCCGTGATAATAATATCATTTTATATGAGATTGCCTACTAATTTCCATAACCTGTATGGCTACTGAAAAGATCCAGCCTATAATGAGACATACTGGAACTCCGTCAGCAGGAGTAAGTGAGGGTGGGTTGCAAAGGACGCAACATACCCAACTGCACATCGAATTTGCGCAAAATCCACAATTTGACATATACGTATTGTGTAAAGAAGAATGCCGTAAGAGAAATGCCGATGGCAAAGACGATGTAGGCTGCAATGTCGTGTTGCTGCTTTGGGTGGTCAAAGTTGACAACGTAGCCCGGCGGCGGCAGCATCAAAACAGGCACGCCATCAACGACGGGGAATGACATTATGGGACAAAGTCATCAGACGAATTAAACTGAGTGATGTTTAGCTCGTCGGGAATCATTAATTCAGTTCGCCGGGTTGTCGAGTGTGCTTTGATCTGTTGGTTGCGTTCAATCAACCATACAGGGAGACAGAGACGGAGGTACTAGATGGGACAGAAAGAAGGCCAAGAAAAAGTCTGGGACGATGGCTACATGGCATTTTTACGGCAATGGATTTCATGGGGAAGTGTGGAGAAATAAAAACAAGCAAGGCCCGGGAGGAATGTACCGCAGTCACTTGTCAAAATATGATAGATATATGGACCCAAACGCAGGGCGTTCTGGCATCAGCATGCCCGTACAACAACACACACACACCATGGCACGATGGATGATGATGATGAGCACGGACCCCGGCGGATGCATCTCCCCCCCGTCGCAAGGGCAGTCATCACTCCAATGGAGGCGACACGAAGGGGGGCCTTTTCTCATCTTGACCAGGCCCTTCATCCACCCCTGCACTGAAACGCCAGTGGGACTCCAGAAACTACCGACGCCCCTGCCCTACCGGTGCGGCAGACGAGACTCTTACTCCCGGAGGGGGGAAAAAGGCCGCACCGACGACGAGTTTCAGCCGCTGCAAGACAACCCCAGATACCACTAGCCGGCGCTAGTTCCATCTGTTCTTTGATAGACGGTTTGTTAATAGTCCAATGGAGGCGCTTAGACTTTTCTTTGACCAGGCAGACAAAAAAAAACGGAGGGAGGGAACAAGGATGAAGAGAGGAAAGGAAAGGCTTGCTTTTTTTTCTCGGGCGAAAACAAAAGTCATATCATGGCCGTTGCAGACTTTTTCTTTGCTTTTTTCTTTTTTTCTCGCCCGCTAGTTCTCACGCGAATACCACCCTGGCCCAGAATCCGCCAATTCATCCAATGTCAGGTTTTTTTTGTGACGGATCTGTTCTCAAAAAAAAAAAAAACGGTGCCTGCGAATACGAACAGCCGACGTAGCACTCTTTGCGTTGGTTGAGGCAGAGACGGCGTGAGAGCGAGCAAAGGATCCTGTCGGTACGCGAGGGCTCCGGCAAACGCGACTTGTCAAGTTCAATCGGCGGTGTCTCCCCTCCCCACATTATCGTCAAAGCGGCGTCAAACGCCGGAGGCAAAGCTTCATTTTTTCTGAGGGTCTCTCGTCGGACAAGCCAATCCCGGCCGCGGGGCCAGCCATCGCATCTGCCCCGAACAACCGCCACGTGTAGCGTAGTTCGTCGCTTATCCACCACGAACTGCTCGGGGTTAACTGACAGACATCGTTCAATTGCACGGACCGCCTTGGCCTGACTTTATCGGCATGGTCTAAGCGTGTAGTGATTCCAAGTTGATGGGCAGCCACAGCCTTGTGCCTTCTCCCTTGACCCGGTTTCATTTGGTAGATGATTTACGAGGGAGGCGGTTACGTGCAGACCCTGGGCACGGCTTTTTCGTGTGGCTATTGTGGCCATTGTTGATTTAGATGAAACTTGCTTCTGCACAGGCAAGAAAAACCCTCATTTCCCAGTCTTGTAATGGGAAAAAAAGAAAATTCTTAGGGCTACAAGATTGCCATGCTCTTCAGTGCCTCGGCTCATTCTAAAAAAGCTCGATATTTAAATCCACTATGGAAATCATGCCCGGTTGTCAGTCTGTGCGGTAAATACAGAGGATCTTGCAATAGCTGGCCACTTAAGCTAGAATACACAGGTCGTAAAAGAAAGGTAAACAAAAGAAAAAGAACATACAAAGTATTAATTGCCCCGAGGCAGTTACGAGGTTGTCAGGAGTCCGGTACAAACAAGTTGGCAACCTCACCTGGTATGGCCGACCACACGGTCAGTCAGACCAGGAAAGGCACGCGCTGCGCATCGCTATGACCATCTAAATATAAGGGACAGCCCTATAGCAATAAGTGAGAAACGCCGGCTAGTCGTTGGGTGCCAAAAGTAAAATGATCTTAGTGTGCAATTTAGAGATTGTGGCTTGAACTCGATCCACCCAACTCAGGTCCAACCACCAGGCCAATTTCTTTGGTGAACACACGATTGTGTCCTGGTATTTGTCTCTTCCAAAAAAAAATAACAATTAATAAATGAGATGAAATAAGCCGCGTTGTATCCATATGGAATATACAAGTAGATGATGCAGTCATCTTCCCCTTCAGCATCATCACCGTCGAAATCCCTTTGTAATAGTGACACGTAGAACATGATATCGAGATGACATAGTAAGCATCCATCTCAATGGAGACATAATAGCGAGCCTAGGCCCGATGCGGGTTGCAGGGCGCCAGGGCCATCTACGGGAAAACCCCAACCCAGATTGTACACGCATCATCATAGTAACACAGTGCTGCACCATACATGTTTCACATCTGCCACTCAACGACAAGTCAAACCTACACAATATCCGCATGGACGATCATCACCGCTCATATACCAAGACAAAATGTCTGTACCTGTATTAAACTCGAAGCATAACTATGTCATAGCTAAATTGGTCACATGATATACAAGAATTATTTTATATGTATAATATTATTTCCCCTTTTTCCCCCTCTCTCGATATGATGATGGATGAAAAACACACGCATTTTACAAAGTAACTGGCGAGCTAAGCGTCAGGGTCACGGGCGAGCCGCTGAGGGTCACCCAGTAGATCGGGGGCTCGTCGCCGACAATGTCGGAGGTGGTGGATCCCCCGGACGCGGTGGCGGAGCCAGAGGGGATGGTGACGGGGATGGGCTTGGCGCACGAGTTGTTGTCGGCGGTGACGGTGACGGACTCGATCTTGGACGAGCTGGAGAAGGAGTAGGACAGCTTGGGGTTGCAGTCGTCGACCGTCTTGCGGTCCAGGAAGTACTGGGCGAGGGTGTCCTGGGTCAGGCTGGTGACGGGCCAGCTGGTCAGGCGGATGAACTCCTGGAGGACGGTCTCGGTCCAGGCCTCGACGAGCGACATCTTGCGGGTCTGGTCGCCGATGGTGATGGTGTCGACGTCGCGCTGGTACATGTTGGCCTGGTGGAACATGTAGGGGTCGGCCTGGAGCGAGAGCAGGTTGCGGGTGACGGACTCCCTCTCCAGGCCCAGCAGGGTGGAGAAGTCGCCGCTGCCGGCGGAGGTGTCGATCCACTCCTGGAGGTCGCAGGCGGCGGTGTGGCAGTTGTAGTAGATGCGGGTGGAGTACCGGGGGATGACGGTGAGGCCGTCGTAGCCGTTGTTGGCGACGGTGGTGATCAGGGGCCAGTAGGCGTTGTTGGAGTTGCGGGTCTGGGGGCGGGTGTTGTCGCCGACGGCGTTGTTGATGCCGTTGTCCATCCAGGCCTTGAGGGCGTCGCCGTTGTAGAGACCGGTGATCTGGGGGGGCACGAGGCCGTTGGCGGAGTAGCGCTGGGCCTTGTCGATGCCGACCTGGGCCATCCAGGCCTGGTTGAACTGGATCTCGCGGGCGGTGTCGGCGTAGGTGGCGTTGTTCAGGTTGAGGTGAGTGAAGGTGTGCGAGATGTGGCCAAACTCGTTGAGGTTGTCGGCAACGGTGAACCAGGCGGTAAAGTCGTCGAGCTCGGCGCAGGTCTCGGTCCAGTTGTACTGCTGGAACTCGACGGGCCAGACGTCCTCGCCGCTACCGATGGGCTTGACCCACTCGTTGGGGGCGGCCACGGGGGTTTCGTAGTAGACGGCCTCCTCGGGGTCGCAGATGCCGGCGGCGGCGGTGTCGACAGTGGCGTCCATGATGCCGCCGTTGCCGTTGTGGGCGAGCTCGAGCCAGAAGTCGGAGCCGGAGGGGAGACGGGCGGCGAGGTTCTTCTGCCAGTCGACGTGGGCCTCCAGGTCCGTGACGTCGATCTTGACTTCGGCCAGGCCAGCGGGGTAATAAGGTTCGGTGGAGAGCTGCACATCATCGATCTGCGCGTTCAGGTGGACCTTACGCTTGCCGAGGAACAGACCGCGGGTCATCCAGTGGATATGGCCGTGCTGGAGGTACGACGAGGTGAGGGACCACGAGGGCGCCCAGCTCATGAACCAGACCCACTGCTCGCGGCCGTTGAAGTTGTTGATGACGGCGGCGACGCTCTCCTCAGTGAAGCCGGTGGCCACACCGAACTTGGCGACAGCCTTGGTGGTGTTGGTGTCAGTGATGGTGGCGGGGACGTGGTACAGACCGGTGGTCTGGGCCTTGGCGTTGCTGCACACAAGCATGGTTAGTTCTGACAAGATATTGACAAACTATGATAGAAAATAACTTACACCTTAACCTTGGCGGTAGGGAAGTCGGAAACGTCAGAGAAGAAGACGGTCTGCTCGACACCGTCACCGCAGCATCCGCCAGAAACGGGGAGAGTACCAGTGCCGGAACCGGGATAGTCGTTGATGCGGACCATACGGACGTTGAAGGTGCTCTGGTAGTCGTGGATAGTGGTCCACTGGTCGTCGGTGATGGCGCTGCGCCAGACGGAGCTGTTGTACTCGTACGAGACAGAGTCCAGGACAATGATGCCGCCATAGTTGGCGCTGGTTCTCGACGAGTTCAGGGTGGGGAGAGCAACACCAGCCTGGGGAACGATGAGGTTCTCAAAAGGAATGCCGTAGGCGAGAAGACCGGCGCTGGCAAGCTCAGCAGTGGTGGCGTCACGGGCAATGATGAGGATGGTGCTGCCGACGGTGGCGGGGCCAATGTCGGCGCTGGTGGTTGCGGTCGAGTTGCGAGCCGGGGTGCTGGTGGCGCTGGTAGCCAGGCTGGTGGCATTGGTCGTCACGGAGCTCGAGACCACGGTGGTAGCAGGCGTAGAAGACGCAGTGGTAGAAGCACCGGAAGTGGCGGGAGTTGACGACTGGGCGGTGCTGGAAGCAGCAGAGGACACAGAAGTAGACGACTCAGCGGCAGTGGTGACAGAGGAGCTGACGGAAGAACTGGCGGCGGCAGTGGACTCGGACAGGACAGTTCGAGGGGTGACTTCAACAGTGGGAGCGGCACTAGAAGAGCTGGAGGCAGCACTGGAAACTGCAGCGGCGGAGCTGGAAGAGCTGCTGGCGGCGGCAGCCTGAGTAACGGAGATCCTGTCAATGTACACACGGGCAAGGCCGCGGGCGTTGCAGTTGACAGAGACTCTCACGTCGGCGGTGGTCGACTTGGCGGTGGCAGTAGCGGAAACCTGGGCCCAGCTGGATCTGAAGAAGCCAGAAGAGAAGCGGTCAGTGTTGGCAACGTTGACGCCGTCGACAAAGACGCGGAGACGGCAGCTGTTGGCGGGGGTGGCGGCGAGGACGTAGTAGTAGAAGTTGACGTTGTACGAGGCGCCGGCCGTCAAGCGCCTGGCGGTGGTGCTGACACTAGTGCCGGTGATGGTCTGGCGCTTCTCAACGGCGGTCTCCTCGTCGTCGGTGTCGTCGTCGCCCTCAGTCTCCAGGCTGCAGGCGCCGTTCTTGTCGTCGCCGTAGCCCTCATTCTCGACCCAGGTGACGTTGCCGGTGGTGGTGTAGCCTTCCAGTTCCTTGGAGAAGTCGTTGTTCTCAACCTCGCACGTCGAGGTCGAGGTGCTGGCGGTGGTGGTGTAAGTGGGCGTCTCCAGGCTGACGCTCTTGCTGCTCAAGTTGCAGACTGCGGCCTCGCCCAGCCTCAGCAAGCCGAGGGCGGTGGCGGCGATGCTGTGATAGCGCATCGCGGCGAAAAGGGGAGGGTGTGTAAAGCACAAGAAAATTAAATTAATCTAGGCAGTAGAAGGGAAAACGAAGGACTGAAAAACGCAAAACAGGTCTGTCTATAACGGTTTTCTTTAAACGAGAGTAGTTGAAGGCCTCGGGGCGAACGGGCCTCGAGAGCGTTCTCAATGCGCACCACGGAAAACGAGTGAATGGGTACGAAAGGTGAACTTGACAGGCAAAGAGGCAGCGATCGACAAGGCCTGCAGCGATGCCTTGTATTTAACAAAAAGCCCCGACCAACCCGTCGTGTGGAGACGGGGGGGATATACGACAGCCCCCAGAAAATTAACACCGATAAATTGCGCATACGTGGACGACGGGGTTACGAGGTGTAGCAGGCCGGCCAGCAGCCGCAGCCGCAGCCGCAGAGGTGAGGGGCCTGTGCCGCTCAACCAACCATGCCAAGGGCTATCTACTGGCCCTCGCTTGCGGCCGTGGAAACAGAGGGAGAAGTGAAAAAAAAAAATTGGAAGAAGGCGCGTGCTTAGTGCGCTTAGTGCGCGTGTGTGAGTGTGATTGTGTGAGTGGGAATAGACTTGTTGTCAGAAAATGGGCGCATGTCGACGCAGCGCGAGTCATCGAGCCAGTCTTCTAGCAGCAGCCAAGATCTTGGCCAGGCGCGTGGCTTCCTCAGCCGTGACGAGGTGGCGGGCTCGCGGCGATTAATCCCAGATGCTAGCGGCGGCTGGAGGAGGCTTGGCAGGGGTGGGTGAGGGATGGGTGAGGGATGGACGGGGAGGGGATCACATCAGACTATCGACACTATCGACACTGGGCGCAGGACGGCAGGGTCTTGGCCCGGCGAGGTGGTTCAGTTGATAGCGCGGGCGGGCCGGGTCCACGACCAGGTCAGTCTCGATGCCGCGACGGGATGTCTGCCGGCGGCCACTGTCGGTTGACAGGATGGTCACTGTAGCTTGGCCTTGGCTCCGGTGTGGCAGAGGGCATCAGTTTCAGCTGGCCCCGCGGCTTCATCTCTTCATCAGGCAACTTTGTGCTTGGCAGCGGACTACGCGAGAGCCCTTAGGGCCTTGGCTGCAACTCGCTCGCACGTCGTACTTCGGTCGGGTAATTCTCTCTTCTTGATCGACGCTAGCGCGCAGTGGCTGCTTGGCAGGAACTGTGTCCGTCCGTTGGTTCACCAGGTTCCCCCCTCGCTCGCTTTCTCTTCCATGGTCCTGGTCCCCTGTTGTGGGAGACGAGACGGTGGCGCAAAGAAAGGCGAAAGTGCTGATGTGAGACGGGGCTGCAAGGGCGGGAAAAAAACCCCATGCGTCGTTGACCAGCAAAAAAAGAAAAAAAAGACGAATCCCGTTACTGCCGTCCGCCAAAACTGCCTGCAACCATCCCCCTGACTATTTTAAGAGTCTGACCTTAACTTTAACTCTAATCAGGCACTCACTTGGCCCAATGCGGCCAAATCGGTCTAGCCCTGGCGCTAGACCAGTCCGCCAAGATCATGCCGTCGCTGATTAATTGGCTTGTCATGATTTTTCTGCTGCCACCTGGTGGAAAATCCGCGTCGGCGAAAATCATTTCCGCCATAAAACCCGTTGTGGTCTCGAGTTGAGGGTTGAGCCTCACGGCCATTACGCGGCACCTCCGCTCCGTACTTTACTGCTGTCTTTCTCTCTCCTCTCTCTTCCTCTCTCTCTCTCTCCCAGACCCCAGCTCCATCCAATCCCCCCCCCGCGTGGAGCACCTAGTGCACGACCCCCCCTCTTCCATCCCCCAAAAACCGCCTATAGAAAGCTGTGACCCAAATACGAGAGATTTGGTGCCCCCCCTGAGTGTGCAAGTACGCGTCGTCATCCTCCGTTGCCCGACGCATTTCCACGCTAGCACCTTGCATAACACGCTACCGATGCAATTGTCTGTTCAGATACCAGCCGCAGGACCGTCATCACAATATCAATATATGCAAGCCACCCTCCAAGAGGATTTCCTCCTTCACACAGGGCTCGCATCCCGGCTTGCCCAGGCTCGTCTCAGCTCGTCCAAGCTCGTCCCGGTTCTCTCCCATCGCGTGCTTGGCAAAAGCTGCCACCAATTTCCATCATCCATCGCTCTTGTCCCCCCATGTCCCTCCCTGGCGGATCACCTCACCAGCGAGCGCACGCACGCACGCACACAAGTCTCTTGATTGTTTTGATTGTTTGATTTCCCCTTATCCGAACTATTGCCGTCTTAGACCAACCCTTCGCCGACGCCGCGCAGTGTTTTGCCCGCCAAACTCTGACCGGGAGCCTGGGCAGTTATAACCTTCCAGAAACGGGCATGCTAGCGCGAGATAAGCTGCGGACACACATACATGTTCACACGCAACACAGTACTAGGTTCGCAGACATCAGGGTCCTGGGTTCCTTCGGGGAATATGTCACACGTGGGCTGTGTATTTTAAACTATCCATCACCCAGGCTCGCAAATTTACTACTCGTCCAGTCCCATCGTCGCCCCGCGCCATTGGTGGACCAAGTTCGCCCTCCACGTGCTCGCTGGCCCGTTTGATTCACTCGAAACCCGCCAGCCCACCAAAGCCGTCGCTGCCTCCACCTCCACCTCCGCCTCCTTCTCCGCCTCCTTTAAATGTACCTTTCTCCCACCTGGTTGTCAATGGCAAATGACAAGTGACCGAGCGTCGCATTCTCCGGCATCTCATCCCACAGACTCGAAGGATCGGCAAGCTGCAGCCCATATTCATTCGACCAGTCGCCGGGGAACGGATTCTGGAGGGGCAGCATCACCGTATCCCCCACTGCCGGGCCGCCCGGCTTTCCCGATGATGCCCCTCGGGATACCCCTTGGGAGTCAACAAACGCCTTTGCGGTCCGGAACAGGGCGTTGCAGAGCTTGTACTGCCTCCTGGGGTAGTCTGCATTCACCCCCAATCCCTTGAGCGTGCCAAGGACAGCTTCCAACAGTCGGAGATCATCCGCGTTTGATGTGGCGATGCAATGCAAGAAGGTAATGACGAACGGTGTGAATGATACGTAGTAGAATATCCTGTGGCACGTCAGCTCGTATTCAGATGCAGCATGCAGCATGCAAACCAAATAGTATAGTAAGACAGCGCGCGAGAGCCCAATGACTCGATTCGTGAGTAATAAGCCAGGTGCGCCTCGAGACCCAGGTGGGCGGCTTCAAAGCACTCCGATGAAATGTCGGCCGTCAAGCTCGATGTGCTCGCCCCGCGGTGAAGCAGTGTCAGAACCGAGTAGTAGATGACAGTTGTGGGTCCAAAGATATCATCGAAGACTTGCCTGGCCAGGTTAACTGACAAGTCAACCCGCTGCCAGCCGTGGTGCCATTGAGTCAGCACCATAGACAAATTTGCGACAATCTGCATTCTGCCCGACTTGCCAAGCTTCCGGGCTTCAGCCGAGTACAACCTTTCGTATATCTGTCCTTGAATCCTGGCAAACTGCACAAACGAAACGCACGCCTGCTCCCATGGCATCTTGTCTGGGTCATCCGAAATTGCGCATGGTCCAACGTCCACATCGTAGTCTTGGATGATGGATGGCCTCCCCAAGCGTAACGAAAGAGTCTTGTCAGACGTGTAAACGTTCCAGAATAATCGGCAGACTCTCTGGGCGTCCAGGGCGTTCATTTTAGACAGCCGATCCGCGCGGTGGTAGCCCAAGGCAAGACAATGCCTGGCTGCCGCAGATGTAAACGCCCACTGCTGTGGCAATTTAGCTTGCCTTTGTGCTTGTATCATCTAGTTGTTGTTGGTCAAATGCCATGCTCGCCATTCAAACGGAAAAGCAAGGCTCAACCTACCGCAAGGGAGAGGCTCAGGATGTGCTGCCAAGTCGGAACTGACATGACCTCGAACGTCTCGAGTCCCGCCTTAAACTCCGTCAGAGATATACTCCGGAAACGAGTGAGATTTTCTTCGTCAAAGCCGTGATCCAGAAACAGATCCAGATCATACAAGATGGCGCTAATGATGCCGTTGAATAGGGTACGATCTGCAAGGGAAACCGGCTCGATGGGGAAATAGATGCGACGGCATAAATCATCAATCTGCCCAAAATCATTTATTCCATAGAACAAGAACAGTATGGATTCCCGCCCTGTCATTGCGGATGAGTCAAAACAATAGTCGCGGAGTTATAGAACAAGGACGATGGTACACACCTCTTATCGCTCTCAGCAACTGCAGTGCGAATTGTGGGGGCAGGGGTTCCCTTTTAGGATCGTTTGGTCGCGGATGGTGGACCGGATTGGCCGGGATTTCCATCCTTTGGGGGGCTGCCCGTCCTTGAACGATGGCTTTCAGCTGTCTCAATTCCTCCCCCACGGCGGGGGATTGTCCTGCACTCAGCTCGGTGACTTCGCTCGCCAAAAGTGCCTGGTTCCCAAATGCGGAGTCGCCCTCAGGCAGGGCCTCTGGGTATTCTTCTCGAGAATCCTGCTCTGGTGTCGAGACGCTGTCCTGTAGTGGACATGGCGATTGGCTGGCATAGTTTGATCCACCGATTTTCGTAATCGCATCTTCAATGGCACCAAGCTTCTGTTTGATATAATCAAACTGACTTTCGCTGCTTGAATAACAGTCAGAGACAGAACCTCAGTCGCTTCAGGGTAGTGACCTAGTGGAGAGTTTGGCCTGGGCTGGCTGCGTGAAGACCTTTCCCTCGGGGCTGCACTGGAGCCCCGACGCAGTACAGCCGCCGCAGGGAACGACTCTGTTGCATCGAATCTAACAACGTAGCACCGTTTAGCTCACAAAATGGCCGTCAGCAATCGACGGCAATGAGCTGGTTGTATACCTTGCGCAGACGACAATTGAGGCACTGGTGGGGCAGGTCAGCTCAAGCCACAAGTCGCCAATCAAAAGTGGAGTGGGTGGAGTGGCGCATACTGCTCTCGGCATGATGCCCTTCTGGACGGTTCTGGTGTCCATCGTATATAGCCCGGCAACACCAAAAATACGAGTACAGCACCTCTAATCGATAGGTGTAAGAGTGTAAGGAAACTAAGATTGCAGGAAGCCTGGGAATTCTCATAAATCCTCGCATTACGTGCAGCCCGCGGAATACGTGGGGAGTGGAGCCAGCCGTCGTCCATTAAACTGGCGAGCTATACGAGTCGTTGAAGTCTAACACCAATGCGGTATGGCCCTGTCTCTGCTCGTCCGGAGTCCCGGGTGCTATGGAATGATGCAGCCTTAAATAGCCAGCCTTTGTTATCTAGAAATGGGTTCATGAATGAATAGATGTGGGTTAATAAACGGGGTCTACTATGTTTATATTTCAGCGCCCTCCTGTAACCTTCTCCGGTCTATCCGATATCTTGATATTGGACTCTGCCTAGTTTCCCTAACCTATCCGAGCTTCCTCTTCCAATTATCCAGCAAACCCCCATAATTTGTGCCAACGTCATACACGGCCCCGTTGATCGCCGAGTCCCACCATTCTGCCAGCCTCGGAATCTGATCGTGCGAACACTATAGGAAGCTCCAAACATTATCACATCTATCGACGCCTTCTAAATGCTGTTCACTCGAGATTGCATCGAAAATGAGCACAAGAACACATGCGAAAAGCCGATGTCATCGTCCTATCTGACGTTGGCAATATTCCTCAGTGTCTTGTAAGCCATGCCCATCGGTAGTCTAACTCGTTGCTGACAATTTTGGTCTGCTTTTCGATTTGAAGTGGGGTGGTGATTGGCTCAACGTTACTTATCTTGACATGGATGCACTGCAAGCGACGCAAGTGTGACCGGGCAGACATGGCCGGCTTCGACGACGAAGACGTAAACGATTACGTTCTAGATGAATTAGAAGCTACAAGGCCGAAGAGACTGCAAAGGATCAAAAGGAAGCTGTTCAAAAAACACGGCAGTGATCCTGCCGGACCATCGCAAAAGCAACCGATATCGATTTCTATAACGCCGAGCGAAAGACGCGCCATGATGGACGATGACGTGCGAAGCAACTACTCATTAGCAATTTCAGATCCAGCAAAGCCCCGCGACCTTGTATAAGAGCACGGCCTGACCAATGTGTCTCAGCTCGTTCAGCAAATGCGACCCAGCGTGCATTTATGTTATATTTCAGCCACCAACTACCCCTCTATTGTTATAACATGATATTGAGGCTTTTCCTTCTTTTTGTACATATTAAATGGGTGAGACTTAACATGGAGGAGCATCCTATGTTTGGCTAAGAGTTATACCCGATGTGATGCGATGGGCTAAGACAGAGGTGCATTCGAGATAAACGAGAATGGGCACCGACAAATAATCGATAAAACAGCAAAAGATGCAGAGGAACACCTTCTGATATAGTGTTGCGACTTGTACTAGCCAGGATCGTCAAGTTCGGAATTCCAAGCGGCTTTGTCATGTCACTGAGGGCACAGCGAGGAAGATTGAGATGATGAAACATGCACCGACATTTTGATAAAATTAGATGACCATCAGTTAGTAAACTAAAATACACCACTTTTGATTGATTAAAATGAACTCGTCCACTCGCACGACCCAGCATGTTGCTCATGCTCAGCCACCGGCCGCCACACTAGTTTGGCCTCGCATTCGGGCAGTCGGGCCCGTGGGCCCGCGGGAGAGGCATTCAGTGGCGACACTGGCGTAAGTCAACCCAACACCACCGACTCTGTTGCATATAAATTTTTCGCTTCCAACTTCCCTAAAAATATAGAAATCAAGGCAATTCACAATCCGTTAGACACCTGAACAATAATAAACATGTCTGTAAGTATTGCACCATCCTCAAGCGCCGCCTTGCTCTTCTAACAAGGATTACAGACTCCATCCGGGTAAGCCTCCATCTACAGATTGGATAAACTGCAACGTCTTCCTCGTTCGCTGCTCATACGTAATTAAAAATCTTAGCGTCCAGATTGCAGACGAGTGCATCTCCTCTGTCACCCAACTGAAATCCCAGCGAGGGACAAACAAGCCGAAATTCATCATTTTCAAGATATCCGACGACGAGAAGACAGTTGTGGTGGATCAGATGTCATCAGAGAAGGACTATCAGATTTTCCTAGACCAGCTATCTTCAGCCTCTGGCAAGAATGACAGAGCTGCCCCTCGCTATGCTGCGTATGACGTGGAATACGACCTCGGTGAGGATGGAAAGCGGTACGAGCCCATTGTCGTGCCCCAGGTGTCCAAAGACTGGGATTCGCTAACTATTTTGCAGAATGAAAACTATATTCATATCATGGGTTCCTTCTACCGCTCCCATCAAGGTATGTGGGCTTTCTCCGGCATTCGGAAGAAATAACTAACCGGGTATTTAGTCACGCATGCTGTATGCAAGCACTCGAGAGCAACTGAACAAGGCTCTCAATCTTGGGGCTTCGATTCATGCAGATGACTTGGACGACATTGATTGGAACAGTGTAGTACACGAGGTCAGCCGGGGGAGGGTGGGCTATGCCTGATATCGCTACCGAGATATTTCGGTTATTGGTGCACCCATTAAAATTAGAATTATGTTACGGAATATTTTTCGATACTGGACCCGTCGACTGTCCGGTTAGGGGCAATCATAATAGAGCTGGTTGGTTTAATATTGATCACTGTCGTTACATACACGAAGCATCTACCTGTTCCAGCCCTGAACTCCCTGGTTATGTCCATTGAGTATGATGGTCCACTATCCTTCCCTCGGGAGTCAATCAGTGGGCCCATTGTTAGTAATTTGGCCCAGCGAGGGGAGAGCATGGGTTGGCGGTCAACGTTGTTTGCTAGTGCTGACGGCCCAATCATTCATGGTACGACCCCAAATCCGCATCGATCTAGTGACCAGCGATTCTGCATTGTCGGATCTGCACACCTCCTCTTGCCACATCAGATACAAGCATCTACGGGTGCAAGGAACAGGGTTTTAACCTTAACCGCTGATCTCGTGCTTGATGATCGATCCGGCGCGTAGCAGGCTTTCTCAATTGGGACCTGCAATAGCTGATCACTCTCGGCTAACTGGGACCAAAAATTCTTCAAGGAATTTGTGTTCGCAAGCCCTAGCGGCTGTTCATCAAAGCCCCACCAGCCGGTGGATGCCGAATCTGGATTGTCAGGTGCAACACTTTCCGAGATCAAGGGCTGAGGAGCCAAGAAAGCATTTGTAGGCTTTTTAAAAAGTGAGATGGTACCATATTTAGGTTCTCGCTTCTCTTGGCCATGTCTCCCGTGACCTCGTTACGAGAAGTGAAGTTGGTTGTAAATTTCCCCTTTTTTAAGTGGATAGAAACCAATACGAGCCAATAATGACACCCTACCCTAAACGATCAACCCAGTGTTTTATGCTTGATTTGCTGAGAAACCCATCCATAACTATATTGTGAAATTGAGAGAACGAATGTAGAGAGTCGAGTAATGGGATAATCAGGAAAGGATTCCTCTCACACTCGATTTGAGGTCAAAAATATAAAACTTTTGTGAACCGTATTCACATCCAAAAAGAGGGCCAGTGGCTTCTCTTTAGTCTCCAAATAAGAATTATAATTTCAATGAGCATCCTCGTCATAAATAGACCGCTAGTTTTGGTTAAACAGCAAGCCTGCCAATTCGATTACTTATCCTGCCAATGGGGAGTGCTAGATTGTCAGCATCACGCCTGATACTGAGATGCCCTTCCGCCACAGAGCCGTCTCCACCAGGGCAAGTGCGTTATCGCAGCCCCCAGCTTCAAATGTGAGGCATGATCCGAGTATTTGATCACGCGCCTGAAAAAATGCTGTCAATTAAAAGGCGCAATTGCAAACCGTGGGTTGCTACAGCATGTTTCAATTTTCGCTACATAATAATCATTACACTGATGGGGCTCTCGGTGTGGATGGGCGAATGACAGTTTGGTCAACTCCCACCGCCCATGGCCCACTTCGGGAAGTACAGCGAATCAAAGTGGTTCGGCGCTTTGAACCAATCATTTCCCGGCATCGATCGACGGGAGAGCCAATCGAAGCCAATAACGCCGAATGGTACGGGACCATGATGGTATTACGACATCCCTCTGTGCCGTGGCTAATATATCTATCAAATGGCTTCTCTTTAGTATCTGAGTCTCGGTTTCCCGTAAATTTGCAGCCGAAAAACCTGGTTCCAACCATCATTTTCATCATCAATTCCACCATTTTGCTGCCATCCCATTTGCTGTTAACTACATACCCTCCCCACAAACATGGGCACTCTGACATCGACAACCTGGCTGGGATGTCTCCGTTCTCACGAGTCCTGCATGGAGATTAGAGTCCACAAAAACTCCGATTTGAACGTTTACACTAGTGGTTCATCAATCTCTGGATCTGCCATCATCTCCCCCCAATCAGATCTCTTTTTTGACACCCTCGAGATCAGCTTCATTGGGACTAGTGAGACTCGTGTAGACTCACTCCAAAGATGGCCATCTCTCACACCTGTCACATTTCTGCAACATACATCGGTTGTCGCACCGACCGGCTTGCCAGAAGACTGTGTCTTCAGAGCTGGCCATTCTTATAGTCTCCCCTTCAACTTTGTCGTCCCCAGCCAACTTCCCCTCAATGCATGCCGCCATCGGTGTGGGGATGCGGTGAGGGAACACCATCTTCGACTCCCACCGACCTTGGGAAATTGGAACAAAGACGATCAAGCACCAGATACAGCAAAGATCGAGTATGCGGTGAGAGCTGTAATCAATCTGAAAGGATCCAAGAAGGCCATCGAGGCTCGCAAGGCGATCCAGGTGCTCCCATTGGTACCTGAAGATGCCCCAGTTCTCCCCAACCCAGAGCTGAGACGGTATCGCTTGTCTCACAATAAGAAATTAAAACCAAGCATAATCTCATCCAGCATTGGCAGTTTGAATATCACAGCTTCTCAGCCAAGTCCAATTATACTCTCTGTGGACACCCTTGAGACGATGTCGTCTTCAATCAAGCTCCAACTTGAGTTTGCACCAACTAATTCCAATGTCTCTCTTCCAGATGTGCAATCCGTGACAGCTACTATTAACTCAGAGACACATTTTTCACTTACACCTACTTCGTTTCTCCCAAACCTCGAACTAGCAGTTGAAAAGCAACTGTGTGCTGTTATGTCATATTCAACGAACCTAAAAGTCGACCTCGAGCAACCGGAACCGGTTGTCTGGAGCCAACAACCCTATTCAAGGTAAGTAATAATATCTTATCCCGCCAAATTTCACATGTACGTAACACAGATGCTTATTGAATATTAGGACGGGAAGTGGAAAGGAGTGCAAAGATCAATCCATGAAGCATGTTGCCACATTGGCTATACCATTTTCCACATCTAACAACAAGAATATGCTATTACTTCCGACATTCTATTCTTGTTTTATCTCAAGAACTTATACCATTCACTTGAAATTGACCATGGGGCCTTACGGTACCACATTTTCGTTGGCAATTCCTCTTCAGGTCACTACCATTAAAGGAAACGACGCATCGGCAGATGAGCTGCCTGAATACGTGAGTTTTCTTTCCTATTATACGGATACTTGTTATATAGCATTGACACTCGTGATAATAGGCACAAGTATATCCAGTGGAAAATAGTGTCATCTACGGCATGAATGAGAACTAGTCGCGCATACCGGAATATTAATGGATCATCACAGTGTAATTGAATGGAGACGAGTAATATAGCGTATACGAATGTATTGATTAAGTTTCTCTGCAACCTAAAACACCAGGTTCGCAAATACAAAAAGAAAATTCTAGTGTTGTGGTCATGATGAGTGATTTGATATGAATTGCTCTGAATGAATGAAATCTTGGCTCCTGAAAGCCACATTTGTACTCGGATATAGTGGGCCAAACTCAAAAATTGGTTTGCGAGTAAAAAGCCTTCGCGTATGCCATGGTGTGAAGAGGAAGCTTAATTTGCTTCTGGACCTTCCCATCACGTAGTGCACGACAAATCTGGGGATCCACAATCTGGTCGACCCCGCGTGTATCCAGAGATGGTGTAAAGTATAGGCGGCTAGGCAAATTCAAACTGGCAAGTCTCACCATAATGTATCCTGGAATCGAGGAAAATGGGTGTGGATTCGATGCTGGATCAATTCGTACACCCCACCCCTGCACGTGTTGCAAGGTTTGCCCAACCGTGGCCGCCAAAAGACCTCCGGTTCGGCTCTCCCAATGTCCCCAATAAAAAGCCTGATGAATGCCACAATGGGGGCATGTATAATTGTTTATGCTAATCTGTGGCGCTAACCGGCCGTTTCCATTTATTCTTAGGATACCTTTTTAGTGCAGCAATTTCCATGGACAAGCTGTGCCAGCAATGGGTGAAATGAAATTATCGCGCAGTTAAAAGTTTTCCCATGCTTCAAAGTAATTCGAATCCAATATGGTTCAAAGGAGTGAATGGTGGCACTCCTTTGATACAAAAGGGCTACTAATCATCCACTCAATTATCAGTAAAAGAATTCACACAAGCCAGTAGAAGGGTTCGGCTTAGACATACCCGGCTTGCCAGAATTAGAATAGTGGTTAGTTTTATACCTTTTAAAATGTAATAATAGAACGATAAGTTGAGTACATCAAGGTCTTGATTGACTGGAGAGAAACTTCGAGGTGGTCCCACACAGGATTGTGAGTACCGTGAATTACTGCACCTATCACCTGCATGAATAATACGTTGACTCATCGGAGAAATGACTTCTCTAAATACTATAAAGCACCCAAGGCCTCCAACTTCAATTGCATCCAATTTCTAACAAATATTCATTTCGAACTTCCGTTTGGCACAGAATCGATTTACGACCACCGTTCACACAACAACAGCAACAACAACGACAACATGCCTCGGTCTGCCAATGACACTGGTCCTTCGGGACACGACGAAAACGTCCCTGATATAAATACTCTGTTCCAGTCAGTGGTGTCTACCCTCAAAGAAAGCTCTGGCAAGGATACTTTTGCCATTGGCGGCAAGCTTGAACCCACCAACCCGACGTCGGATTCCACCCCAGGAAAAGGCCCTCTCGTTATCAGATGGGAGTCTGGCGACGAACATAGCAAACTTTCACTACCCGTCGCTACAGACCAGAGATCCCAGAAATCATTCGCTAAACTTTTGGGCGATTGCCAACCAGCAGGATTTGGCCTGGGTGGCCAAGATGTGTTTGACGAAAATTATCGGAAGGCCGGGAAGCTGAACGAGGCCGAATTTTGCACCAACTTTAATCCATATGAATACGGCATTGTGGATACCGTGGCTCAGTCTTTGGGGTTCACCGACAACACAAACAGAAAAGGGTTTGGCATTCGAGCGGAGCTTTACTCGTTCAATGTAAGTCTTTGCGTGTGGAGGTTGCATTGCTCGGCTAACGTCTGAAAAGATCTACTCAGCACCCTCTGGCAAATTCAAATCCCACGTGGACACGCCGCGATCTTCAGATCAGATGGGATCTCTTGTGGTCTGCCTCCCACACGCACACCAAGGCCAGTACTTCTCCCAAGTCCCCAGAGTACTACCGTGTCTAACTTTTTGCAGGTGGTGACCTAGTCGTCCGACACGCAGGCCGAGAAATTGTGTTTGATTGGAGTACTAATGGCTCTTCCATGATTCAATGGGCTGCATTCTTTTCTGATTGCGAGCATGAGGTTCTGGAAGTTACCCAAGGACACCGGTTCACTCTGACCTACAATTTGTTCTGGACGAGCCATGGGCCTTCCATGATGGCCAAAAACCTTGACGGCATGAATCAAGAGTCTCTCCATTTCTATGAAGCTCTGAAAAGACTTGTTCAACATCCAAAATTCCTTCCAAGAGGTAAGATATCCACCGATTACCAATAATTTTATTGTCCTTACTGAATTTGCCCAGGTGGCAAACTGGGATTCACATGCACGCATGCGTATCCGCACAGTTCGGGATCATCCATAACAGAGCTGGAAAACACTCTGAAGGGTCTTGATATGCTAGTGTTCCAAGCTCTATCACGACTCATTTCTGATGTCCGTGTTGTGGCTGTTATAGACGACCCTGCCAGACCAATGTCTGGCACTAACTCCGCATGTGTTGCTAAAGGCTTGATTCCACAGATCTTTGAGACGGATGACCGTTACAACAATGTGAAATTTCCCCCCAAACACTTGAAATATGGAAGGGAGTATATTTTCCCATACCGACAAGTTACCTGGCTCAATTACAGTCCGGGGTCAGAAGCACACAAAGAAGTAGCGGTTACGTTTCTGCGGGTAAGTTCTTAACCGTTACTTGAATATTAGTAGAAGATTTGGGTACTGACTGGTCTTATAGTACGGCAACGACGCTAGCATGGAGACGTATTATTCCTCTGCTGTCATCACGGCCGATATTAAGAGAGGAAACTGGGCTGGCTGGGACCAGGATTTGGATGATTTGGCGGGTTGAAGAACTGGGCCTCAAAGGAAACTAGGATGGATGGGCTGAATAGGTTTAACTTTAGTTCTCGGTTACCATTAATTCAATTCAGAATGTCACGAGTGCGATGCAAGTAGTTTTAATGCGATAGCTTTGTGAGAAAATGCAATCTTCTTCTCGGTACAGTTCCGATGACATCAAAATCCGTGCTACCGAATCACCAAATAGAAGTAAAGACGTCATAAGAATCATCTCAGTTGCTGTTCCACATAGAAGAACATAGAAAATTTCCGTTATCCCTCCATAACTCCACATATGGCACAGTACTAACGGAGGTGCAATCTTTTTCGGAAATTGCCGATGGCGTCGGATGCATAAAATAGATGGGTAGTGTCTTAGGGAGGGATGTCATTATAGTAGATGAATATGGCTTATTTCAACAAGTTAAATCAGTAGATAGGTCAAATAAGGCATTATATAACTGACTGTAGCTTTTATCTAATGTTTGCAGCAATCTTGGTATGGGTGATCTACTTTCGGTCCAATTTTCGGTAAGATCAGGGGAAAGCTGTCCTTTTGGTTGGACCGGTATCCTCACTAGCCAATACCGGGTAGGGGCCGCAATTTGACATGAGACCAGAAGAACCTCTGGAGTGATAAAGGACGGCCACCAGGTGCGGACGGGGAGAGGGAGGTTACGATTATGATTGAAAGATGGATGCCATTAAGCCTGGGACATTCAGAGGGTAGCAAAGATACGCTTTACGTCATGTTACAGTAATGGTAGTTCAAAAAATCGTCAGCACTGCCCTGGGAAATTCACGCTAGCGTCATGCCGTTCGATGTTTGGGAATCTCGACAGTTGCATGATGCCACACCACCTATCCGATATTGAGCTGCAATACTACTGACCAAACGGTGAAGACGTACGTGGTGTGACACAAATAATCAACATTCCAAGGGTGCATGCAGCCACCGGAGAGTGCCTCCTGCCCCTCTCCATATCGTCACCTCCCTCCGGGGACGCGGCTTCAGAGTGCGGGCACTACTCTTACAATACATAGTGCGTTCATTGAGGCTGAGTCTAACCGGCGAGCACGTGGGGTCGGATCAGAAGCTAAGCCGCCAAGGGTGCCAAGATGGGTGCACTAAATTTGCCGATGAAATGTGCCGTTTGTGAGTGGCTGATGGCAATTAAGCATTGCTGCCAAGATGCGGGTATTCGATAAAGCGTCGTAATTAAAACAAGTCCCTGCTCATCCAGCTGTGTGTACTCCGCACCAGAACTTTTGTCAATTATCCCGTTTGACCAAGATGCTCCCAGGCATGCTTCCGTCCCTTGAGGCATTTTTCTCTTTGGTCGCGGCACTCCACCCATAAAATGAAATGAGGCATATCATCCATCCAACCCCTACTAGTTTGTGACCGCTTCGGTTGTCTCGTCGAATCTGGATCTGAGCTGACAGCCGACTTCCCCGCAGTTGCGGGCGCAACTAGCCTGCGCATGTATAGCCAGGATTTTTGACTTTCTGACTACCTCAGTTCTGTCATTTTTTTTTCATTTGAACAACATGGTATCAATACTTCCGGGGACACGCTAGAAATTGGAGGCCTGAAAATAGCCCAGCTCGGGATCTATGAGGGACTTTTGCCGTTTAATGAATACCCACGGTTCAGGTGTAACAAATACGACCAACATGTCCCGGTGGCATGAAAATTAGACCGGACTACAGCTATCAGAATCATTCAAGATAAGAATAACTCTTAGTAAACGTTCTGGAGATACACGTGCCTCAGATGTAGTCGTACTTCCGAAATGGACCTAGACCTCGTCATTGATGGGTAACCACCGTGGGACATGTACACTAGTCCAGTTCGTGAGATGGCATACATTGATCAAGGCCTAGCCCCTGGGGCGGCTTAAATCTCAGCGTTGTACGCACCGTTGCGCCGGCTCAAGTTTGCTCCTTCATTTCCTTCTCCTCTCTACTTGAGCTATCCAAGTCCTCTTTGAGTACAGGCAATTCATCTATCCCTCCTATTCTATTCTCATTCCATTATCAGCGAACATGGCTCAACAAGAGTCTGACGAACCGGACATCGGAAAGGGGGCCCTGAATGCCGCTTATCCGACAGGAGGCCGCCAAGGTCCTGTTGTGAACGCGGCAATTCCTTCCTCTGAGAGGCTTGCTAGCATTGACGATGAAGAGAAGGTCAGGGTCATCGCAGAGCAAGATTTGCAGGGTTCCCGAAAGCAGGTAAAAATCCTCAGCATCTACGAGAAAGGCCCATGGGAATTGACAGTTTGGACAGACTTACAGCGGGTATATGCTTATGTGGCTCAGTTTCCAAGCGACTGGTGTCATTTATGGCGACATTGGAACCTCGCCTCTTTACGTCTACTCGTCCACCTTTTCGTCCCAACCTCCCTGGGAGGATTTGGTTGGCGCTCTCTCCATCATCATTTGGTCACTTACCCTGATCGTCACCGTCAAATATTGTTTCGTCGTACTGCGCGCTGACGACGATGGGCAAGGAGGCACCTTTGCTTTGTACAGTCTTCTGTCAAGGTACACCCACATTGCTCGTCGCGATCCCAGGGAGATTGCTGGAGCTCCCATCCAAAGATACCTCACAAATGACCTAAAAACTGGTGGCAAGAGCCTGAGAGGATTTCTTGAGCGTTCCAAGATATCTCAGTTCCTGCTCCAGTTTATTGGTGTGTTGGGCGTCTCTATGGTCATGGCTGATGGTGTTTTGACACCAGCTCAGTCCGTCCTAGGTGCCATTCAGGGCATCAAGGTTGCCAACCCTAATTTGGGTACATCTGCCATTGTTGGCATCTCATGCGCAATTCTGGTAGTTCTATTTTTCATCCAACCATTTGGAACATCGAAGATCGGGACCTCCTTCGCGCCCATTGTCACAATTTGGTTCCTCTTCAACTTTTGCTCCGGCATCTACAACCTTGCAGTTCACGACTACACGGTTCTCAAAGCCTTCAGTCCTCATTACGCCTTTACCTATCTCGTGCGTAACGGACATGAAGGATGGAAGTCACTCGGTGGGCTGCTTCTAGCTTTCACTGGCGTTGAAGCCCTCTTTGCAGACCTCGGTGCATTCAGCAAGCGTGCAGTGCAGATCTCTTGGATCTGCCTGGCCTACCCATGTTTGCTGCTGGCATACATCGGGCAGGCGGCGTACATCTCGCGCGACGAGTCTGGGACAGCATATACAAACCCATTCTTTAATACTGTGCCACCGGGAAGCTTTTACTTCAGTATGGTCATTGCCGTGCTGGCGGCCATCGTTGCCTCTCAGGCGATGATAACGTCAACCTTTCAGCTCCTGATCCAAATCATGAGACTTTCATACTTCCCTCATATCAAGGTCGTCCACACCAGCAAAACATTTCACGAGCAGGTTTACATGCCATTGGCGAACTGGCTCTTGATGATTGGCACTGTCATCGTCACAGCAGTGTATAATAATGTAAGTAGTCCCGATTCGAACTTCACATTTCCCTGCCACCAGCAGATCAACTAATAACCTGATAGACCACCTCTTTGGGCAACGCCTACGGTGTTTGTGTAATCACTGTTACATTTAGTATGTTCTATTCAGCCTCTAGAATTCTAATCGCTTCTCACTCTTTGGTTTCTTTTAGTCACTACTTGTATGGTAGCACTCGTTGCCATTCTCGTTTGGCGACTACCAGCTTACGTTGTACTTCCCATCTGGCTCGTTTTCGCATGCCTTGATGGAGCTTTTCTCTCTTCAGTCTATGAAAAGGTCCCGGATGGCGCCTGGTTCACTCTCCTGCTTGCGGTCATTCTCTCGTCGATCTTCACCCTCTGGCGCTTTGGAAAGGAGTGTCAGTGGAAATCCGAGTCTGAAGACCAGCTTTCTGCTGAATCGTTGTTGGACATCAGCGCTGCCACTTCTACCACGGGCCATTCGTCTGTATCCCTGACCTCAGCTTTTGGCGGCTTACCAGTTTCTACAGTGCCCGGCATAGGCATCTTCTTCGATAAGTCTGGGGACCCAGCGACCTTGCCACCCTCTTTTGCAGAGTTTGTGATTAAATTTGCCGCGAGACCAGCGATTATTGTGCTATTCAATATGCGACCTCTTCCAATTCCCTCGGTACCTCTCTCTGAACGATACATTGTCACCCGCGTCGGTAGGATAAACGCATGCTACAGCGTCACACTCCGACATGGCTATATGGATCATGTGCTATATCCAGGTCTTTCCCGTGATATTCTAGGACAAATAGAGCTAGCAGTTGCGAGTGGACGTCGAATCAATGCAATTGAAGCCGAGCTGCAGACACTGCGTTCTGCGTATGACTCTCGAATGGTATATATCTTTGGGAAAGAAACCATGAAAATTCGCAAACCGACTGCTGGCTTTAGATCTCCCTGGGTCTACATTCGAGCTTTTCTGTTGTGGATTTTCCTTTGGATCCGAGAGAATTCGCGAACTAAGCTAGCTGATCTTGATATTGATGCAGACAAAGTGGTTGAAGTAGGTTTTATCAAAGAGATCTAAAATGTCATTGGGATGAAATGAATCTCATCTAAGTAGAGTAAATTTAATTAATTCTCGCTTGGAAAGGTCCAGTATGAAAATGATTAAAACAATGGCTTTTGCGTGTTATGTACCCTGCATCATAGTGCTCGTACCTCGGAGGACTTGCTACATCGCAAACAGGTAACCGGCTGATTCGTCAACGCATGTGATACAGTATGTTTTTATTCTCCTAGAGAGGTAACTGATACTTTTAAATTATTCCGAAGTTGCCAGATAAATCAAGTATTAATACTCGAAATACCTGTTACAAAAACTGCCGTAGGCACAGACAGCTGACATCTCCGTAATTACGACCAAGGTAACGTGTGTGGTTAACTACCAGGATTAAGTTAACCAAAGAGAAAAATCCCTCAGCTCTGCAGGAAATAGCGGCGACACTAGAAATTAATACGAGCAAGGCACCTACCGGCCGGTGCCTACCCTACCGATCTAATAAAGGCGTATTTCCCCAGCTTCTCATTCACACCACTTCTTACTTGTAGATTAATTTTTCAAAAATTTTATCGCCCATCGACCGTACCCTTATCAGCTTTGAGAATGGACATCCCGAAATTTACTCGGGTCATCCGTGGAACACCTGCCCCAGGATCTTCTTCGAATAATTCCAATGTATTATCAGCGGGATTGGTGATTGGGCTAGTCTTTGTGCTTATCCTCACTTTCTATATGACGAAGTACCGCGTACTACGCTATTGCATTCCCCGCACACAGCAACATTCGAAAAAGCACCCTGAGGTTTTGAGTTACGAAATGCTCCGAAGCATGCCCACAATCAGACATGGCGTATCTTCTCCACCCCGGCAAGGAATTTTGACCTTGTCACCCTGTGATGCGGAACCGACAGGAGATAATGAATCCTGCAGCGTGTGTACAGACAGCTTCAGATATGGTGCTACTCTACGACAACTACCTTGCGGTCATCAATTTCACATCGTGTGTATCGATCCGTGGCTGCTGAAACGGTCGGCAACCTGCCCTTTATGGTTTGTGTTCCAATTTAATCGGAATTTATCGTGATTGCCGTTGCTAAACGTCAGCCCTCTACAGTCGCAGTGATGTTTACTCAAAGCTCCAATCGAACAACTCGCCGGGCTTACCCCATATGAAGCAGGCAAAATCAGCTCTTCACAACAGCCTCTGGATTCCAAGACGTCTAGTTAAGTGAGCATATCGGAGAAAACTACACGAGAGCCTAATGCATACAGCAGTTTGCCCAAGACACTCCAGGTAATGGAGTGACTAATTTATCGCCCGTTCAGGACTCACTCTCTACTTCGCATCCGAATCGCCCTCCACCGGCCGTGCTGCGGCCTATTCCAGAGACGTTCGATGAAGAAGCCTCCATCGGCAATCGACCCACCCGGTGAGACAGCAGGTCTTTTGACAATGGCAACAGGAGGAGAATATTGGCACTAGATAACTCAGGTCTATCCGCTTGATTGTCAAAAGACTGTGATTGTATCACGAGTAGGGGGGTCTACCAACCAGATAATGGGAAAATCCAAGCATTTCTCCCCTCACTAGAATTTAGTAATAAGAAAAGTTGCTCTAGCACAAGTGGTAGTATTGACATTGATAAATGTTCTAAAATCGGCATGAGAACCGATGATAGACTTGGCTTTATTGCAGAGTTCCGAATACTTGCAAGCAATAATTTGGACCTCTGGCTAGACCACTTGTTTTGGGGCACGAGAGCACGGTCTCACGACCGTCAAAGGTCGATGAGCATTCTTCTCGTAATTTTTAGGGCTAGACCTGCGCATTTCCCAACAATGACAAACTGCTAGCATCTGGTCAAAAGTTTGGCCCCATTCATTAGGCGCCTTTGTTCTTTCATTGACGCAGAAAACACACAAGGTAGGAGCTTCTTATTCTACCCCTCCCTGGCGAGCAGCTTAATTTATCAAACCATTTATAGTGGAAAAGTGTTTTATAGTTTTCTTAGATCTTCGTCAATCTCATACGCGACGAAGAAAATGGGCATCGTCAAGTTCAAATTTTGGTTGGACTCTGGCGCACTGAAGAATCTCAAGATGCACAGTAACATATACTACCTAGCTAATTTGACTTGGCTTCATGTAATAATACATACGCAGTCTATGTAAGTTTCTCTATACTGAGAATCATATGATGCTATGGAATTAACGGTTAGGTTAGGATAATATAAAACGCTAGATGAGTGAGTTAAACGGCGATACCCATGAACACGTTTTGTCCCATGAGAAATTGGGAAGGGATATTGATCGGGTTTACCAACGCTCATTCAGTATTCACATCATACTGCTCAACGAGTTGCTCGTTCGGCAACATAATGGCTCGATCCAATTCGTAGGGTAAGCCTCGGTGGCGACCCCGGATCATCACGGCGCATAAGATGAGCTTACTGAATGTGGTTAACTCGCCAGCCAACGAGGTCGATACAGTTGGATAGCCAAGACTTAGCCCAACATTTGCGCTGGAGGAAAGTTTGTGATTAGCAAAAATTGGTGCAATTGGTCGGGAATAATACTCACTATGCCGAAGTCACTTCAAAGAGGACGGGGAAAACAGCAATGGCCTGCGCATGGTTAAAATAAGTTGCGAGAAAATAATCCTGAAGCCAAGAAGGACTTACCGGGTCAGATGTGTCTGAGATTCGGCTTGCCTCGGCAATACAAATGAGAAAGGTACCAAGAAAGATGTACCATAAGTCGAAGCTCAGCTGATTTCGCATATGAGTTAAGAGGTACGACGAGCCTTTCTCCTCGTTGAGCTGTATTTCCCTCTCATAGATTCCCAAAGACTTCTCTTCGTATGTGTTTGATGCGCGCATGCTTACAGCGATGGGGAAAACAGAGATATACATCATGATAAGCAAGCTGAATTGGACTGCGGGGTTGACATTGGCCAGATTGAAAGTTGCGGTTCCCGTGTGGCGGGCGGAAGCAGCCTGAAAGATTGCGGCCAAAATTCGCTTCCCGACTGGCAAAGCCGAAACCTCAGGGTTGTGCAAGTCCAAGAGGAGAATGAGTAGGACATCGATGAAATTAAGGCTGAAAATAATCCCAAATAGGATCCAAGTCGGTCGACTGGGGAAGAGAAGAGTGTAGCATCGACGTGGGTGGTTCAAAAGGAACGAAATAGGTTCCTGGATCGGGGCGTCCTTCGAGAAGAGTTTGGACATGGTCCAGATGAGGAGACGAAGAAAGACGGGGTAGAGTGTGTTTCCGGCAAAGGCAAGGAAGCTGAGGAGTATCATCGGCCAAGCAGCATCGCGGAAGGAGATCATGGAATCTGGTGTAAGAGTGAAGCCCAGGTTGTCTACCATAGTTTGAGCAGAGTAAAACGCCCTGTGCAAGCAACGATCAGATACAGCACTGGACAAGCCACAGAAAGACGACTTACCACCAGTTCTTGTCCTGAGCTATCTCTTGAAGATAGTCTTTGTACTTGGGATTGGCGTATTGTATCCAACCCACTAACCCGATGGCTCCAAAAAGATGAATACCAAAAAAGTAGCCTTCGCAGGGTGGTTAGTTGATGCGTATTTTGAGGCGAAGCAGGTGGTGCGAGATACCAAACACGATTTTGAGGAGAAGCTTCAAGCTCCGATACTCGATTCCGCCCAGTCTCTCGCGATCAACACTAGTAAGACCGTGAAATTGGGAATTGCGGCCGATAGTTGCATTTCGGGAGAGGGAGAGAGAAATCAGGTCGTCATTTATCGGCCGGGATTGCGACTGACGCGACATAACAGACGCAGAACGCCTTCGCTCTGCGCTCGAACCCAAGACGAAGACTGATGAAGCGGCAGTGACAATGCGATCCATGGCCAGAGACTCGGATAGAACCTGTGACTCGTCAACGCGACGGCGTCGGACGGTGTTTCCAGAGGAGCTGGGGCCATGTAGATCCTCGGCATTCACATCTGGATTTGTTTAGCTAAAGTCCAACAACAGGGGCGCAACTATGCGAGTTAGCACTCACCATCCGGTCGCTTTTCCAATTCGTCATCGTCAAACTCGAGAAAAGGAGCGCCTATGGGAAGTTAGTTGAAGTAGACATCCAAAGCACTAGACGCAATCGTACCTCTGTCGCGGTCGCGTGGGCCTGGGATGTAGAGCGTGGCATCTTTTCGTGGGTGTCGCTCGGTGGCAGGGTCGAAGGCGATGTGAGGGCCCGATTTCTTGGGTGCCTGCTTGGTATCGGTCTCTTGGCTCGCGTCATGGCCTGTGGTATGGGCTTGGATGGTTGCGTCATCATCATTGGGCACGATACTGGGCCCAGTGGCTTCAACGTCGGGAGGACTGTTTGGATTCATCTCCCGCGGCTGCCGGCGGCTCAGCATTTCGGGCCCTGGTCCCGTTTCATCATCAGCAAACGAGAGTCATTGGAACAAGGGGGGTATGGACACGCTGACCTTTCTTCTGCAAGTGCTTCCTGAACCAAACGAGGCGAACAAGCACGACAAAAGCATTGATGAAGCCCAAGTTAGTGAACATGGGTATGAAGTAAATGTACAGCTGCTGGTACGTTTTTAACTCTTTAACGTCAACACTGTCGCACGCATTCTCGTGGTTAGCAGATGTCTATACGCGCATTGCTCGAGGGAGAAACGCGTACGTGTTTAGGCCTGATTCAGTTGCGGCGCTAGCTCCAAAGAAGTACGCATCAACGGCCCTCATATTCCCCTGAGGGTAGAGAGCCGGAATGGCCAAAATGCTCATGAAGAGAATCCAAGCATCTAGAGTTTCAATATCAATACCTCTCTACTTTTCGCGAGAGAGCGCGGTAAACGTACAATGCAGGGTGATGAAGTTTATGGGAGGCCGCCACATGATCAAGGTTGGTGCCAACACGAATTGGGAACAACGAGGGAGAAGAACGGAACGACTATGAGGGTAAATGCAAGATGAAAATAAAATTTTCTGTTTGATCTACCTGTGCGATTAAGTAGGTTCAATTTGAACGCCCCGCTGGATGCCTCATCTCCTTTCGATGAGCGAATTTCTCCTCAGGGCCAAATACTGATGGTGGAGGCGATGCCCCATCCAAAACATCTTGTACTAACAACCATGAAGTACTCGGGATATTCCCTTTGCTAAGATTTGGAACCTGTGGGCCTCCCCTGTCTGTTTAAGGAGTGACATTGGAAATTAGAGCCACGCTAAAGCCAGCACGGGCCAAAGCAGGCACGTGTGTTCGAGGTATGAACGTCAATAGGCCAATCAAGGCAGAGAAAAAGCGAGTATAAGCGTCGGAAATGACGTGGTGAGACGCTAGCGCAAACGCAAGCCAAGATTCATGTCGAGGTTCTCGGATATGGATGAAAGGTGCCACAAAGAATTAGTAGATCTGATTGAATGCTGGTTAAAGTGGGAACATAAACGAATATTGAAGGGAGAGAGAGGGGATAAGAAAAAGAAGAAAAAGAGGGAGAAGATGTCGATTGCAAGATGGTTCAAGTTCTGACGCTAATCGTTGTGTTGCAAGGGCTTAATTATGCTTAGCGGCTGTGGCGCTGTAACCCCGTCATCTTGCCCTACCCTATCCAGCCAAACCTTCGTCTTGCACAATAGCCCTGCCCCTAACCACCGGTATCATCGTGAATGTGAGGGAATTGCCTAGCGATACTTGAGCTTTAGGAGGCTAGCTTACCCAAAAAAAAACAAGGAACAAGAAGAAGAGAAAACCCTAGACAAAAAGAGACAGATAGCAATAAATGGACCACCACCCTTGCAAGACGGCGGCAAAGCATAAGGGTCGTCCGCAAATCGGCCAGGTTGCTGGTGACATCTTATCGTAGTCATTCACCCAGTACCAAATTTCACAGACTCTATGTGAACAGGAGCTATTACATGGAGTCAGCTCATTTCTTAGACGCGATCAATCCTTCTCTCATTAAAATATATATCAGTCCCTCTGAGCTGGAGCTGGTAGGTTCCGTTATACCTATCATCCAAGCTCATAAAAAAAACACCTATTCAGAAATGATTCACCAAAAAAAAAATGGTAGTGGGACAAGCCCTTACTGAATATAGGGAGACTCATCCAAGAACTAGAGAGAATAGACCTCACAGACAACACTATGCAGAAAACCGAAGTATTGATGAATCACGCGGCCACAAGGATCAGAGGGCAGACGCAGGGATGAATTGACAAGATACCATCCGAACCATGCATGAGACAACTGTTACCACTGTTATGGTGCAGTTAACATGTGCTATAGAATTTACAAAAATTGGACAGCAGATTGCTAACACGCTTGGCCTCAACGAGTGGCAGGGGACTTCATTCCCTCTACTTCGCTAACATCTAGGTGACAGTGAGAATCACGAGGATGAAGGGTGCAGCGTGGGAACCAATACTGAAATGGTATAATTCTGAGCTGCGAAGGTGGTGTTGGAAATCCCGGCGTCATTCAGGCAGCAGAAAAACTGTTTTCTCGTAAAGGCAGTCTGTACCGAAGGCTAATGATAGAAATATTGGCGCAGCAATAACTTAAATCGACGAGGTGGCAATTAATACCGCCTGTCAGATCGAATCGAAGGAGAAAGGTCTGCGAATGGCCCTGAAGCCACAACTGGATCCGCGGAAATTATACAGAAATAGTGAAGCAAGCGGATCTAGAGGAAAACTGACTTGTCGTCGTTGACAAGATGGCCGCAGTGTCATATTGGAATCAGATTTGTATAGTGGATTATCTACATGATAAGTTCGACAGTGGACCTTGGGCTTCCGGAGATCCAAAATGGCAGCTGTTTTTGCCAGACGGTTGGAGATGACGTTAGCCCCAGATCACGAATCAAGATCTGGCCACTTAATTGCCTCGGAATGACTACTCTCAGTATATAAACAAGACCCCCAAGGCACATTTCGAGCACTAGACCGAAAACTCGAACGAGGTCGAAAAGGGTGATGTCAAGTATAATGTTAATGCGGTGAAGGCATTCATTTAGGAGCCAAAGTGGATGCTACAAGTCACATTGAAGGAACTCATCTCTCTCCGGGAAGCTTTGAACCTGAATTTCTTTTTGAATTTGCTTATTATTCAGCGGTGGCATCTTTGTAATTCCTTTTAAGGGTACTGGGAAGTAAGTTGTATGTGAAATGCTCATTGGCACATTGCTGCTTTCCTTGGAGGTCATCTTAGTCAATATGCCTTAGGGTATTCTTGTTTCGTGATTGGTGATGAATGTGGTGGTGAGCTGGCTGTTACCTTAGCACGCTCCAAGGGATAACCCTTATTCCATTCCGCTCATTACTTTTATTAACACTTGCTTTCCCTGTCGAATTCATTGCAGCAGTTTCTGAAGTTGAGGCTCTCCAGCTGCCAATGTCTGATCGTTGAGGCTAATGAATCGGTAAATATTAGTCAGAGACAGAAGGCTGTTTTGGCTGCTTATTTGGAAACACTCCTGGCTGGCATGGAGAAGGTTTTGTCTCATGCCGACCAGGACTGGTTGGAGTCCATTAGGAACAGGACCGTCAGAATTCCTCCAAAGCGTTGTTTAGGTCCCTACAAATGGCATGTTTACGAATTTCCATCATGGAGGACCTTTTTTCTTCGCCCATTACACTCGGCAGGTGGCAGCCCAAGCATCAGGCATTTTCCATGCTTTGAACAGTGTCTGTTTGAGTCGCATTCAGGATTGTCCATGTCTTTTTTACTTTTTACGACTAGAATCAGCCCGCGTCTTGTGTTATAGTTGGTGCCGGTTCTAGCATGTGCGCTTACATACCGTTTGGCCTGTGTGATGTACGAGCGTAACAAATCGTGGACGTCCAAGCGCACCGTAGCGCGAGTGGCGTCGAGTTACTTGACTGCTTGATTGTCCACATTGTAACAGTGCGCACGGCGGACGGCTACATACACACGGACTCACATGACTGTGGTGTCATTTCTTTTCTCGGGGCTACATGGCATCAGCATTTCGCCCAGGCATCCTGGGATATGCAGATGAAACATTAGGTCATCTCTTTGATGTTCCGGGATAACATGACTGTTGTAATCGAGGGTGTCTATTCTTCGTCCCAATAACGACGGTGGTCTCGAGGCACCTGTTGGTGGGCCCATCTCTGACTACATTCGGTCATATCACGGTTCATTTTCATTACCGTCCGAGCACTGACACCAAAAATATTGCGGTTTGTTTTTGCATGCAGATGCAGAATCTATAACCAGGTTAAGTATAGGCCTTGGAAATCTTCAGGCAGTCATCCAATAGCTGTCAGTTTGTCTGATTGTCAAATATCTACAGCCGCGACGGAGGTGCCGTCAGACAATTCCAAGTCAGGTAAGCGTACGGCCAGCGCGTCAAGGCTTCATTGGTGATCTACATCGGCTAGGGTGTAGAGTGCGCCACACATCATGATGTAGATTCGAGGAACATGTACCCGGAGTACAATCATCGAAGGGCTCGGCACGGGGCTGGAATGTTGCATCCCATTGAATCGCATAATTTGCCCTCGATGTCAATGTGGCTGGGTGACTGCATATTTTGGTATGTCGGGGACTAGAGCCAATAAATCAAAGATCTTCACAAGACTACACTAGGCAAACTCTGCTCGCGATTGATGACTGTTGCTAGTCTAGGGGTTCGTCTGCCCCCCCTGCTTTCCACTAGTTGTACCATGTCTCACAGTTTTGTGTCACCAAATGTCCAACTTCCCTGTCGCGAATCCCCGCGGTTAGCTGCCGGGTTTGGTGATCATGTGCTGACTGCCGACGATCTTTTAATTCTTCGGCTCATGGTTGATATTGTGGGTATGCTCGGTAAGGTGGGCGAGTTCGGGAGGCTGATTGGAAAATGGAGAGACTGCAACGCAGAAGATGGTAATCAAGGGGTTAACATTAAAAAGTGAGATGTATATTATTCGTGAGGTATTTTCGCTAAAATTACATGCTAAACAGAAAGATCATCGTATATGGCTGCACAAACATGCAGAATAGTATTATTTCGTTACAGAGACTGATATCATCAGTACCCATTTGAACTTGACTTGGCCGCGTTTATGATGACATCGCTGGCCTTCTGTGATACCATATACAGAGGCACAGCGATGTAAAAGCCAGGGATTTTTGGGAAGACACTTGCGTCAACCACTCGCAGACCCTGAGTACCGCGTACAGTAAAGTTACCATCAAGCACAGCCATAGGGTCACCATCAGCACCAATAGGGCAGGTGCACGAAGCATGGTGGCCCCAGGCCTCATTCTTGAGGAATTGTTTGGCTTTCGCCTTAGTATTGGTAGCTGACCCAGGCCAAACCTCGTTGAAGCTTCCATCAAGGGGAATTAGACTACTGAACGCTTGTCGCGAAAATTGGAAGCCTTCGTAGGCAGCCTGAAGATCCTTATCAGCCTCTCCATTGCTATTTACTCCCGAGTCAAGGTAGTTAAAGTTGATGATTGGCATGTCTCTTGGGTCGGTAGATTTCAAGGTAACGGTGCCAGCGTTGTTTCGGCTATGGGCCTTGAGAACAATCCACGACCAATGCTGAGCATCGGCAATCGCGTCACTAGAGTATCCAGGATAGTAGCCAGTAAACTTGGCAGGTGCACCAGAGACGAGCAGATCAGGTTCGCCGTCAGAGACAGAAGACTTTATCACGACTGCGATGGCGATTCCGTTGGTTGCATAAACGCCCTTCGTAATTGGATCAATACCATTCTTATACTGGTCGAAACACGGATCAGGCGTTGTCTGCAAGAAGGTGCACTTGGATGTAAGAAAAAAGTCGCTGTTGGTCTTGCCGATAACCGTGTTCTCGTAGCGATCCTGCATGTTGGTGCCAACACCAGGAAGATCAACCACGACGGGAATCTGAAAAGAATTTAGTTCCTTCTTCGGCCCGATACCGCTCAACTTAAGAAGCTGTGGTGTGTTGAAGGCGCCGGTAGAAATGATGATTTCGCGTTTGGCATTGACGCTGCCAGATCCAGTAGGTGTAGCCGACCCAGAGCGAGGATCAGCGCGGTATAGACTTGCTCCCTCCAGGTAGTCGACACCGATGGCGCGCGGCTTAGTTCCATTGGTGTCAAATCGGATTTTAGTGACCTGTTCCACTGTGAGCACGCGTCATATGTAGCTGGTCCCCATTTGAACTTACCAGTGTGTTGAGCTTGATGTCGAGGTAATACTTGCGCGAGCCATCTGAATTAACGGCATTCGCTGTGTTCAGGATGAGATCCCGGACACCGCCGCGCACCGAATCAGTCATTGACAATGGGACTTGGTACAGGCCGGTCTTGCTGGTCTGACCGGGGGCATTGAGATCGCGAAGCAAGACTTGGCCAAGCCCTGCCACGGTGTTGATCAAAAAGCCCAGGAGACCTTTGCCCATAGCGGAGGCCGCAGAAAGGATCAGAGACAATAGCTTCTGGTCCTCGATAACCAACGAAAGAGATGTAAGAGATAGCCCAAGCCAACCGTTGTAGCCATGGCCCACAATGCTACTGGGCAAGTACATATTCTTCTCAATCTTTTGGAAAATAGCCCGCATGTTGCTTGGGCTCCACGAGTTATCACCGGTGAGGCTCGCAATATTGCTCCAGTCGCTATCATGGGCATAGACAGAGATGAGGGCGTTGTGGCGCGAGCATCCGCCCAACGTGCCTGCTCGTGGATACCATATACCAAGAGGCGTGGCGCCAGATGGCGGGTTGGCGCCGACATAATAGCTGCCATCTGTTTGCTGGTAGGTCATCTTCGAATCCAGCTTTTGCTGGTTGATGTCAGGGTAGTGATTCACGAAGTAGTTCCATCGCGTATCCGTGAACTCGGTAGATTGAAGATGAAGCGCTGGCACCTTCTCAGTCCAGCTATCGCCAGAGTCACCACCTGCGTCAATCAGCAGCACCTTGTAGCCCGCAATGGCGAGGTTGGCCGCCACTGGACCTCCTCCTGGGCCTGAGCCGACGACAACATAGTCGTAGTCGCCTGTGCTATTCCCATCTCGCTTATCAGGAGAGGGATCATTTCGAGGCTCATGTCGAGGCTCATATCGAGGCTGTCGCAATGATGCCTTCCTAGGGGCAGAGCTACTCTCTAGTCAGTATTGAGTTCATTGAGGTCAACCGTGTACATACGCCGATAAGGCTGTGCCTGCGAGTAGTGAAACCCAAGTGAGGGCATCCGAGACACGCATCTTGGCTGATGAAGGACCGATGGTGTACAGAAGAAGAAGCACGACAGCGGGTAAG
This sequence comes from Calonectria multiphialidica, assembly GCA_020623665.1. NCBI lineage: Eukaryota > Fungi > Ascomycota > Sordariomycetes > Hypocreales > Nectriaceae > Calonectria > Calonectria multiphialidica. The sequence goes on from JAHVYC010000010.1 coordinate 794,844, forward strand.
GTGAGCACCAACAGGTCTTAGACCGCTGCAGAAGGAGGAAATGCAAGCCACGAAACGTCGCTTGGCGACCAGAGAAAGCGGGACGGCTCAGCTGTGCTTTTCAGAACGATCCCATGGGAAAGCCGTTGGGATCTCCCGGTTGATGTGCGGGGAGGTTAGATTACACAAATGGAGGTGCGACGCGACAGGCGGGAAACAGAGTTCATATCCCTAGGGGTCCAGGATTGTCAAAGGACGATTTTCTTGCGAGGGGCATCCTGGGACGATCGCATGCGCATCCTCACAGGGCTAATGTCAAAGATCCACGGCCCTGTCTCGGTTTGAGCCCAAGGAACCACAGAAATAATTCCTGGGGGGAAGGTTCTTTCTGCTGCCCGTGCAAGGTGGTATTTACTACACACCAACCATCAGCTAATTTGGTGGCGCGCCAGGGGCAGTTCTAGGCTGTGGTTGGGCGCTGCCATGAGCTGAGCGATCTTGACCACTTCGGCACAAGCGTACCCACTCGGCGTGAGTTGGCCTGTAACACAACTGAGTGCGGCTGTTCCTGGCCTGAGGACCTGAGTTTGGAAAAACGAACCAGGGGGAGCTAACAGCGGGTAATGTGTGCCGGCCAGAATAATGACATGACAACCGAAATGGCGACGGACGCCACCTGAGGTGATGGCCTGTTGGTATATTTTAGTGCTCATGTCACTGGAGGAGTTGCCCGACGGGCCCAAAAAGACGGACGAATGAATGAATGATAGTGGTATTAACGGCTCAAGTTTCTATTTTTAAGTGGTATCTTCAAGCTCAAGGCTCTCTGTAGTAGTCCGTAAAAGATTGCAAAAACTCCAGCATTAGGATGTATTGTGGGACTGCTCCGAGTCCATACCGTCTAACGCGCCAAAAAAAAAAAAAAATAGAAAAAGGAAAAAGTCAAGTGGCAAGGAATTCATCAAGATTCCGGGTATCGTGTCGTTCATGCATCCTCCAAGTATGTTCGGTTTTTTCGTGATGGTGTGCGCCCAACGTGAGGATGGCTAAAATTGCTGTGGCTTCTGTGGTTGTTGTAGTTGGAATGACCCGCATTGGGTCGAGGACCGAAGTATTCTTCGTCTTCTTCATAATAATGTCCGTAGTCTCGCTCCCCCGTATGCATCGGGCTGGCAGGTCTCACTGATCTTAAAGGTCTAATAGGACCTTTGTGGTTCATATCTGTAAGTTCGACTTGTTGCTCCTCCTGCTCGTATTTTGGCCACTCTGATTGCATCGCGACGCCCGGTTGAGTCGATGCTCTTGATGAGTTTTTCTGCGTGCTTGACATGGTCTTCGATTGGTTTGAAATATTGGCGTAATTAGATTCGTCCTTGGTTGTACCAAACGCCTTGGGGAATAGTCGGACAAGCAGAGATCGAATGGCAGGCATACATGCGCAGATTATGCCAACTGGTACTTCAATTGTGCTCCAGTATCCAACCTCTGTATAATCCTCTAATATCAAGTTAGTATGAGAAGTAAATAGCTGTATAAATTTTCCTTTGTGATACTTACGCGTTACGTTTTGGGTTGTGGCATAGGTAGCCAACGACTGTAGTCTGACCACACTGACGATGGTAACACTGCAAGGCAGTTAGCAATTAACTCTTAAAGTCCAGTGGCAATTGGACTAACAAAAACCCAACACTGAACATCATTAAAGCCTGAACCTTTTTGGTAAAGGACAAGTTCAGTTTCCACAGTTCCGGGAGAGGTAGCAGAAGCGTGGCCAAATCCAGTAAAATAGTGACCCCGGCCGCTGTCCAGCCCTGAATGTTGATGTTGTTACATTTCGCCTCGAACTCTCCGTCCCACGCTTTCCAAGCACCTGCAATGGGTTTGCATTGGAAGATGGAAATAATCTCCCATACAATGAAGAATGCGACATTGAAGCCAATTAAAACCCAACATGTGATTTGTGTTTGCCGTCGCGGGAATACTCTCAGGTAGAAGAGCAGGATCGAGATCTTTGTCACCGGTAGAGCGCCCAAGTAGAGTAGTTCGTCCCAGAAAAAATACTGCATGCACTTGTCTTAGCTTGTAGTTTCAGAGCCAATCAGCAAGAATGCTTACGTAGAGAAACTTGGTGACATTATCAGGGTCGACGTTCCAAATATCCTGGCCCAGAGCGATTTCGGAAACTAGAGGCGCCGTCAGCTGCTGCGCGTGTGAATTGAAAAGAGAGAACTCACTTGGAATAGAAATCACGTTAAGCGGTATCATCATCGCCTGTCAACCCAGTAAGCATTGGATAGATAGCCTGGGCAAACACCGCAAGGGACATACCACCGCGAGAAGCAAGACCCAATCATCCGCTCCCCATGTCTGAGAAACCAGGAAAAGTCTCGCAACTACTCTCAGGAAAAACGCCAAGAGGCCCAGCGCCAGAAACACAACACCAATTACCCATACCAATTCGCTGCGGTCTCTTGATGGCACGTTGCACTGTTGCTTGGAAAATCTTTGAACCACTTTCCGAAAAATGTCAGCGCACACCAAAGGGGCCAAAAAGGAAGGAGTCGCGTACGCAGGGATTCTCTTATCGTGCAGTTTTGGTGTATACAAAGGGAAATTTTCTCGTTCAGGTCGACATTGGTACATATGCAGGTGATGTTACCGAGTAGGCAGGTCGAGTCCAGGGTCTCGGTTGTGATGCAACTCATCTGCTCGCTTGTAAGCCAAATGGAGATTCGAAATCGCTCAAAAGGGAACGTACGCCGCACTGGGGGACCGAATCCTGGCTCACGGGGGCAGCAGCCAAAACACCTGCCGCTTGGGAAGCAGCCAGTATCAAGGCTGCAAAGGCGAAGAGCCGCATTGTGTCCCCAATTTCCGATGATGAATACCCGACAAAGAAAGCGGCGACAAAGAAAAAAAAAAGAAGCAGAGGAGGAGGGGAGAATATGAGTGTGGTGCAGAGTTGATGCAAGCTATTGACTAGTCCTACGATGGATTCCCGATCTGTTTCATCGGCCGCTTCCACACAGGAGCACAGACAAGCGGGTTCCAGGGCTATCCCACTGATTGCTGCTGATTGCCATGGGTCAGGCCCTAAGCTGGCACTGCCGGTTCTTTACGTAACTGGCCAAGACATTGCACTAGTCATGTGGATTATCCCGTTGGGCCAGCCGAACGAGGAGCTAATCCACGGGTAAGGAGAGGGACGTTCCGAATTCCAGGAAGAGCATGTCGGGGCGGCATTTCCCCGGAGCTCGATGCAACACTCGGCAATGCAACCCACTATTGGGGCTGGATGACAAGTCCCTTGCAAACTCAGTTTACACGAACTTTCATCGGCCAACTCGGGAGGCAGTCCAGGTCTGGGGTTTCTTGAGAACCCGACTAGAAGGCTGGACAGTGCTCGCCCGTCCAGCAAATCCTTGGTCAGGCAGCTGAGCCGCCGTGGCTGCTGCGAGGGTCATCCAGCCTTGCTAGGTCCCGCTAATGTGGAGGGAATCTAGCTGACGCAGAGAAGCATTGACGGAATGTGGGCGCATCCAGGGGAGGGTCCTGACGCTCTTCGAGAAGTTGGATGGGAGCCCCCTTGACGCGTCGTATTTCGCTCTGTGGCTGACCCCTTCAACCGCTGCCGTCAGTGAATCTGCCGCCAGCATGGGGGATCGTACGGAGCGCAAGGATCCGGAGTGCCGGACACGATAGGGTTTCTCCACATGGCCGGGGGCCCGTCGCCGGCACTATGCCGTATTCCAACGGCCAATTATGCGAGACCGCGTGCACGTCGCAAATATATCTGCCGCGAAGAGGCCGCAATTGATCGGCTTCACTGAGTGCCAGACCAAGAGCTAAGAGCGGGATTGAGGTCAACAACGCCATATTATCCCGCAGGCTAAATCGTATAGCGCCTGGACCACTCTCCCGCTTGGACCTGGGCCAGCCGTGCAGCTTTCAATGCTCCATAATTAAAACAGGGGCGCTGGGGAAAATCACTTGCAGATCGATGCTCTGTCCAGCTAGTCATTCAGGACCCTGCCTGCTAGGCGCTGGCCAGTTTCACGCGAGCTCGCTCCTCAGTCATGGTGCGGGGGCTTCGCTTTGACCAGCAGAAGGGCCGAGCTCGTAATTGAAGGGCTCCAGGGGGGTTTTGCTAGGATCTCCGTGAAACGTCTGTGTTTGTCTGCGGAAGGTGGACGACGCCCTGACTCAGGTGCAACATGAAGCCAATCAGACATGCGACGATATGACGATTGGCGATATCTACCCTGCAACCTGATGACACTCGGGATCCGCGAGACGCGCCCAGGCCCAGGGGTGGCCCAGTCAATCGGCAGCTCATGGATGGATTTGTTTACCTAGAGGTCAATCAAACCGATGCCATTCCTCCCCTACTAGTGAAGCCAAATGCTCTTCAGGTCCCCGCTGACAAAGGATCGGCATCATGACCAAGGAGCGTGTCCCAATTTCCAATATTTTGCCATTCTCTGGCGTCCCGGTGGACTTACAACCACCAACTCGCGACGTTGACTCGATAACTGGCTCGCACATTCGCTCCTTACGCTCACTCGCTAGCTAGCCACGGTATTATGAAGTGGCATTTCGTTCTTTTCACTCTGCCCTGTCTTGGCAGTGGCGCCTTCGGCTTTCCCGCCCTCGCAGACGACGCAGCCGCCAACGGCGCCGCCTCCAAACGCCATGGACATCCAGCCGGCGTTTTACATGGCGCCCCCAAAAAGAGAATTCTATTTGACCCGATGACAGCCCCGATAAATGTCAGCGGCGACCACAAATTCATCCCGCCAAACTTCGCAAAGGGCGACCAGCGAGGGCCCTGCCCGGCCCTGAACGCGCTGGCGAACCACGGTTACATCAGTCGCGATGGCGTCACGAGTCTGGTCGAGGTCTCGCGGGCCGTTGACGACGTGTTCGGGATGGGTCCGTTGCTGGGAGGAATTCTGTCGACAATGGGTACGGTATTCGTCGGAAACCCGCTGTCCCTGAGCCCCGGCTTCTCGATTGGTGACACTGCCTCGGGAGCGCAAAACCTATTGGGCAACCTTCTTGGACTATTGGGTACGCCTCGGGGCTTGAACGGCTCACATAACATCATTGAGGGCGACTCCTCCAATACACGCGCCGACCTTTACATGACGGGGGATGCCTCAACCTTGGTCATGTCGCAGTTCCAGGCTTTCTACGACCTCTCGCCTGGTGAAGGCAACTACAACTTCGATCTCTTCATAGACCAAGCCTCAGCTCGCTTCAAGAATGCAGTCGCGACCAACCCGAACTTCTACTATGGACCATTTACCGGCATGATTGCGCGAAATGCTGGCTACTTCTTCGCTGCCCGTCTATTTGCCAACTATTCCAAGGAGAATCCCACCGACGGCGTATTGAGTGAGTAGTCTCAGCGGCCAAAGGAGGCAAACCATTGCTGACATGATGTAGACAAGGCGACGTTGAAGAGCTTTTATGGCGTTAGTGGCGATGAGGGGAGCCTCACCTACGATAGAGGTTGTGAGAGAATCCCTGAAAACTGGTACCGCATCCCAGTTGACTACGATCTGCCCCAGTTCAACCTGGATCTTATTGCCCTGATTCTGAAGCATCCCGAACACGGAAGGTATGTTTAATAAAGCTCGGAAGCAGGCAAGAAGATGTATACTGACATGCATTTAGCATCGGAGGTAACATGGGCGCAATCAACACTTATGCTGGCCTTGACATGGGCAACGTGACCGGGGGCTTGTTCAATGCCGTGAGTATTTTGGAAAGCAACAACCTGATGTGCTTTGCGTTCGAGGCCGTCAAAACTGTGGCGCCAAACTCCTTGTCTACCCTATTTTCTGTCATCGAGGGGCCTCTGAAACTTCTCACGAACGCTCTCGACATGGCTATCCTGAACCTCTCGTGCCCTGCCTTTAACGACTTGAGTGTTGGTGGGAAGAGTCTGGGCCAGGGCCTCAAGCAAACGTACCCTGGCGCTAGATTGACTAATAATGTTGTCTAATGTGTTACTTAAAGGGAGGGAATCACCAGGTGTGATGTTTTCCATCCAAATGTCCACAACATATATTAATACCCGTAAAATTAGACTGGGCCCACGAAGTAGATTAGTAGAATTGGGATATTCCAAATAATTATATTACAAGCGCCACATACACTCACTCTCCGATCACGCAACAGTGATCATGATATTTTCCCTCAGCGTAATGTCACCAGGGCTTTCCGCCAAATAGATGCGTTTGATTGAAGATATTATCGAGGACCAAAGGGACGCCCCACGCGATACCCACTTTATCAGAGCGGGATAGAGATACAGGGTAGGTCGAGTTCCGGTAAACCCAATCTCGAGGGTCAATGTTGTGGACCTGTCTGGGTTTCATGTTAACTCTGTGAATTGGTTTAGGGTGGCGTGATTGATTGTATCCGATTTATAACGATGCCTAGGGCTGATAAGGGTACCCTTGCAACCCTTTTTTGTGTTAAGTGCTCGGGGTATTTTGCTCAGTGCGGATAGTGATACTACACAACGCAAGAGATATCACCAGAGGCAAGACAAGTGCAAGGTTGGTTTTTTCTGGAAAGAAAAGTCGCCCAAAAATGTACTTATCTTAGTGCTTTACATTAAGTCATACTCAATCGTACTCAAATCGAGTTTATTCAGCATGCCACTGAACGCGTTTGGATGGCATAACGGAGTGACGACAGCCCCACATGGAGGGCTAGGGTGGGACACCTTGATAATCATCATTTTGCGGGATCGAAAATCATCCAACAAAGCAATTTGGCGCAGTGGAAGCGCGGTATGTTATGACTCACACATGACACCAAAATTCAACATTGCTAACTCATCCCAGCCGGGCTCATAACCCGGAGGTCGCACGATCGAAACGTGCAATTGCTAGGATAACACCTTCAAGTGTACAAAATTTTTTGGACTAATTTCTTCGTTTCTTTTTTGCCTCCTCTGCAGCCTGCATCGTATAACCATGGTTTCCAGCACTGACTACGCACGTCATCTGGATCGCAAACGCGTTTAATTTTTGTATGTCATTTATCTGGATCAACTAAATGTGTTTGCAATGAGATAGTATGGGTCAGTTCTCGTGGCAACTGGACCTGGGAAAGATAGGAGGCCCTGTATATTGTTTGCGACCCTCAACCTTGCCAACGCTGCACGGGTCATTCACCCGAACCACATCCCTGAAGACATTCGGTAGTTTGGGCAACCTCGTCACAGATCTCGCTTCGAGATAATTTTCGTCACGCGACGACTTGTGGGGCATCGGGTTTAGGGCCGAGACAAGGAACGCTATTCCAAATCAGGCCAACGCGCCTCCTGAGTGTCTGTACCACATGACGAGGCGCGGCTCCAAGGTGTGTGGTGCTGTATTTGCAATCTGAACAGTTAATTTTCGGATTGTGAGAATTGGCAAGAATATATTCGGGCAGTGAGTGATGTGTTTTGGCGGTCAAGGTCAAGTTTGGCAACCTGGCAGAGACGTCTCTGATCATGACGTGAAGACGCAATGGTAGGTTATTGACGCGTCAAGAATGCGGAGAAAAGGCCTCAGCATCAAGATTGATCTGTAAACTTCGCAAGTCGGCATCATCCAACACAATTATTAGTAGGCCGGTTGCGAAGACTCGAATACCAGCAACTTCTCTTCTGTCGGGTAACGTTTCCAAAATGCCAATAAAGCGGGCAAGAGGTGCATGCACGGTTTGCGCCCGGTCAAAGCGAAAGGTACTTGTGTGTTGCGTTTCGTGAGATACGGTCCCTAATCTCGTCAAAGTGTGACCGCAAACGCCCGCAGTGTTCTCGGTGCGAGAGGTCTGGTACAATCTGCGAGCTTCAAATCTTCAGGCCATGGAGACCGTCGGCTTTATCCAAAGATGACCAGCACCCACCCAGGGTCGCTTCGGATTCCACGGAACTGCGGAGTGACTTGATGGGGATCGACGAGATTCTGGATGACCAGTTTATTCAGAGTTGTTTGACACTAGAAAACCCCCCGCCTGGAGGCGGATGCAACGGATTGCCTGTCCGGGATTCACTGTTTGATCAAATTAGCGACATCGAACCCATTTTCTCAATGCTCCAGCATGAAAAGCCTCTGTACTGTCCAATGCCCTGTCCATCGGACTTGCAGACCTGCCCCAAACGACAATTTCTGTGGCAATACTTCATTCAGTATATGGAAACTGCCTTTTTGTGTTTGGATCCAATAGACACCATAGTGGCAGGGAACATGTACAGTCCGTTTTACACTATTCTTCCCGCCATGGCATTATCAAGCAGATCACTTCGTGCGGCAATTTTGGCCTTTGCTGCTCAACAGTACTGGAATAAAACCAATGATAACGGTTATGGCGTGACGCAGATACAGCTTCAATACGAAGGACAGAAAGAATTTTTGGGAGAACTTGTCGCCAACAATGATGCAACTACGCTGAGCGAGGTCGCTACGGGGATATTCTTGCATTTCACTGACTCTGAACCAAATGGCTCCTACTTGGAGTTGGCGAGGATCGCCGCTGGAAAGTTAAAACGTTCGTCTTCAGTGGCCGAGATGTCTTACTCTGTTGACCACAACATGATAATGGCCCTCTTGCGCATGTGTGATATAACCATTCTTTGTTCGCTGCCAGCTTCGGAACATAGGATAGATCAATGGGCACACGAGGCAATGGAGATGAAAATTGAGGAACAGGAATCGGCTTTCTCGGTTCATTTTGGTGGTTGGGTGACACACCCAATATATGCCTGTTCGCCTAGACTCATCAACCCGCTCTTGCGGTTGGGCCGAATAACTAAGATGCGAAGCGTCTGTGAATGGGACGGTTATTATGAGGACCAGATTCAAGATCTTGAGGAGTCTCTTTTGAATGCGAGAGATATTGATGCGCAGGCCCGCCAAGCTGGAACCGCAGATCCGGATGCCTTGATGCACTTCAATGAAGCAATTCACGCGGCAGCCTTCATACTGTTCTACACTAGACTTCGAGGGATATTGTGGACAGATATGCTCATTAGAGAGCAGGTAAGTATTATGTTGGAAGAAATATCATATATCCCGGAGTACTCGCGGATATGTGATGCCATACTGTTTCCTCTCTTCATCGCAGGGTGCGAATCCGTCGACAATGGACTCCGAAAGTCGATTCTTGCAGGAATTTCTCGACACAGAGGCATGAATTCCTTTCGTGGCAAACAAATATCAGCTACTCTAGAGAGAATTTGGAGAGTGAGAGACAGGGAGCCGGGATTGAGATGGCCTCACTGGGCCCAAAAAGGTTCGCGCCTGCATGAACTAATAACTGCGTTATAATAAAACAGTGGCTGACGTGATTTCTAATTAGTTGAACCAGAATACAAAGGATGCTTTACTTTATGAAACAAAGTGTATTGGGTTCTTGGAATCGCAGATAGTCTTAGTTGCCCGTATTTACATAATATGCAGAAAATAAACACGGTGAAGTTTGCATTGCCTTCTGTTCACGACAGTTTATTGAAAACAAGATCGCATCTGCCGGATTTAGGGCGTATTACACCAGCAAGTATTGGTTCTGCATCCTCCTTTTTGCCATTTGGCGGCAACGAAATCTGATACTGGCGGAAAATAGTCGCAGCAATGACCTTTATTTCGATCATTGCGACACTGAATTTGAGTCATCATTAGCGTAGCCCCGATTGAGAGAATATTGGTGGGATGAAATTCTCACTTTATTCCAATGCAGCTTCTCGCGCCAAAGCCAAACGGAATCCAAGCCTCCTTCATATTCTTCAGCCTGGTTACATCGCTTGTGTCCCACCTTTCGGGTCGGAATTCGAGAGCATCGTCACCAAAAATAGCCCTATTTCTGTGCAGAGAATAAGGCTGCACACCCACCAATGTTCCCGCTGGTAATTCCACTGCACCTTCATCAAACGGAATAATTGTAGAGCTTTGTCCAAAGGGAGTTTGCCTTTGCTGGAGCGATCCAGGGCCTGGAGCGTAAAGACGAAGAACTTCGTACGTGCAGTTGCTTAGGAAAGGGAGGTTGCAAATATCCTTTAGTGAAAGCGGCCAGGGTAATGATACCAACTCTTTACGAAGTCGGTCTTGGTATACAATATTCTCAGGTAACGCCAGCGTATGGAAGAGAAAGGTAATGGTTGCCCCCGTCGTATCGGCTCCTTGTTTTGTTAGGCAGTTCACATGTAAAGTTACTGTGAATATCTCACCGGCATTGATATGGTCTAAGCATTCGCTTTTGACAAGTCCCTCTGTTAGAACCTTGCTGCCAAACTCGCCCCGAGTCCGCATATGCCAGATTGTGGATGCACTTGGCTCCTCTGGAACACCGAGACTTGTAGTCTCTTCCATAAACTGGCCGAGACAACCTGATAGTCCGCCGTATTTCCCTAGAGTTTCAAAAGAAGTGCCGAGGTCTTTGGGAAATAATAGTTGGAAGGGCGGGAAATTCATGACGGTACTTAACAGTGGGAATCGAACGATGGGAACAGCAATGACAGAACTGCTTCGGGTCATCTCAGGTATATGAAGGTTTTGACCATCAAGCAAACCCAGACCTTTCCCCAAGACCATGAAAGTAATATTGTCAAGAGCGAAATAAATGGCCAACTGAAAGACGTCAACAGGCTGGCCTAATTTACGGTCAATATGAGAAGTAAATTTCCGCAGACGGTCTTGAATGTAATCAACCAGATTTGAATTATCCATTACAGCAGACATTGTGTAGATCTTGCTCGTGAACCGTCGCCGCAAACGATGTTGCTCTCGATGTATGGAAGAAAAGGAGCAAGGATGTCCGTAGTTGTCGAAAATACCAGCAAATTCAGGCTTTGGAAGGGTTGAATGGACGCCATAAATTGCGCGAAGGCTTGTGAGATCGTTGAATACAACCTCGGAGGGTCCCACGCGTACCACGGAGCCATATTTGCGATGGAGGCGTTCGATGTAGCAACAACCCGTTTCTACCAGGTAACGAATATCAAGAGGAAATCTTGATAGTGCTACCAGTGGTGGGCCAGGAATCTTGGATAGAGGTGAGATGTAGAGGGATATAAAAATGGATTTGATAAGTAGAGAAATAATAATGACGGCAATGACGACGGTGAGGGCAAAGCACTGCTTGAATAAATCGGTGTCCTGTAATTCCAACATGTTGAATGATTCTTATAGTTGAATTTCTGCTCCTCAATATTGAGGCACAATGAGGGATGTGATGGTGCAAGTATTATCAGACTTCTCATGAGAACACCATGAATATATATATAGGCAACATTCGTCACTGATAACAATAACTGGTAGTTGCGCTATACCATTTCGGGAAATATTACCGCCTCATTGCGGAGTTCAGCACTTAATCTGTTATCATACTACTGGGCTCGATGAACGGAGATAGTATCTCTGCTTCACAACGTATGCTAAACTATTGTAGAGAGTGGCGACAGCTACACGAAATGATAAAGTGGCGGCTCCTCTGGGCTCCTGATATGATTAACTGCTTTGATGACCATGGTCACAATATTAGTTGGAGACACCGGAAAACAATAATGTTCAGGCTGATGTCTGTGATGCTACACAAATGATGTCCTCTTTAAGCCTCTGGTAGACTTTGTGCTTATTGGGTGCCGCTTTAATGGTGCAGCCCTAATTCTGGGGCTGATGAGTTAAATCTAGAGATACTGTGGGCGATATCCATATGAGGTTTCGTGGCTCGTAAAGCTGGAGGACCGACTACAAGAGCGAGGACCTCACATTCGTTTTAATGAGCACCAGGATTTGAGAATTGAAGAAAATAGTTATTGACAGTACTGGATTTAACGTCCCCGGATCTCGATGGAAGATTCCAGTCACCCACCACGACTTGTTGTCCTCATGGAGACCAAATAGAATCGCCTCCACGATTGAGCGTAGCCTGGTATACTTGACGATGGACTGATGTTTGTTTGTCTTACGTTGATAAAATGTAACATATTTATAACTCCCTCATGAAGAGCAGCGTGATTTAACCACACGACATGCACCAATCTTGAACAAGGGGTATTATTGAGGAGTCACTAAATGTAAAAACAGCTAATAAGCTGCGGGGATGTTTTTGATGGATACTGATCTTGTGCACAAGCCATGTTTAATCCGGTGTATCCGCTGTATTGAACAAGAAAGGCGCGCCCATCTTCTGGAGAAGCGGGAAATGCAATGGGCCGGGTGGAGAGGTCGCATCATCTTGAAGCGAAGTGCGGGGAACGCACCCCATAAACAAACCTCGGAATGGGGATGTGCTACCCGAAAAGAGCTGTTCCCCGGATAAGGTGGGGTAAGCCTGATTATTAGTGTAAATCGTGCCGTCGGCAATGGATCGGCCAGATTTTGTGACCTATGATCTATTTTTCGTTCCTCGTCTTCGTCATCTCATGTCATCAGTGGGCGTCTTCGGTATAAAGCTATTAACGAGTGACCGAAAGCGCATGGGCCCAAACAGACACCATGGACGTTTTGAGGAAAGTATGATAAAAGCTCGTTGCAATGTTCACCGTCATATACCTGTACATTAGTGATACCTTCCCTTGTGCATTGCAACGAAGTAGGCTCGTTCTGCCATAATGTGCGTGAACCACGCTGATATATATTATATTACCGTGTACTGAGCGTGAAATATTCTTTTGCCTACGATGCTTTAAGCATAAAGTCTAAGAATGAGATAGATTTGTCTTTGCCATGTTCTTCTCGCCACCTCCTGGTGACGTTGACCCTGTGCCATGCCATATATCGATCGGGGTTTTCTTGGCCCGAAACCGAGCAGGGATTCAACCTGTTTACTGAGACCCAGTCTAACTATAAGGCGAAGTTGATCTCACCGACTTGCAGGGGCCATTAGTAATCTGGGGGAATACGAACCTTCGTTGCGAATACGCGGATAACTACCTTTGAGTAGGAAGCCGAACAGCCGATCCCCACGTTAACGCGAGCCTGTCCTCTCTCAATGCAACACACACCAGGGACTGGTATCCAGATGGAGTGTAGTTTGAGCGCTAGCTGCAGAATTCCTCGCTTTAAGCCTACTTTGAAGCTCGGCGTTCGCGAAAAATAACCACGAGTAGACCGGCTTGCTGCTGCATCGTCACCCGTCCTATATATGCCTGACATGCACTCAGTCAATCGTGTTGAAATGCCTTTCATCCCAGAGTTCTAGTATCCTACATTGGTTAAGTTCAAAAGCTCCAACATGGGATCGACGGTCGGTTTCGGTCTGGCACTGGCTGGGTGCTTTATTGGAGGCGCTCTTGGTTCAGTCAATGACCAAGTGAATGCTGATATTGATTATGGCACTTTTATGAGCCCTTCTGCCATTGTTCGCCCTCGATTTCGGTACTGGCTTCCGGATCCAAGCGTCGATATCGACACTGTCAAGGAGGATATCAAGTCCAACGCGCATATCGGAGCTGGAGGTGTCGAGTTCCTCCCGTTTTATGGATATGGAGGCTCCATGAACGCTCAGCCTCCGGGGGCAGACTGGGCAGAAGTTAATTTTGGGACTCCAGGGTTTTTGGCCATGTTCGAAGCTTCATTAGAAGCACACAAGGAAAATGGCCTCAAAATGGATTTCGCAATGGGACCTAATCAAGGCCAAGGTGTACCAGCTGACACAAAGGATGAAGGCCTTCAGTGGGACTTGGTACGTAATCTCAAGAGCTTTGTTACTGTTGATTAGATGCTAACTTGAGTAGGTTCCATTCACAGAAGCAGTCTCGGATGATGGCACTTTCCAGGGCGTTATTCCAGGTTGGGGAACTGGAGATCTTGTCGCTCTTGTATCTGCCGAAGTCTTGTCTTCCAAAAATGTGACATTATACTTTTCAGATTCCCTTAGGGGCAATTCCAATGTCACATACGAGGACTACATCCTCAAGTCCGGTACACTTGTGGAGCAAACCAACCAGTTGAACCCAACATCAGGCCACGTCACTCTATCTTTCAAGCCTGCAAGCAAAGGGGCTTCGTTCAGGCTTTTTGCCTTTTATGAGAGACTTTCTCTTCATAAGAACTTGGAATTTCCGGTGACAAATGATGCAACCATTTTTGATAATGGTTCTTACATCGTGGATCACTATTCGGGAAAGGGGGCAAAGGTGATCACCTCGTTTTGGGAAAAGTACATCTTAAACGATAAGACAAAGAGTCTTCTTTCGGAAGTGGGAAATTATGGTATATGAACCCCGTCTCAAAAATCTGTGATAAGGAAACTAACGTACAGAAAGGATGGGAAGATAGTGTTGAGATGACAAACAACATTTCATGGTCTCGATCCCTCCCTGATAGGTTTGAGAAACTGATGGGGTATCGCATCCACTCAATTCTACCCTTCCTTGCGTTTGCCCAGAACAATATTGGAATCCAATCAACGAGCCCGGGCTCGTTTAAATCCTCGCTCGAAAATGCGGATAAGACGGCCGGATACATCAACGACTTCCATGCAGTTCTCCAGGATGGCTATCGCGAGTACCTCCAAACTCTAGTCAACTGGACCAACAGCGCACTGGGCCTACAGTTTTCGGCCCAACCGTCGTACAACCTTCCCATGGATATGTTGGCAACTATCCCGGATGTAAACGCCCCCGAGTGTGAAAGTCTGGGGTTTTCTGACAATATCGACCTCTACCGCCAGTTTTCCGGTGCGGCTAATTTGGCTGGCAAGCGTGTCATTTCAAACGAATTGGGTGCCGAAATATTGAAAGCATTCCAATACACGATTCCCAACCTGCTGTTCTCTGCCAAGCGAGGGTTCGCTGGAGGCGTTAATCAGTATGTGATCCATGGCCAAGCCTTCAGTGGTAGCTATTACTCAACAACATGGCCGGGTTATGTCCCCTGGGGATATATCTTTTCTGAATCCTGGAACGTCAAACAGCCAGTTTGGGACCATGGATTCTCAGATGCAATGGCATACCTCGCAAGAACACAGCAGATATTGCAGACTGGGGTGCCCAGAACTGATATTGCGTTGTTTTGGAAACAGTCGAATACGACTCTGATCCAAGGATACAACACAACGGCATTGATAGAGGCTGGTGAGTGCCCCAATGTTCAATATTGATGTTTAACTCACATATACGTAGGATGGTCATTCTCATATATCTCCTCGGACAATTTCCAGATGTCCCAAGCTGTCGTCCGGAACCAGGTTCTGGGCCCGGATGGACCGGCGTGGAAAGTTCTTATCGTACCTAGCTCACAAAACCTATCCATGAGCGCCGTTGAGAAGCTCACAGAATACGCTGCCGCCGGGTTGCCCATCGTGTTCTCGGATGGAAAACCTGGTTTTTATCCAACTAACAATAACTCTTCCTCGGCCGGATTTTCATCTAAGCTTGCGAGTCTCATGGCCCAGAAAAGCGTCCACCAGACCTCCCAGGCAGGATTGACGGCAACTCTGGCCAAGCTTCGCATCACGCCGCAAATCACAACCAACACCAATGGAACATTGTACACCGCATGGAGGGAGTCGCAGGAAGCGGACTACGCATTTATTTACTCTGATCTTGTGGCCTCATCAGGGAACATCACGGTTCAGACGAAGAAGAAACCATACTGGTTTGATGCTTGGACTGGTGAGCGTACTCCAGCGCTCATATTTACCCAAGACAAATCAAGCATCACGATTCCAGTTAGTTTGGCGTCAAACCAAAGTGTCATATTGGCCTTCTCTGAAAAATTATCGACCAACGTCCCGACTCCATCATTCCATCTTACGGAAGCTCCTTCCAATGTCCTTGGCGCTAGCTACCAAGGAGGTTCGAAGATTAGGGTCAAAGTTGGTGCTTCGAATGAGACAGGAATTATCCGTACCTCAACAGGAAAGAACATCAAAATAAATGGGGATGACGTCCCGGTACCGGTTTCCCTCAGCGAGTGGACCCTGATCGCGGAGCAATGGGACGCTCCGGCCAACTTATCCGATCAGACTGTCATTGCAGTTAAGAAAAATACGACTCATAAATTGACAAAACTGGAGTCATGGCTCGACATTCCCGAACTGGTCAATGCTTCTGGAGTCGGTTATTATACCACGACATTCAATTGGCCCCCCTCCAAATCGATTTCAGCTACGAATCTGGGGGCCTATGTGACACTGATCAATATTCTTAACACCGCACGGCTGTCCGTTAATGGTCAACGAGTTCCTGCTTTGGATGTGACTGATGCAGTCGTTGACGTCTCCCAGTATCTGGTCAAAGGTATAAATAAGATCGAGGTTGTGGTGCCTACGGTGATGTGGAACAACCTACGGACAATTGGAAATAGCTTGGAGAATGCGGGGGTAGCGCCGCTCCTGCTTGGGCTGGGCGGATCTTTCAGCTCTTTTCCGGGGGTAGATGTTGGATTGGTGGGGGAAGTGTTCGTAACACCTTATAAGCAAGTGGATATAGCAAAGTGAGATGTGAGATTTGGTAGCCTGTAATACAAGGCGCCTTCAATTTCTTGTTCGCTTTGCGACCGAACTCTTGCCATCCGGATTCTTGGAGTCTGATTTGCGGAACCTCGGGGCATTAGACGTGGTGAGATCTCAACGGACCATGTTCCGTAGACCATAGCGCTGAGAACCGATTTGACCTGACCACTGCTGCGGGTCCTTTGCCTCCATCTTATAGGTTGCCGCCAATAGACATAATATCGCTAAGCCCCCTGAATGCGGTACCGAGAACCCACTAATGCACTGCAACGGCTAGCCAGCCATTACTAACAGCATAGAATAACCCTAACCATACCCCTAACCCTAGCCCCCATTATTATAGAGGAGCAACCATATATCACTGATAAATATACACTAATTTAAACCCTGGTCCTGCTCTGCCCCGTAGCAGTGGTCAGGCCTGGTCGGCTTTTTAGCGTGGGTTGCCTGAGCAGGGGGGGCTATGGTCGGTTGAACAAAAAACCGCAGATTACTTGGTTTTGCCCACATGAACTGATGGGTACGCACGCCGAGGGGGTGAAACAAATTTAAAATCCACATATATATCCAACATATGAAAAGATGTATTTCCTCAGACAGTAAAGAATTTCTCTGCTTATTCTTTTCTTTTTTTCATAGTAAATACCTAGCCGTTGAAACTTGAAAGTTGCGGTCTACCGCAATGGTTTAAACAGGATGAGTGACATTTGTTCGTGTGGAGTAACTTGTCATTTTGATTCACTAATTGACCGAAATGTGAGACATATTCAACCAACGTTCCCTGTGGGCTTAGCATCTGTTGCATGCGCGAATGCCTCAGAATACTATCTCTATCTCAAGCATAACTGGCTCCTGACTTTACACATCTTCTTAGAAGCCGTGGTCTGCACAGATTCGCTGTCAGCAATGCTGATCATTCCCGGCACACAGACCGTAAGGCAGACTCCTTCACTTTGGTATGGAAAAATAAAGCAGGTGGCGTTGGGAAGGGTTTATTCCTATTGTATCTCCTAATCTCATCGAAAGCTGTGTAACCAGAACTTGAACTATTCCGACGCCATAAAAATGTTTCCACAATGCTATAATGTCCATCTCGCATTACTCTTACACATTCCATCCGTCATATCATTTCCAGTCAATCAAACCCAACCTTGCTTTGTATCGGAGCCGACAGGGCGCGGTACGATCGGACTTCTTTGGAGTAGCCTCATTACGTACGGCTTATGTATATGGACGGCAATTCACCCTGATATTATTACAACTGGGGGGCACCGGTCCAGGATCTACTATAAGCTGTCGTGGATGATATTTGCCGCCTTTATTCCGGAATACATCGTTTGCTGTGCTGTTAAGCAATTTCAACAAGCAAGAAGACTTCACAAACTCTGGAAGGAACACTGGGCAGAGGACAAGTATAAGCAGCAGTGGCTGGGGATATCTGGAGCATTTTCATCGTCATGGGGGGCTATGTGGTGAAGATGAACGGCCCGACGATTGATGGGGACAGGGCCTCCAACAAAGACAGGGTGGAAACGATATTTCCTTCAGCATTCGAAAAACTATTGGAACGCAACGTTATAAGAAAGTTGATTGACGAGGGGAGCCTTACCCAAGAGCAATTTGATCAGAAGAATATCAAGGACAGGGGTAAGGCTGATACTATCGCAAAACTAGTTGTGTCTATACAACTATTGTGGATGGTTGTCCAATGTATAGGACGAAAGCTTACTGGCCTGCCGATAACCTTGATTGAGCTTCACATCTTGATACAAGTTCCATTTGCAGTTATTGAATATCTATTATGGTGGAACAAGCCTTTGGATGTTGCCATGCCGATACACCTCCCTCTTGACTCAACAGCATTGTCAACATTGAGCAGAGAGCTTCATCCAGATGCCACAGAATCTTCTCAAGATAGTGCAAACAGAACAGGGAGTGGGTTCTTTGACATATTCATTCATGCATGCTACGATGTTGGCCGAGATCTTGATTATCACGTGGAGTTCATGTCGTCATGCATGGCCATTGTAATCGGCGGTCTTCATTCTATAGCATGGAACTCGCATTTTCCCACCACCACCGAGCTCTGGCTATGGCGCATCTCCTCAATAGGAATTCTGGTGACATCCCTGGTCAGTCTCCTAATAAGCAGGGGGAAATATTTAGAGCCCGGCCTATATGATATTCATAAGTGGCAGGTCTTAGAAAGAGTAACTGAAACTTCCAAGACGTCCGGTGGAGAAGACCCAGATTTTACACATTTCATAACGAACCAAGACAACATGTTAAAGGTGTTGCCAAAGGGAAATTTGAAGAAGGTTTCAAGCTGGAGACAGCATTCAACGCTTATAATGCGTGTGGTCACTTTTCTATACTTGGCATGCACTTTATACCTAATGGTTGAGTCTTTTATCAGCGTGAGGAATTTGCCAGATGGTGCATATTTAACACCAAAATGGTCCAACTTCTTCCCTCATTTATAAACCTTGGGGCCCCTGTTTATCATAATGCAATAGACTGCTGCCGTCTTAAGTTGTATACCAAATATTCAGATGTTTTTATTTGAGAAAATAAATCATTTCCAAGAAATCACTACGTTCACTGGATTCGAGTAGTGTCACCTACCATTGCTGGGCCATTTTTGTGAAAGACTATTCACCATGTCAATTCACTGACCTTATTATCGTTATCTCCATGCTGTTAGCTCTGTTGGTTAGGGTAAAAGAAAAGAAACTAATAACCATAGTCATAAAGTCTATTTGTATTTGCCTACGAGCTACCGGCCCAGGCGCGCTCCTGAAAGCACCTGGCTGAGCCTCCTGCTTGTTTTCCCACCAAACATGAATAACGCAGGCAGTTCAATTAACCACAGATCACATTCCCAAGAGGATGCTAACCAATGGCTCCGATACTGACGGAATTCCGGATAGCAAAGCGGAGCCCATGTCCCAGACGGCAATCCATGCCACCAAAAATTGAGTCTGGATGGTATATGTTTATGGACAGTCCTTGTTCGGCAATGTCAGGTTAAATAGACTTTAATAAGCCCGGTGATTCAGCTTCAAAATACGACCCGTAGGGTTTAAGTAGTGGTTAGGGCAATCAAAAGTGCTGCATGTTTTTCCCAAAAAAAATACGTTTTAGACAGATAGTTACTTCGAGGATCAAAACTTTTACCGACGTCCTACAATCACGCCCCGAGCCACTGACGCAAAATGGAGTGCGTGTGGAATACTGGGATTAGTAGGAAGCAATTAGATGAGACGCCAGAAATCAGTAACGTCGATAAAGGTTTCTGGCAATATTGGCAGGGGGTGCTTCTGCCTTTGCGTCGATTTCTTTGAATCTTTGTCGTATTCCAGTTGAGGCTTGATTGATCATTGCTACCAATTTTTGACAGGTCCCAGTTGAAACGAATCGGGGGAGGCTCCCGTGGCTTCTTTGCTGAGGCGAATATGTGTTGGCAAAGCCAAATACTTTCTCGAAAGACAAAAGTCTTTGAAAATACCCTTATTTCCCGGTCTAGAAATAAATATGAAGAGAAGGTTGCAAAGAAAGGCAGGTTTCTGTGATTATTGCAATAAAGTACAATTGCCATAAGTGCGTTCACTCCAGTGCCCTTTGTACGGCCAAGTTATATTCATCGGTTGTTACAGAGTCTTGAGCTTTTCCGACTCATGGCCAGCTATAAATGCGCGATCTAAATTCCCCACTTACCAACGATCGGCAAAAAATGAGAAACTCCGATGCGCCGTGGACATATCGGAAGGGGATACCGACACAAAGTGTTCGGTATTTCAAGCCGACAATGGAACTTAGTGTACAAAACAAACGGAATGGACCTGGTGGAATATTCGGTCGACTTTACCGATTCAAAAAAGCTGTTTTAACAACAAAACGCAATGACTCATTGGCTGGGCCAGAGTCTCTGATTAAACCCTGGGACTCCGCTTATTTAACACGTATAAAATGCACGGGATCTGTCTCCGCATCGCGAGAAGTTAGTATATTAGACAATCCTGAGGATTACTCTTGACATGATGATCACAACGGTCTGGAGGTGAGCTTAGGTGCTGGGTGTATTTATAGCCTTTTTTATTGGGCATAGCCAGGGCTGCCACTGGGGCATATCTTCCATTCTGTCTAGCTACATACAGACGATGTCTGTGTTCAAACAACAGCCAACTTCATCCTTCGGCGATCGCATCTGGGCATGTCTCGCTGGAGATGTTGCCTCAGGAGCAATATCGGCCACACTGATATCGCCCGTAATTGCCATAATCGACAGGCAAGTAAAGTCTCATGTCTTGAGAGATTAAAAGCTAATTGATAACTGTAGAGCGACGGCTGAAAAAGCGTCAATGAACCAGCCCCTGCTGTATGGTCTCCGACGAAACACCATTTCCGCCATTCTTCATCCCGGAAACTTTCTCTTTAGTCGACCTTTTGGTTTTATTTGGCTTCTTTATGCAGCGACTTATTCGGTTGCGAATGGCTCCGAGACTCTGTCCAATGAATTCCACAAAAAGGCAGCGGGGGCCATTACCTTTGCTTCCACCTCGCTGGTCAATGTGCCCTTAGGTATCTGGAAGGATATTAATTACGCTAGAATGTTTGGCGCACCTCCTTCTCTGACACAAAGGAGCAGTCCCAAGCTTCATCTAAAAACGCCAGCGTCTGTCACGGCGGCCTTTCTACTCAGAGATGGGCTCACAATCCTCGGATCATTCACCCTCGTACCGGTGCTAACGGCTGCCATTCCCGACTCTGTCGCCACTAGCCCCCATGCCAAATTAACTATTTCACAAATGACGATGCCGATTGTTTCACAATTTGCAGCCTCTCCCTTGCACCTCTTGGGATTGAACTATTACAATCGAAGACATGGTGTTACCCTAAGAGAGAGAGGGAAGGGAATCCTCCGCGACCTACCAGCTGTCACTTTGCTACGTTGTGTGAGGATCATTCCAGCTTTCGGAACCGGTTGTGTTATCAACACGGAGCTGAGGGGCTGGTTCCAAGAATTGGGATAGGCTGATGGAGATGTTATGCTTCTTAGATTGGGTAGTGGCCATAGACATTGCACGAAGGCTGCTATTGTAGGACCAGGCACGGGACCATTGATTGGCCTATAATGAGTATATCTGCGATAGAGAGGATCTTTCCGCTCAGATAAAAGTGCTAGCATAATAGATCTACCACCACCAATCAGCGGGAGTTCTATTCCAGACGCTAGTAAGTGGCCGAGGAACATTTGCTGTTATTCGGCCTTGTGACCTTTTTTATGGTGTTAATTCTTGGCACTAGGGAGTGTTTAGGTAGGTTAATAGTGATAGTATTATTTATTCTTATAAGTTTGGGTTTACAATTTATGGATATGTTGAATTTTTCTTTTTTGAAAAACATTATGATTTGACATGAAATTAATTGAACTTTCTGATCTCAAAAAGAACGCTTGGTCGTTAAGTTAAAACAGGCCCGGGCGTCGGGCCCTATCTCGATGGCGACGATCGGATCCCGCGCGTCCCGAGGGTTCCGCGGCATCGCATATCACACAAACTCGGCCGTCACGTATAGCCTGAATCCGTCGCGACTCGTAAATAATTCCAACGATCTCGCATGCACATGCATATCATCATTTTTGGAATAGGCTGAAATTTCTACGAAATCCTCTTGGGTGTCGCTCGTTTCCTTGGTTTGGGTGCAACAATCTTCCGTCTGGGTTTCTCAAATCCACTTTCATATAATCCCTGAAAATATTGAGAGTCTTCGAGATTTTTTCGGGGCTGTAAAGTATTCGATTCCAGCATGATGAACCCCCACACTCCTGAAAGCCAAGTGGATGAATTGGATCAAGAGAATGACCTTCAGTCCGTTCGGGCTTCCGTAATACGGAGAGCTGTCAGTTATCACCGTATTAATCATACGACATCCATCACTAACCTATTTCTAGTGCGACTCTTGCCATGCTCGGAAGGTATGAGGTGCAAATGTTGTTTCCCAGGAAGTGTGCCAACGTGTTGTTGGGCGTTATCGGGGCTGTTTTGGAGTACAAGCGAAGCTGACTACGAGAACTGCATGCAGATTCGCTGCGATAGGGATTCACCTTGCTCCCAATGTGTCAATTCAAAACTCACATGTACCCACGCTGAAAAGCGACCTAAGGAGCGACGAGCCAGGATCCATGTATCCAGCCAATAGTGAGTTAACCATGAACTAGGTTTCCTCCCTTCCCTGTGGGCCCTGATATCAAGAAGCACATACCTGGCATCCTGAATCTTCCCTCTAAAGATCATGAATAACCCGAAAGTTGTTAGTGAGAGGAAAATTGATACTATCGACCGCCGACTCGACGAGGTCACCAGAATGCTTCGAGAAATGAAAGCTATGATGCCACATTTTAGTTTCAAGCCGACAACACAAAAAGGAATCGCTGCGAATGAGCCTACCGGATCATCCATCAAGGCATCCCTCGCACCCACCGACCAAATCACGCCTTTAGCCTCGGATAGTTCGGTTGTGGCAAGAGAATCTTCCATGGACCTTCATTCTATCTTCTCAAATAGTTTTCTTGAAGATTTCGCCAAAAGGGATTCGTCTCTTGAGGAAAATTCGGTGTTGCGGGATACAATAGAGTCACTTAGCCAGCTTATCAGCGGCCTAAAACACCAATCTACAGCTGCAGATGCATCACACACGATGGCGAACCTGGTCCCTCCACCTAAGCTCAGTGGCCTTAAACTACCGCCAATAAAAGAAACATTCGGTGCGATCCGCCGGGCCAAAAGTGGGTTTCTATCTGCAATATAACCTTGCCTCTAGGTCCGAGGGCTGTTGCTAGCAAATACTAACAAATATCAGGTTGTCGAGAAAACATAGAGGCTTGGATATGCTTCCTGCACACCGATGCTTTTTTACACACGTGCCTCGCGGTATATTTTTCTCAGGACTACTCCTTGGCCGACTTCATTATTGCCAACTTCGGAATGTATTCGCTTTTCTGGGAAATGTCACATTCTATGCCCCAGTCAAGAGAAGAGAATTTGCATTATGCGGATCTATGCCAGAAAAATCTGGAAACCGCCTTGAATAGCCTACCATTATCTTTGCCGGCTACTGTGAGCATGATAAACGCTCTCCTTCTTGGTGTATGAATGTCTTTCTTGATTACAGTCTTCTATGGGCGCTGATCCGACGATTAGGCATTCCATGCTGTGGAGATTTCAAAGCCATCACTATCTTGGGTACTGACCTCCAAAGCAGCCGAGCTATGCTTGACACTAGGCTATAACCGCCTGTCCACTGAAAATATAAATAAGGACCCAGAACACGAGATAAAGCTATATCTATTCTGGTCAGTCTATTATATGGACAAAAGTCTATCTCTACGTTTGGGGCGAGCTGCAAATATTCCCGATTGGGATTTGTCAACCTCTATGCCCTCCAAAGGAGACTTTGGCTCAATTCCACATTCTGCATTCATTTGCCAATGGATCAGAACGGCTCGATGTCAAGGCCATATATATGAGAAGCTATACAGCGCAGATGCACTCATTCAACCGGATTTTGTAAGAAAAGACTACGTGGATTCTATTGTCAAGGATCTTGAAGATATTCGGGCATCTGCGATTGAGGTAAGGTTGGACATAATTCATGTTGTTTAAGATTGTGGCCACCAGAAATAATTCTGACCAAAATCCAGGCACAAATGCTGAACAAAACCAACGGCAAGCTTGCAGGTGATATAGCCCAATTCTTCTTGGTCTCAGATGATGTTTTCCGCCTTTCTCTTCTCACACTAGCGCTACGAGCAAGTCCACCCCCTCTGGACTCTCGCACCACCTTTATTCCAGAATGTGTCAAGGCCGCCCGGGCAACCCTTCAAAGACACCAAGAGTGTATGGATTTAGTTCAAAACACCCATAGCATCTACTTCTCGTCCTATTTTAACTGGTGAGCTTGTAACATATACAGGATCTTGCACTTTATTGAGAATACTAATTTCTACAGGACACTTCTATTCGCCCCCTTCGTACCATTCATTGTCTTATTTTGTCAGGTGATTGAGACGCATGACAAGAATGACCTCTCCAGTCTTGAAGCCTTTATTACATCTACCGCGTCTGCTCCAACGGTATCGGATGCGGCTGCAAAGATGTACCGTCTGTTTCAGGTGCTATACCGAATAGCACATCAATACATAGATTGCCAGGCATCGGTATCTTCAGTTGATCAGAGTATTGACAATGAGGAATTGAACAATTACTTGACAGCGGTGGGTCTTCTTCCTCTCCGTATGGATCAAGACCAGCAAGAAGTCCAAGAGCAACGGAATGGATCGGACTTGAACAATACGAAGAGTGCATTCCCGCACACTCTGGATGAGAACACTCTTTCGGGCGGAAACATCGGGCAGCGAGGATCGAATGCCATGTTATTGATGGGCAATTCAGCAGAGCTGGAGGATTGGTTTCAGAATAACCATCAAATGATGGAACTGATGGAAGAGCCAACCTTTAATTTCCCTTTGTGATAATGGGAAAGGGCGTGGTTTTAGCCACGAAGGTAGTGGATTAGGCGGTTCAATTCGATCTCCCTTTTGTCATACATTCAACCCCGACATATCCGTGATATTCACGCCGATTTCCCTAGCCAAAAACCCGCGTTTATTCGTAAGTAGGCCTAATTGGTTGTTAAACGACTTTGGGCTAGAGTGTAAATCACATTTAGAAGGACTTGCCCAAAATCCACACCGACACGCGATGCGCGCATTTGGAGATGCATTTGGAAATCCTGAAAATATGGGGAAACATGCTATTCGCTCTCAAGCCCTTGTCTTTCCCCAGGTAGGCAGTTGGGATGCGGTTGTTGATTGCCTGGACCCCCAAGCTTCGGTGTCTCGATGCGGTCGCGAGCTGAATAGCGGACGAACCAGAGCGAGTTGTTCGGGACTGTCGCTGCACGTGGGTCAGCATAGCGCGTTTTGCCCCGAATCCTACAAGGTGGCTACGCGACAATAAACAAATCATGGCGATGCTAGCCCGGAAATAGTACAATGATCGCCGTACCAATTCCTCCCGCTCCATGCCGTGTACCCGAGATTTGAATCTGTGATACGCGGAAAGGACTCGCTATAAATACTCATGGTCCTAGCACTAAGGACACGTTAGCGAGTAAAAAAAAAAAAAAAAATAGCTCTTGTGCAAGGCAATCGATTCGAGTCAACCCTCTCAAAAATGAAGTTTGGTGCCCTGCTTTCCTTTGCTGCTGTTGCAGCCTGCAACCCTACCGTCTACCTTATCCGCCACGGCGAAAAGCCCGATGACGGTAATGGATTGAGCACTCAGGGAGAGGAGCGTGCCCAATGTCTGCGAAGCGTATTTGGTGCTAGCTCTAGTTATGATATCGGCCATATCATGGCTCAGGCCTACAAGTCTGGTACGTGTTCACCTATTGAGAGTTGATGTATTCCAAAGCTTATTTATGCACCGTCAGATGGATCGAGAGAGAGACCTTACGACACAGTTTTGCCACTCGCTACTGACCTTGGATTGACTGTTGATACCTCGTGCGACCGAGACGATTCGGACTGTGTTGCCGATGTGGTCAACAGCTATTCCGGTAGCGGCAACATTCTTATTTGGTATGTGCATGTCTGATGGTTTCATATCAGCTTTCTAACGGATAACTATAGCTGGGAGCACAAGCAACTGAACAACATTGCTGAGGCACTGGGTGCCGAGGATGTGGATAACTATCCCGATGATCGATACGACCTTATTTGGACCGATCCCTACCCTTACTCTGAGATCACATCGGAAACGTCCGAAAGCTGCGCCGGTTTGGACGATTAAATGTGCCTTTAGAGCCTCGCATTTGTTGTAGCATTTAAACCAGGCTCAACCTAGGCTTATCAGAAGGACTATGAAACGTCTCTGGACGCTGTGAATTTGTGAATTCCCCTTTGCCTCTCCCGTTGGATGAATCTTGGCCAATCACTGTCCATGAAGAATTACGCAACGGGGCGATGTCATAGGGCGAAAGGAACAAACTGCGTTCATGTTTTCAATTTGTACATATCCCCTATCAAGCCTGAGAAATGGCCGATATAGATAAACCACGAAACTAAAAGGCTCAATATACATATTAAGGCCTCCATCTGAAGGCTGGGTGCTTCCAGTCCAAATCCTCGATTTGTTGCTGAGTCATTCCGCTGAGCTCTCCATCCACATCTAGGTTATCTTTCTTCTTATTCTCCCTCTTCATCCAGACCAACGTCAAGCTGCTAGCAATCAGAATAACTCCAGAGGTTGCCAGGTTTAATCCGTTGCCAATGTGATAGTTGGGGGCATCCCACGGCAAAAACGACCAAGCAGAGATCAGGCCGCCGATATTGCCCATCATGACATTCATGCCAATTGCCGCACTTCGAGCCGTGTCGGACACCACGTTGGCTGATACCTGTGCGTTTGTAAGAGGCCCAAGCGCGAAACAGGATGATGCGATGAGGAATGTAGCCCCGTAGCGAACGGTGCTGTCTTCAGAGGCCAAGAACATGCAGTATCCGACCATGCAAAGAGGCGCGCAGGCGATGAAGAAAATCTGTCGCTTATCGATGCGCCAACTGATCAATGGGAACAGAAGCGTAAAGAAAGCACCCACGATATATGGTGGGACTGTGCGGAGCTGCTGTTGAACAAGAGTCTTCTGCGAGTAGATGGTTCTCACAATCGTAGGCAAGAAGAAGGCGAGACCCTGAACTGTGATATTGTCGAGAAGAAAGACAAAGCTGGTGCTGAGAGTGACTGGTGAAAAGATTCCACGGAGCAACTTGGTTGTGTCGATCTTATCCAGCACTGCGGTAGTACCGACGCGCTCTGACTTGACACGTGCAACCGCCAGGTCCTTCTCCTCCTGGCTGAGCCAGCGAGCAGTCTCTGGGCGATCGGTGAGAACAACAAATGAAATCAGAGCGAGTCCAGTAGTGATGATTCCCTCGATCGCAAAGATCATTTTCCATCGGTGTAGACTGCCGAAGCTGTCCAAACTGAGGATTGCAGAGGCCAAAAGACCACCGAAAGCACCTGCGAGCGGGGCCATGACGATGTAAAGACCAAGGCGAAAGACCAGCTCAGCGCGACGATACCATCGAGACAGGTAATAGGCAATACCTGGTAGCATTCCCGCTTCAAAGATACCGAGTATGAAGCGGACACCGGCGAGTTGTGGAATAGTCGTCACAAAGGCGGTACCGAGCGAGGCGATTCCGAAAAGCAACGTCGTCAAAGGGAGGAACCAACCGGGCCCCATCCATTTACACATGAGATTGGCTGGGATTTCGAAGAGAATGTAAGAAATGTAGAAGACGGAAATGATCATGTTGTAGTCATATCCTTTCATATTGAGGTCGGTATCGAGTCCGGCGATTTTGGCATTTCCTGTGGCCAAGTTAGTGGATACATGGCTGTTATTCTATGCTGGGGCTAGCATACCGATGTTTGCACGATCAATGAAGCAGAAGAGATATAGCAAAGAAACAAGTGGCACAATATAGAGATCGATCTTGAGACGTAATCGGCGCTCGGCGACGGGGTCGTATTGAACTAGGGACTCGCCGTATCTGAGACAAGTTAGCATTGGTCGCCTTGAGAGCTATCGTGAATATACTCACTTGTCGGTTGCCGTTTGGCCCCTCTCGGCAGCATTTTGAAGGCTGGCGTCATTAAGGGCTTCGACAGTGTCGTGATTGTCGATGTGTTCCGTCGCTGGCTTCGACATCGCGACCACGTTGAGGGCAACAGTGCTGTAAATATTAAGGAAGAGTGTGCTTGCGCGCTATGGCTTGATGACGAGTCGATCAATTCTTCAGACAATGTCTCAGCGATCAGCTTTTATACCTCTTGCTAGCGACTAGCTTCCCATTGCATTTAGCGACCAAGAGTCTTGGCGATTTCATCGCTTGGCCGTTTGCCACAATCTTACCGCCATTGAAGATGCCATAGTCCAATGGGGATCCGGCCCCCAGACGCCACGTTTGTAGCCGATGGAGGTCTAGATCGAACTAAACTGAAGTAAGCAATTGCTGGAGGGTTCCCCAGAGAATGCCACGGTGAGCAAACGAGGGACCTCGGCGAAATGGTCTCGGCAAGAACAGGGATGAGCACGCAAGGGAGAAGCTCGGGGTGCATCATGCGCGGTCCTGCTTTGGGGATCCCCCACGATATGCATGTGAGCGGTGTCTGCTCCCCGGTTTTACACGTATCAATACTATGTGGCAATGGGCCTGCGTCCGCGGCCCAAACCATAGGACTTAAGCTTAAGCGCGTCGTGGCACCAACCCCTCGGGGACGGGCGCAAAGACTCCTGCGAGACCCCAACGGCTTGGATGGTCGGCATCCGGTGCCACGGCCTTGGCGTCTCCAGCCAATCATGGGAGATTCAGGCCGAGGAGGGAGACACGGTATTTGGTCTGGCGCATCCCTTAGCTCGCGACCCCGCGTCCGTTAGCTCTCACCCAGTTTGCTGGCCAAGGTCCAGGGGACGTCATCTGGATATTGGCTAACCGTGTTGAGACGCAGCGATAAGTGGGCGTGTCAATTTCTTTCGTTATTGGTAGCAACTCTATTCGCATTGTAGCCCATTCCGAAACGGCCGAGATGCTTTGCGGGGAAGTGGGTTTACTCTAATACCAGCCACCTCATTGGTGGGCAAGAAACGACATCCCAGGATGTTGTCGCACCCTTAGGGGAGGATTATAAACCTTGCCCGGCCCTTGAAATTATCTCGCAATTTGACAGTTGCTGCTGGTCGAAGGTCCCATGACACACAGAACATATGTATCGCATTCTCAATTACAAGAATGACGATCAATATTACTTGAACCTAGCCTTGTGACCAAGCGAACTAGATAACCCTCCGCCGATTAAGCTGCGCAACAAAGTCGCGATCTCCTTCTTGGATCATTTGGCATCACATTACTGCAGATAGATTCGGTTGTACCCAGGTATATATCATTTTCTTATTTTTAACTAACGACTAACTGTCCTGAAAACTCGACAGCGGTGTTGAACCGCGGAAGAGACACCCTGCAGTGACATAGTACAATTCATTTCTTCTTTACAATTTATTCATTCTCATTTCATTCGTTCCTTCATTCCCTCCCGTCGGACGAGTTCGTGCCATTTCGGATCTAATAAGGCCTTTGGCCGCCGATGTTTCCTGGTGGTGAATATCGGCCAACTGTATACCAACCACCTTTTCCATCGGGTGAAGTCGCAAGGCCCACCCTGAGTGTAGTGTTCCACATAATCTGAGCTAAAGTGCATATTTGGTAAACATATTGATCAGCGTCAGATGGTAAAAATAACCTACTATAATGACCGTAGCTCTCAAAGGGGCCTTGTGGAATAATTTGGTTCTTGTAATTGGGCTCTTCGGCTAGCCTAGTTGGGGATAATTAGTTACTGGCATTGCACAATAATTTCAAGACAAACAAACCATCCATTGGTGCCCACCACGATGGGCATATTGACAGTCCCACTTGACCTGCAAAAAGTAAGCACCATCTCCCTGCCATATCTGTGGAGTCGTACCAGGCATATGCCAAATTCTCTCCCTGATTGGGGCGTGTGCTAGCAGCCGAATGAGCAAAAACACCACTCTTGGCCATTTTTTGGGCGTAAGCGGAAGCAGCTGCCCAAAGATCATTGTCCCAGACGAGGGGTTTGAGATTCTTCTTTGCTCGGGCGACGTTATGCAGTCGGAGCGCCTCTGTCTGGCCTGCACTCAATGCTCTTGGAAGAATTTCCGGATGCTTGATTTCAATCGGTTCAGGTTCAGCAAGCCTCTTGTCCAGGGCTACATCGAGTTCGAGGTTGACAGCCAACGGGTCGCCTAAATACACGATTGTGCCAAGATCCGCCGGGGCTGCGAGGACATTTCTGGCCGATTGGATGCCAAAGAGAAAGAGGACTTGGGTGTAAGCCGTGGAAGGCAACATTTTGTTAGCCGATATGCTTCGTGGTTTTGAACTGCGGGATGCTGTGGGGGGATGCACTAATAGTTAAAACGTGAAGTGATTGAGAATGAAACAATTATTGAGTCACTTGAAGATTTTATATATTCGTTCCAGTTTCATCATTGCTTGGAATTATGCTCATGTCTATTGCTGAAGGGATTTGGCCAGCTCTGGTGTTGCGTTAACGGTCTGGAATGGAATTAATGACACAAGCGGAAACCCCACAAAACAGACGCCAACTAGCGCGATCCAGCCATCGCCACGCACTGATATTGATGGAATGCCAGTACAACGCGGCTGCCTCCCTTTGGATTTCTCGTGGCCTGGACGCGTAACGCTGTGGAGCTGCCTGAAATGACACCTGGCCTATGTGACAACAGCACATGATTCAATCTAGCCGTAAACGGAGGTGATGATGCACGGAACGAAACCGACTGGTTTCTGAAGGTTAACCAAACTGGCGGGTTTACCTGAGTCAAACTTTTTATTCCCAGTCGATGTCAGAATTTTTTTTGGTATAACCTGAGATGGCTGCAGCTTGTGTGTCTCGATTGTTCATGCCATTCAATTGCTCTCTTGATGTCTCAGCACCAGTCTAGATCCTAGCAGTCGAGACATTGGTCATTTGTTTCATGGATTTCTAGTCAAAGGCCCAGCCAGCGGCATGGTATTACCCTCTACCGTTGAGGCGATAATCAAGAACCGATGACGAGCCATTTAACAACGCTTGACCTTCAAGTACTCTCGTTAACATCCACCATCGTCATCTTGGCTACGGGAAGGGCAATATCATAGGAGGATCACATTCCGTTGGGAGCTGTTTGGAAACAGTCTCTTCATGAGAGAATTAACACTATGCCTCTTTGACAGGCATGTAGAATAATGCACGGCATCATATTCTGCTGATCGCGATTCATACTATGAACGTCATTGGGAACTGGAGTTTCTGCAGCGGTATGGGTTCACTGCTTTTTTTTTCTTCATAATAAAGCATCTACAAAAATGGATTAGTACAAATTTTACATTAACCGGACGATGGAAACGTTGTCGATCAGAACGTTGAGCCCCTCAAAGCGATGCGGGAACCCTGGAAGCCTATCAAAATCACGAGATGCTCTATTTGCTAGTTGCGTTTAGGAATGTGCGAAATTACATAAGCTGTTCCGCCTTCATGTCGACATCACTAGTCCAACTATAGAATGATTAGACGAGTAGGAACGCTGAATAAACCTAAATAGCAGCGGGCTCGCGACATTAACTACATTTAGCAACGGTATTGAATTAGAACCTGGATTTATTGAACCTTGCCACATGGGGTTCTGCAAAACGTGTCATGACTTGTACCAACGTGATTCCAGTTTCTGATGTGACTCGATGTCATGCATGAAGAATCTTCATACTCGTAATCAGCACGTACACGGTGTGCCATACCCCAAGGTTAGGGAGAGTGGTTTAGAACAGAGGATGTGCATCGACTCACAACTTGAACGCTGCGGATCTACGTTTTCCGTTAAGATGCACTTCCCGCCTGTTTAATCTAGATGCTTGCCTAGCACATCTTTTCCAATGAAAGAGCTGATCTGCACACTGATCCATGGAGCTATTGTGAGAATCCGGAACCGTACTAGTATCGCACTTCGTTTTGACCGTTCTATATACGCCGCGGCTGAGGACACGGCTGAGAAAACTTTGACAAGTGCACGCTTGTCTCTATACCAATATCAGTAACCAGATGCGGCTGAGAGGTGAGATACGACAATGCCAGCATTGATATTTTGGTCACTCACTTCGGCGTTTCCGAAGGCTCAGTATTGTAGGATTCGACCAACATGGACGAAGCAGGGGTAATGACCGGGCCAAAGGACGTAATGCCTATTCCGATGCCAGTCTAATTTTAAGCATAGTGTTTTATTTTGATATTGGGTGCGGCCGCCGTCGGTGAAGGTGTGGTACACTTTGCCACTGGCTCGATAAGTCGACCGGATGCGTCTTGTCCGGGGCTTAGCATGCCAAACCATTGCCTTGTGTATTGGTATCTAAGGCATAAGCTCGAAGGTAATTTCAGGTAGAGATATTTTGGAAACTTCTTCCGTGATGCACGTGGCATTATCCTTTACAAGGATTATCAGGGGACAACTCAATCGCACCATATCTTTATTTTCAGTACACAGAATTTCAGGAATGTAGCTAAGATTACATAACCCAACATTTTTGAAACTGAATATTGTGGCCTCATATTAGATACCATGGATGCCGGCAGTGGTGTAGTCCTAGTCACACTATCGGCTATACTCACCTTTCTACGATGTAGTCCGCTTTAAATACTCCCACCAAGACAACGACAGGCACGGGACAGATAAGTGACATTGTGAGTGAGCTTGTCGATCTGGTGGGGAGTAGTATCATAGATCGTGTAGACGTCACTATCTAACATACGCAGAACCTCCTAGGGGGGGCAAAATGTTTGTGGAACATCTATTCCGTATTACCATGTGGCAGTTATATAGATGAGCTACGGCCGTAAATCATTAGCTTGAGGTTAGACCTGGGTTGTATTTTACTTGTAGCTTTCATTCCATCTCAGCCTAATGACTCCTGCATTCGTGTCAACGTGTCATGAACTCGATTTAGCTGATTTGACCTCAATTCCGTCAAAAGACGGAATATAGCATAATGATCCAACTTTGGCGACAATATTGATGTATACCTAATTCTGCCTTGGGAACGCCATGCATCTGGCTTAAATCGTGGAGCCGTATGGACCAGGGGATTTTAGCAAGCACTAGATGAAGCCACGGCGGTGGGCCCAAGTAGCACAAATTGTTTGGAGATTGTAGAGCGAATTGTCTGGAATTGGGACTTGCTTCAAAATCCAAATCAAAGAATTATCGCTGTCACTGTGTAAGGCGGAGACTTTTTTTGCGCTGTTGGAAATGCACCACGAATTGTCTACTCAAGAAATAGCCAGCCGTGAATGAAATGGAGCTGGTTAGTATCGATGTAACCCATAACAGAGGGGGTTACACACCGATAACGTTGCTAGAAATTGCATTGCCCTTATCTGATGTTTTGGAAAAGTGCCCTGTCAGAGGGCAATGATGGAGCGATAAATGAAACAACACTTTGTCACTACTCGCTTGACAGTGGGCGAACTTGACACAGTACTCTTAGTCAGCCCTCTTGGTTGAACAAGGGTGGTAGGCCGCAGATCTGAGAAATTTGCGATACATGAGTCTATTGGGTATAGCTACCTCCGCATGATATTTCTATTGGCGTAATTGGGGGTAGATATACCTCCCGTTACGTCCGTTCAGAAGTACAGGCGGCCGACCATCTTCTGAGTCCAATAAGAGCGGCAAGTTTCTCATGCTGAACCTATCAGAACTGCACCCCAAGAGCACCCATGCATTAAACATTCAAGCCACTTGCGACATGTGCAGCCTTTGCAAAAAGAAAATACCTGACATTCCAGCAAATATTAGCAGGGATGCAAGTCTTTTTGCCGAGTGATGTATGCCAAGTCTTTGTGATTGTTGATGCCCCACAAGACAGCCAGCCTCAAGGCGACATACCACCTTACTTTTGAACAAAGCACTCCGCACAACTTTCTGACATTTTGGCTGGTGTTGTGTTTAAAATTCTGACCATCTAAATTCCTCATCATCAAGATGGAGCCCATACCATTGAACTAACTGACCCCACCAAGCCTTTTGGTCGTCTCCATTCTAATGGTTACGAGTTTGGTCGCCATTTATCTCATCGAGAAGTTCATATTCTGCATTCCATATCCTTCCGGCATTCCTATTGTGGGGCAGCCAGAAGGGCCACGCTGCATAAGCTTATGGACGAGATGGAGATACTACACTGATTGTGAGAGTCTGTTCCGGCATGCCTATCAAAAGGTTCGCATCCGCCATCAGATGTGATGAATTCTTTTGACAAAAGTCTAATACAGTATATAAAAAACGGCATTCCGGTTATCGTACCATGCTTCGGATTCAGAAAGGAGATCATTTTGCCCCAGAGCCTCATGAAATGGATTCTTTCCCAACCAGAAGACGTATTGAGTGTCAACGATGTACTAACTGAATTACGACAGCTGAATCACGGCCTTGGCTATGGGAAGCTAACTCAAGACCCCTGGCAGGGCACCCTCATAACGGGCCTGAACAAGATTCTAGAATGTATATGCGACGAACTGAGGGAAGAGTTATATCTGGCACTTGATGAGCACCTTGGTTTCGAAACAGAAATATAGGAAGAAGTGGAACTGATGTCTACCATGGGTATTATTAGTACACAAGCAGCGAGTCGTTTTATCATTGGGTATCCACTTTGTAAGCTCATATTTTCGAGTGGAATACACCGATGCTAACCTTCTTTATTTAGGCCGCGATAATGAATATTTGCTTAATATATTGGGGTTGAACCATTGCTTCATGCTCAATGCTGGTATAACTGGCGGCATTCCAGGTACCCTGCGACCAATCACGGGATACCTTATAAACTTTCGTACTAGACATCTTCTAAATAAAATGAAGAAGTGGTTTTTTCCCCTATGGAAGCAGCGGCTAGAGGACTTCTGCAGCTCGTTCTGGTAGAACCTTACCGTCCGTGTCCATGGTTACAACTTCCCCAGAATATCTCGTCTTTGGGCACGGGAAACGTGCGTGTCCTGGTCGGTTTTTGCTTGATTTCGAACTCAAGATGATGATGTCACATCTTCTCAAGAACTACGACTTGGCCTTCCCTGACGAGTACAAGGGCAAAAGACCGCCAAATATGTGGGTTACGGAAACGACATTTCCTCCAAGGGGCGTCAAGATCAAGGTGAAGAGGAGGAAGCTTATGTGAAAGATGGGTGGTATTGGGCAATGCGGTGATTAAGAATATGTGAAATTTTCATTCTCATTGCACCATTGCCCTTTGAGGGAGCTACAGTGGGCTGGCGCAAGTTCCCAGGAGTCGCCAATTTGACTCCAATACTCGCCATACTCGCCTTGAGAAAGGAATGCCAACAGCTCGGAAGAAAAAAGTACGAAGAAGGGATTTATTACTTTATTTTATTTATTTATTTTACCTTTACAATGATTATTATTTATTATTGCTTGTCTTTATATATAAGCCCACGAAAATAACCGCGGAATCATCCCCGAAACTTTTGCAAATCGACTGTAAGCACAGTTTAAAAGAATTCCGTGGTATCTTCACATATAAGGAATGAGTGGTCGATAGCCATCTAAAAATATGATTCTGACTATCAAGCCGATCGTGATGCTTTCCCAGGCGATTTCTCCACGCTGCCTGGGGAGCTGTCCATCCACGATTTGACCTGAGAAGTGCGCGGAGGCTTACAAAGAGGCTGACGCACACTGACTCATTTCATGACCCGCGCAACCTGAATGCCGACCGTGGGGCAAGGCTCACCACTACCAAAATTCCCTTTTGCCTCGTGTGCGAACCAGGCCGCACGAGGCATAACTGGACGCGTAAACCGCTGTGCCATGTCGGCCACTAGTCACACACCCATCCAGTGCCGGCTATTGGACGTTTCTGGGGCCGTGTCTTGAACAGTTGGATGGTCCGCGTTATTCCAGACGCCGTCGCCGATACCAAAATTCCCTTTTGCTCGTTCCTGTTGGCCGCCCTGTCCCGATCGTGACAACCAAAAATGCGGGGCCATGCCAAAATTCCCTTTCGCAAACGCCTCCGCCGGCTCGGCCGTTGGATTGACTATCATGAACGACTACCAAAATTCCCAAACGGCAGGAGCATATAATGTCACGATGGAAGATCATCTTTCGGCTCATTCACCATGATCACAAGTTGATCATACATGTTGGTTGTGGTTTATTCTTTCACTTCTCTCTCTTTTTTTTTTTACAAGCACAAGCAAAACTGCGGCGCCAATAATAATGGACCCGAAGCAAAAGCACACGAACACTAATACCGCCACGCTGGATCAGGTCCGCTAGCCCACTCTACCTAGATTGTACTCAGCTTAGGATATTGACACTTGAACAGGGCTCTCCTCCAGCTGGTGGGGATCGCTGTTTCATTTCTGACTGTCCAAACTCAGACTTGAAAACCTCTTCTTCAACTGGAACACGGTCCCAAAGTGGCCCGGGTGCTTCTCATCACAGTGTCATGATGGATCGTTGGGTGAAGCAAGATGAAAAGAGTGGACCCTTCAGTGCTTGGTGTGTGGCGTTGGGACTGTCGCCGCCTTAAGTGGTAGCACTCCAGGGTTCTGACACACCTTTGTTGGGCGCACTTGACACTAGGGAATATTGGGGTTGCATGTAACGTACAATGTGTTTTTTCTGAATACTCTAGCTAGCGAGAGTCATCAATTGATCATGTGCTATGTTTTTATCTTGCAAGATAATTAGTTTTGCTTGTTCTAGTGAAATATTCTTTATGGGAAATAATAGGAGCGTGTCTTTCGGGAATAAGAAAATAACCTGCTCCTGGGCTGCCTTGTTAAATCTATCCGTTTGAGCGACCTCAGGTTGCAGCTACTTACCTGACCACGCATAACCACTGTTGGGTAAACAGAGCGTAAAAATGGGATTAAAGAAGAGTCCTGTCACTAAACCAATACTATTAGAAACGCAAATTCTTTGTACCATCGTGATCAAGTCGGGCTTGAGATCAGTAGATGCAATTCAAGCTCGACTTAGAGAGCTGGTAGATCCCTTGACCCCGCTCATGGTTGCGGGCGGGCGGCGGGTAAATACCAGAACATCGCGGAGTGTCGGTCGCAAAAGAAATCAGAATGGGTGGTAATCCATACGTCATGCCCGCATTACCGTACGATATATCAGTGTCCCAAATATCCCGATATCTTCGAGACTGCTGCCACAAACCATACATTCCTGACACATTTTCCACAGTTAAAATGACTGAATTCACCTTCAATGACGCTGTCCGTGTGGCAAAGGCTGGGGAAGCTGACTTGGATTCCGTCGCCCGGCTTCTCTTGGTTGGTCTCACCCCCGATGAGAGACTGCATTTGCTCGACGGCGATGAGGCCTTCTGGCCAGGCATGAACAAGATGTTTACAGAAGGATACAATATCCGCCCCTACAACCATGGAGTCGTTGAGCGACTTGGTATTCCAGGAGTGCGCTTTGCGGATGGCCCACGAGGATGTGTCCTCGGGCAGTCTACCGCATTTCCAGTTCCCATGGCCCGTGGTGCAAGCTGGGACGTGGATCTCGAGGAGCGCATTGGTGTCGCCATTGGTCGTGAATGTCGTGCGCAGGGGGCTAACTTCTATGGTGGAGTCTGCATCAATCTCCCTCGCCATCCGGCTTGGGGACGCATTCAGGAGACGTATGGCGAAAACCCCGTTCTCCTGGGTGAGTTTGGTGCTGCTTTGACGAAAGGTATCCAGCGAAATATCATGGCTTGCGTGAAGCACTACGCGCTCAACTCGATGGAGAATTCCCGGTTCCAGGTGGACGTATCGATCGACCTACCAGTCCTTCACGAGGCCTACCTGCCGCATTTTCGACGTGTCATTGAAGAAGGGGCTGATTCAGTCATGTCGTCATACAACTCCGTGCGAGGGGAATGGGCCGGCCAGAACAAAGAGCTTCTTTTGGATATTCTGAGGGATCAGTGGGGCTTCAAAGGCTTCACCATATCCGACTTCCTCTTTGGCCTGCGGGATGCACCGCTTTCAGTGAAGAATGGGCTAGACATTGAAGCGCCATTCAGGAACTTGCGGGACCAGCATCTCAAAACAGCCTTGAACGACGGTCGACTCGCAGACACCGATGTCGAGCGTGCCGGAATTGCCATCCTTCGACAACAGATCCAGAATGCTCTCAGGAGAGACGAAGCTAAGCCCCAACCCAGTGTTGTATTCTGCGAAGAGCACAGAAAGCTCGCTCGGGAAGCGGCCGTCAAATCAATGGTGCTGCTCAAGAACGAAAATGTACAATCTCAGCCACTACTTCCTCTATCCAAGGATTTGAGCAAGGTTGCGGTGATTGGGCGTCTGGCAAACGTGCAGAACACTGGTGACCATGGTTCATCCGCTGTGCGCAGCCCACACGTTGTGACTCCTTATGAAGGCATCAAGTCGGCTCTCCCAGATGGAGAAGTCATTTTGGAAGACTCAAACGATGCCGGAAAGGGCGCGCAGGCGGCCGCAGCAGCGGATGCCGCCATTGTGATCGTGGGCTACGACTGGCACGACGAGGGCGAGTTCACAATCCCCCCTTTCCAAACAAACCCAGCCCTCAAAAACAATTTGCCGCCTTTGGATGATACCGACGACTCGAAGTCAACATACAAAACATTAATGACGGCCCTGCTTGCGGAGGGATCCAAGGAGAATGAGGACAAAGACAACTACGGCCTGGGGACTGGCGGGGATAGGACAAGCTTGCGCCTCAATCAACGTGATGTCGAGATTATACGTGCCGCAACCGACTCAAACCCGCGTACTGTGGTGGTAGTTGTCGCCGCAGGAGCGGTCATCATGTCGGAATGGAATAATGAGCCGCCCGCTATCATCTATGGCTGGTACTCTGGCAGCGAGGGTGGCCACGCGTTGGCCGATATTCTTTTTGGTGATGCCAACCCGGCTGGACGACTGCCGTTTTCTATCCCCACGTCTGAGGACCATCTGCCATTCTTTGATAAGGATGCAACAGCTATCACATATGACAGCTGGTTTGGCCAGAATTTGCTTGACCGCCTGCAAGTGGATGCCGCATTTCCCTTTGGCTTCGGTCTCTCCTACACGAACTTCAACATCTCAGACCTGGTTGTGGAAAAGGACACCAAACCAGGTTCTTTGAATGTCAATTTCCGCGTCCAAAATACAGGGAATCGTGCGGGTAGATTTGTAGCACAGGTGTATGGTTTGGCCAACGTACCCGACCGCCCAAAGAGGGTTTTGCTGGGATTTGGGGTGGTAGAGCTGGAAGCTGAGGAGGCGAGACAGGTCAGCGTAGTCGCGTCGACCAGGCCACTGCAGAAATGGGACTCGGGCACCTGGAGTCTTTGGTCAAATAAGGTTCTCATAGAGGTAGCATCTCACGCCGGCGCTGCGGAGAGTGTCCGGGCGCTGGTCGACCTCTAAGAGCGCAGATTACATTTATATTCCTTAGGAATCCGATATGTTACTTTCATATGTCACCGAGGAACCAGAATTGTTGCCACGTTAACCTTAATCATGATAATACAGCCTACTCTATTCATTTACCATTTTTTATTAACAAGGTGATGGATTTGTGCTCAATAAATGATTGCTGCCCCTTGGCTATGGGTGAAATGCCAGCTCATTCATTCATTGTGATTACAGCT
This sequence comes from Calonectria multiphialidica, assembly GCA_020623665.1. NCBI lineage: Eukaryota > Fungi > Ascomycota > Sordariomycetes > Hypocreales > Nectriaceae > Calonectria > Calonectria multiphialidica. The sequence goes on from JAHVYC010000010.1 coordinate 834,628, forward strand.
TGTGTTGCACATGGCCATGTATAGCGTGTAGTAGGTCAGTAAAACTCTGCGCGCCTTCTCCGTATTGTTGCTCTTCAAACTCCGCATCGTATCGTGTCAAATCGTCGCATTCGCATGCGTAGAAGACAGCAAAACGCGAGATCGCGAATGTTACAGGGTAAGCCGTTGCGGCCTGTGGGCCGGGAGATTTGTGCGGTGATGTTCAACGCCCATCTTCTCGCAACTGGCTGTGGCTCAGGCGGTGCGGCATGTCTGACCACAGGTTACTGCTATTCCTTTGAGACTTTTTAGATATCATAGGCCAGCCCAAGTGCAGTATCCCACGGTTGCTTGCAAGGTGTTCCCGCCCCTGCCGAGCGTTTCCGGTGGTGGCTGCACATCACTCACAAACGGCGAGAGGCGTATCTCGTGCATTCACGCTAAAAGCCAACCTCCAACGGGCGTGACCTTAGGAGGGTCAATGCCAGGCGCATCTAGCTAAAGACTTTTGCTGCATGTCGAATGACTTTTGCCTCTCATCGTGACGAAACATGTCCCACAGTAATTTTGATTGCCGCGTGTACTCTCGGCTAGCATGCTAGTGTCCAAAACTATTAGCAGGCTAACGATTGTGGCGGCATCAATTCAGGGCCAGCTTGGCCCGATTGGCTCAATCCAACATCAGCATGAAGATGCGGGCCGGGCCATGGTTCCCGTTTGGCAAACTAATAATTCATTCGTCCTGTGTGTACCTCGATTGAATATTTTTATTGCTTTCCTCGACCACCGTCAGCTTGAAGATTACTTTTTCTATCGGCTTCCTAAAAGACTGCTTCAAAATTGGTCAAGATGCAACTTACCGGTTTGGTCTTGCCAATTCTCTTTGGCGCTGCTTCGGCTCGCCTGTGTCGACCAGCAGCACTAGGCTCTGGTGCTTCTTCGTCGCTGGAATCAACCACCAGACATGCCGAATCGCAATCCACCGACGGAAGCTCGAGGACAAGCTCAGGAACAACAATCGTCGTTGATGAGACTACAACAACTGCATCATCATCACTCGCGCTCTCAACTGCTTCATCGGTCGAGCAGTCCACTGATCTCACAACAGACTCGACTGCGTCAACTGCTGTAACAACTGCGACAGAGAGCGCAACAGAATCGAGCACAGTCGAGATTATAATCGAATCGACAACGTCAACAGCCGATGCGACTATTTCTGAGATTGTAACGGAATTAACCACATCAGCGGCCGCCGTATTCACAACCGAAGCCACAACAGAACCGATTATCGATACCACTGTGTTAACAACCGCCATGCCCGTGCTCGCTACAGATACAACCACCGTTGTCGCATTAACAACCGCTCTTTCGATCCAGTGCCCGGCCGATGAACTATTGTGCTGTACATATGTCGGGACCATAGCTGATCAAACTATCTTGGATTATATCTCTTTGGCCGGCGCAGACACACCCTCAGCTGACACTCTTGTTGGGGCGATTTGTAAGATTCTTTCCTCATATCCATGAATTAAGCTAACCTATATTTGCAGGTCCAATTACTACCGACATTGGGTCTTGTGCGGGGTCACCAATGTGCTGTACTGAAAACGACTATGTTAGTCTCTCCGTTGTTCATCATTTGCCCATTGATCGCTAATGTCAACACTTCTCAATATAGGCCGGTGTAATCGCTCTCGGCTGCACACAGCTCAGTTAGCATGAGCAAAATTTCGGTATATCTAGGAGCGGCATGTGGAGCGTACAGTATGGGGTTGCATGATTGCAATCGCTTGTTTCCATACTGGCCGCGTTATCTCGAAGAGTTAGGCCGTCCTTCACATGTTAAAGCGATCGGGCGGTTTTTGATTGGTGATAAATCGTATTTATTTCGACTCGTTGATTCATTTTGAGAATGCTGAGGTAGACAGACGATTGTGTCCATTTCTTCTTGTGGATCAAGCACTGCGATTGCGCTTGTAGAGGTCAATCCCCAGCACGTAGGAGGGGCCATGCTCCACACGCCTGGCTTATTATAATCATTATCTATCACTAACATGGATTTTACTCATCGTATACAGAAACCTCTGCAGATTTATTGCCCCATCAGACTGAAATAACATCGTCGTAATCAACCTGTTGAGCAACAGGACTATATCTCCATCGGCTGACATATCCATTAAACAGTTTCTCCCCTCCATTTGTGGTAGCATACACTCCTAGTAGACTGCCGGTTCCCGCTCCATCTCCAGACAACAATGCTGTGGAATAAACTCCAAGTGATTTCTCTACCTGATGCTGCCCAACAGGGGCGACCAGGAACTCATAGAAGCTTTCGTTCCTTGGAGAGACCCGGATTCTGATGGCCTGCGTTGACCATTCCGGGGGAACCGAGGTGATCTTGGGTTCTGGCAGCGGTGAGCTGTTGACCGAATTGGCTCGTAGGCGAAAGTAAGGCTGCAGACTCTTGTCACCGTTGGTATTATTATTTAGATACACAATACCGAGGTCGACATGCTGGTCTGGGTTGACAAAGTTGGAAACACCAACCTCGTCGCCAGCCGACTTCCCAAACCCGAGTTGAATATCAATAGTATAATTGAAAAATGTGTGTTCCTGTCGGCGAAAAACAGCTGTTACGCCTTCGGTGGTCGTATTGAATTTGGCGTCTGTAGTGAGATTTGCACGGGATGCGGTGACCCTGAGTGTATTTTTATGGCCTTTTGGGGACACTGCAAAATTCGTCGCATCGAATGTTGCCCTCCAGTAAAGCCAGCCATCTGGAATCTCTGACCCTGGTTCAAAATCCACAACATCGGCTTCGCCTGCTGAGGGACCAATGCCCTGTGTCACAGGCGATGGATTCGGTAGAGGTCCACGCATTCTACCACGCACCTGGTCTGCAACAGGCCAGCCATTGGTCGGCCATGAAACTGGAAAAAGGCTCGTTTCTCTTCCCATAGGATAAATTAGATCCTTGTATAACTCTGGGCCCCCTCTAGTTGACAATGCGACACCCCACCAATTTCCCTCTCCGTCTTTGAACAGGTCTGCATGGCCTACAGTTTGAAAATATTGGTTCGTTCCTTTGTTCGAGACGAGGGGGTTGTACGGCGAAGCTTCCCAGGGGCCTTTGATGCTCTTTGAGCGAGCCATGGTTGCTGAGTGGTTCAGCTGAGTGCCACCTTCGGCAATCAAGAGGTAGTAATAGCCATCCTTCTTGTATAGGTGAGGTCCTTCTTGACTGTCACCGCCAGTTCCAGACCACATTTCCCACGTTTCACTTGTATTTCCCGTTGCAAGATCAAGGGTGCACGCGATAATTGGGCTTCCGGCGGCGGCAACAATGACAGAGCCATCATCGTCGAAGAAGATATCGGGGTCGATTGTATACCCGGGGGTTTCTAGCCAAATGACATCGGACCAAGAAAACTCGTCAAAGGGGTCAGTCGTGGTAAACAGCACAAACCTGGGGCCCCCGAGCTCGGCACTAGCCCAGGTCGAGATCAGGTAGAATGTCCCGTTGTGGTAGCGCAATGTGTTTGCGAACATTCCTCCACCATTTCCTTCAGCGCCGCTGCGGAGTCTGGGGAACTGGGATATCCGATTTATGCCATTGCTTGCCAGTCTCCAATTGACGAAATCTTTACTGGCATAAACCGGGTTTCCGGGGAATGTCATGAAACTTGACGTGGTACAAAACACGGTGTTATCCCATTCCTCAACAAAAACACAACTCGGGTCCGAATGCCATCCTGGTATGATTGGATTCGTATATGACGTATTGGCAGTGCCGCATATGACGCTCAGTGGCGCAAAGGCCAGCAGGGAGAGGAAGGAGGCGAACATTTGAAAAATTTGGGCTCTATTCCTAGCTAGGGCAGTCTCAACCGCGTACGGTGGGTCTATGGAATTTATATATCCATGTTGGCCCGAACTTGTTCACTAGAAGGCGTGTCTCCGAAGACACACGGCCCATAAAATAGAATTCCAGACATGAAAGCCGATCCGAACCGGGCCGGGCCGATTTCATTACTATGGACGCGCCCGGCCGGTCCAAAACGGCCCCACCGTCTAATGAGAAAAGTGCGAATACACATGATGCGCATCCATGTCCTACCAGTGAGAATATTTCCTTGTTGTTCAATTTCTCCAGTTTTGGTGACATGGGTGGCAGAGCCATTTTAGCCTAATGTCCATCTACCCCTCGCCAAGGTCGCAACTCTGGGCTCAACACACAGACTATTACTAAGGATTCCCGAACGACTCAGCAAATTGCATCAAACTCAACAACCCAGAAAGTGGTTCCATTCAGGGCACAATAATTATCCGGCCTGTCCTAAATTACCTTAATAGGGCTGTAGGATTATTCTTCTATACGCAACCAATGGCTTGTCTTGATCATCATGGAGCGATAGAATGATATGCGTTGTCTTTGCAGAGTGTTAGTAGGTTTCAACCTCAAGTCCCTTGTGCAAAACTGACCTTGTTTTTCTGCGCTTCAATGCTCACTATACTCCCGGCAGAGTTAAGGCTGACGATGTCCACATCCTCACTAATAATTGGAATGTTGAAACCTTCCAGTCCCCGCCCATTCGATTCGCGGTAGTGAAACCAATCAAACTTGAGCTTATCGCCGTCCGGATCCCAGCTCTCCGATGCATCAAGAACGACCTTGTCGCCGAATTCGAAGCTAATCTCCTTTGCGGACGGCCCACAAGATCCGTTCACAACGGCCACCGGTTGGTGATTGTTCTTGTCGTATTTGCCATTGACCGTCCACTGCATGCGGGCAGCAAAGTCGTACTGGTAGTCCTCTCTCCACCTCCAAATGCTAGCAAAGTTGCTGAGATAAGCCTTTCCATCGGCGCCTTTCACGTAGTCAACGGCGTCCGAGTAGATTCGGTGGCGGCCAGACACATCCAACAAGTTGTACCGACCACCCCAACTACCCCACTGTGGGTTTTCAATGTCTCCCAGACCGTTCTGTACAAGGGGCAGATAGGCGGGGGTGTCTCCCTCCATAATGAAGGACCAGTTCAAGTAGTGCGATCCAAGAGATCCGATGCGGATGTTCTTTTGAAGCCATTCGTTGGAAACAAGGGAGCTATCAGGGCCACCCTGGTCGAAGTGACGGTATTGCTCTCCAGAGATGCCTATCCATGCTGGCATCACATACTCGTTCCACCCGTGCAGGGAGACGATGTAGAATAGCAATGGGTGACGGTCGCGAATCCAAGGACCAGCGTCATCTTGATCGGAGATGGAATACACGCGGAGCTTCTCAACAAAGCGCGCGACGGCATCGGCATCACGAGTTTGAGATACATGCTGAAGAGCTTCGGCTAGAATTGCCGCACCGCCCCAGATGGAAACCCATAGGGGATTTTTGGTGGTCGAGTCATCGGCTGCTTTGACAAGCTCGGTCGCTGCTTCGCTCAAGCTGATGTTGAGTGACTGAAGCCCGTAGACTGCATGGCCGTTGAAGACTCTTTTGCGAAGTTGCTCTCCAGAGGGGTAAGGGGCATCAGACGGAACGTTGGCGTTGAGGTTCTTGACGACATCACCATAACCACTAACCACCGTGCGAATTGTTTCAGGGTCTGTCTTGTTGCGTTGCCAGGTAGACGTAGTGGCGGAAATTCCGAGGATGTCGATCTCGTTTGCATAGGTCAGCAAACGGACGAGGCTCATTTGATCGTCCGGCTCATTGCTCATATCCGTGAGCACGAAAAGCCGAGGCTTGTGCTCGTACCGCGATGTTTCACACTTCTTCTCATCTTTGGCTCCTAAAGACAGAGAAAAGAGAGAAAGCAGGGCCCATGCCAAGACGACGCGAAACAAGTTCTGCCCCATTTTGAGGAGTTTCGGTCAAGAGGATTGTTGCTGGAGTTGCTTCGGCCATCGCATCTCGCCAGAGAGAGGAAATTCTCACTTTTATGGCTCGCACCGTGGGAGACATTGACACATCCGGCGCGTGCAGCTGCCATTTGTAGTGACTACCGCGGTTCTCACGTTGATTAAAAATCCATATCTTGTACAAAAGGCCCTGTCATCACACCGCAGTGAGTGCCAGAAACAGAAAACTCGGTCCGAATATCTCTAGCCGGTGTTGTCATGAGGGCATTACTGCATGCGACATTTGCCCTCTGCATGACCTCACAGCCGAAAAGCATTTGCCTGCGGGCCCTGCAGCATACCATCAACCCCATAGTTGGGGCAAAGTGCGGGGAAACCCCGCTGTCCGAACGGCCTCGAAATGTGAAGACGGCAAGACGAGCCCTGCCCCGGTGCGTAGGGTTGCCGGATATGGCCAGAATTTAGTCAATGTGACCCAGTGACCCGAAGAATTTGCACCAAACAGGGTGCTTAATTTAAGCTGTTGTTTTGACGTTGCAGTACATATTGACCGCAGTTGCAGTTGAGTCAGGCATTCAACCGACAGGACAACCAATTTGGAAAATTCTAGAATAGACATCAATACGCGACAGTTCTCTTATCTCAATCTAGGTGGAAAATATTTTTCTCACGGATCACTGGCAAGGTCTTCCATCTACGTAGTAAAAGTCTCGGTGTTTGCAGATCTGTTGTGAGCTATTTCGTCATTGCTGCCCCACAGTGGTTAAATTCTGTTCATCCCAACTTTCCGTGCTTGTTCATTATGATTGACTCTTTGCCAAAACTCATCCCATCATTGAAGTAATGAGCATGCATGGATTCTAGTTTCATCCCTGAGAAGGCAGTTTGGAGGTTTTGCTGTGTATTCTTTTCATCCCCACCACCGTCCTGAGCTGGGACCTTCACTCTCTAAACATGATTACTCCACCCTTCCAATCTCTCAACTCACCGACATTCGCTCTTGTGCCTTCCAAACACCCATGTTTCCCGTAATACCTTTCCAGGCCCTCCACATTGACTAACCAGTCAAATGCTTTTGCCTGGTCCACTCTTTGTAAACTGTGTTTTAGGGCCGGTGTCCCCACACCCTTGGACCGCAATGTCGAATGAGCCAGAATAGACAGGTACCAGGCACTGCGTCGTCTTGGGGTACTCATAAACTCTACGTCGACCTCTTCTATCACTTGCTTAAGCACGGCTGCTGTGTCTGCATCTTAATTTTGGGGAGGGAAAAAGTAATCCCTTATATGGAGGCAACGGTTCGCACCACATCCACATAACTAATCCAAGGGTCTGTGCTGTCAATAGCGCGATTCAATCTTTGTATTTTTAATGCAGTAACAATATCGTCAGCTTGCCAGGATGTACGCGAATATAGCAAGCATGAAACCCAGAATAATGCCTTCCTTTTGTGCCAGCGTTCTCTTCCCATAAGCCTGTAAATCAACCCACCACAATGTCTGCCCTGTGCTTCTTCTTGCTGCCTTAAGTCCCGGGAGGCCATCTATGCTCTCTACGTTTGTTTCGTTGTGATATTCTTGCAATTTATTCGCGTTAACACGCTTTTGCAGCGAAATGTCCATAGTGGGCCGTTCCTCGAAGACGACAAGTTCATTAAGTTTGCCGTTAACATCCCTTTTAAAGAGGTCTTTGAAAGGAACCCTCTTGCCCTCCTCTGGCGCGTAGATACCCTTCTTGACTCGTGGCACACCAAATCCACAGCTTGTCTGAACCTCCCATACATTCGCAACAATGACGGCCCTCGCGCCATCAAACGTTTCGCGCTTGTTTCTTGCAATTCTGCTGATCAGGTCGGGAAAGCTCGGCTCATCCCATTCGACAACGCGAGAGGAACAGAAAAGCCGCAGGATGCGAGGCACAGGTCCGAAGCTCATAAACATCAGACACAGACGCCCATTCTCGTAAGAATGGGCGATTGTCTCACAACCCGATCCGGTGCGGTCGATATAAGCGCACTGATTTGGGTTCAAGATCGCGAAGTGAGAGTCCGAAAGACCTTTTGGTGAAACATTTATGTGTGCGCCGTACCGGGGTGCGGAGCCGACAAAGAAAACTGGTTGGCGTTCTGCCCATTCGGCTAAATCGCCATTGATAGAAGGATAGAGCTTCATGATAGATTGTCGATTGCGGCAGGATAGATGAAACTATTTACTGGAGCTAAGCCAGCTGATTTCTAGTCTGAATGATTGTCTCTCACCGAAAAATAAAAATTTAAGTAAAGGGTCCTGTGTCAACTGCAGTGCGCTCAGTGAGCAGCTGGCGACATAATCAGGGTTTAAGTAGCTATCGCACTAACCAGAAGTGCTTTTAGTCGGCACTTTTACCAACTTTGGGCTTAGCAGCCAGGCCGCTGTGTTTACCGCAGATTCGCCAATATCCATGCATCTATGAGACTAATGTGATCTGGGGAAGTTGGAGATGTGCTGTAGACCCAGGTGTTAGACTATAGCGCCAGCGGAATCTATCATTCAAATGCCGTGATATTGCTATAGCCTCATGGTAAATTAACTTGCAGGCTTAGAGAGACTTAGTGCTAAAAGAGTATCCTGAGAGGGCAACTCCTATCGGTTTCAATACCTGATGGTGAATACGAGTTACCCACAGCCAAGAGGAGAAAAATTATCACCTGAGACGCTATACCGAACCTTTATGGAGCCCGATGGATCGTTGAATGAACTAAGTGTCGTATTTGGTCAGTTCTCCGATTGCCACCCATCTCCGATTACCACCTAACTCCGATAAATACACATCTCCGATTACCACACATCTCCGATTTCCAACCATCTCCGATTGCAGCTAAGTCATCAAAGTTTAGTTCAATCTTGAAGCCTACGGCCGGCGAAACTGCGGAAGCTCTCAGAGCCTTTCGAGAATGATATCGAAGCTTCTCAGGGCTCCTTTCAATGGTGGGATCGAACTGCCCGTGCTTTTACAGAAGTCCGAGTTAGCCAACCCAACTTACAGCTTGGTTGGCGTCACAGCCCCTTATAAGGCCATCATATTCTCTATTGTAACCTCCTGTCCAATATTCGATACATCCAAAACCGACATGTAAATACAGGAACCATTTTCTTCCTTCCCACGTCGACGACTACCTCAGTTATACCAATTTTTTGGACGATATGGCTACCATCCGAGACCTATCGCACGATGGCCCATCGCTGGCTGTACCAGATCCGGCCGTTGTTGGACCGTCCCGTCATCGTATAATCGAGCTTCCGCGCCCAACCGAGAACACAATCGCCATAGACGCGTCGCCGAACAAATCTTCTGAGACCGGAAATATGGTCGGATCTACCGAGAAGATACCAAGTGTCTGGGATCCTATGAATAGGCTTCGGCTTGCTGTTGTATGTCTCGCAAGCCTGGCCAATGGTTTCAATGACGCTGGCGCGGGTGCTGTGATCCCTTACGTGGAAGCGTATGTTTCTTTTTTCTCTCCATGTTCTCGGTTGTTTCGCCAGCTAACATCTTCAAAGACACTACCACATTGGGTATACCGTTGTCTCACTTATCTTCGTGGGGCAAGCAATCGGCTTCATGTTTGCGGCGATATTCCTCAATCACCTCCGCACGATGCTCGGGCATGCCAATGTCTTCGGGCTGGCAAATATAGCACTTATTTGCGGATACATCCCCATCGTCGCGACAGCTCCTTTTGTCTTGATTCCGATTTCATTCTGCTTAGTTGGCTTTGGCGCAGCAATCAACATAGCTCTAGGCAACCTCTTCTGCGGTGGTTTACAGAATAGCACTCTGATCCTAGGGCTTCTGCATGGGTGTTATGGTATTGGCGGTACTATTAGCCCGCTTATAGCAACAGCTATTGTCGCCAATGAGGGCGCAGTATGGAGTCAGTTCTACTTTATCAACCTAGGTTTTGCTGTTATTGTCTTTTTCCTGTCTGTGTGGTCGTTCTGGAGCTATGAAAAGGAGCTAAGCCCAGACGTTGAAGAGAAAGAGAAGCCGAAGGGGAATTCAACTCTAAACGGAGTCCTTTTGACGTTGCGCATGAGGGTCGTCCTTCCTGGAGCCATATTTATCTTTGCTTATCAGGGTGTTGAGGTGTCAATTTCCGGCTGGGTGATCTCATTCCTCCTTGACACTCGCCATGGCTCTCCTAAATCTGTTGGCTATGTCTCGGCTGGCTTTTGGGGTGGAATTACTGTCGGTCGATTCGCATTATCAGGTCTCGCCCAACGTTGGGGTGAGAAGCCTTTCGTGTATGGATTAACCGTCATAGCATTCGCCTTCCAGCTTTTGATATGGCTCGTACCAAATATCATCGGCAATGCAATTGCGACAGCTATTGTTGGTATCATGCTTGGACCAATTTATCCATGCGCAGCGGCCATTTTCATGCGCAATATGACAAGAAGGGAGTCCCTACAGGGAATGGTAACTATTACCGCCTTCGGCAGTTTAGGGGGCGCCGTCGCTCCTTTTGTTACTGGTCTGCTTGCACAGACCATCGGCACTTTTATTTTACACCCAATTTGTATTTTCCTATATGTAGTCATGTTGGCTTGCTGGTATGGTATCCCTGCGGAATCGAGGAGGTAGGAATCATAGAGGAAAATGGATATTTAGTCAAGGGATTCCCTCGCGTATATTAGCCCCCTGGGTTTCCTGGCTTCTATTTGACGTATTGAATGTGATGGAATTGAAGGGATTGCTGGCGTTGTAGCCTTAGATATCTAGAGCAACTGGTCATTTATATCTGCCACGCCACGTCCTTGCCTCACGAGCGTTCTGTGGTGTTCACCCAACAGGCTAGTACAACATTTGCGGCGGCGTCGGCATTCTACCCGCCAGAATAAAATCTACAGGGCATTGAAGACAGCCTCTCGGTTGAATTCTACTTCCACAGGTGCCGGCGTATGTTGAGCTGAACAAGAAGAGGTCTGTCTGCCCGCATGTTATCAGGGAGCTTTGTAGGCACAAACTTCCAATCATTTCAATCACGGTCCCTGGATGGCCGTTAGCTCTGGACTTTTTAAAGCCTTACTGGTCTGTTGATTTTTAGATGCATCATTTATAGAGAATGGCGGCCAATTATTCAAGACGATTGCCCCAATACGCCGGGCATCTATAGCCTCAGTATTTTGCTCGTGCATTCTATAGTCAGCTACCTGTGACGCTGGGATCCTGCTCAAGAAGCGTTTCTATATTCACTAGATTGTTATATTTTCTACAAACGTGAGCAATACGCCAACCACATCCTTTGTGTCTGGAAGGGATAAAATAGCATTTCTATGGAGATGTTTCCCGCGCGCTTCCTCCCCTCGGCTGCATAAGAAAAAATATCAGTGTCGGGTTTATTCGAAAGGTTGAAGGTAGACAGTTCCAGAAGCATTAGGCAAGTCAGACTTAATCCTGAGGGAAGCTGTTCTCCTTGCCAGCTCTGACACAAGAGATTCCATCTCATACGTATCTCATACGCTATGCGACATCGGTGACGAAGAGCGTTAGACCAATATGAACAGTGAAAAAACAGAATAGGCATTCAAGAGGGCAAGCTTGATTGAGTCATATATCAGAACGCTGCATTGTGTTTCATGGCGCACCACTGGGATATCAGCACGTTGGCATGTATGAAATACTAAAAAGACTGATACCCTAATGGAGCCCCCGGCGGCCCTTGAGATTCAACGTCGCAGGCGGTGTTAGCCCTCCAAAACGTCTGATCAATGATCACTCTCATGGTACTGTAAAATTGACTTGTGGAGACTCCGGGATGAACACCGACGTTATTCACCACCTCCAAAGGGCATAACGCATCGAGAGAGTCGAGCTTAATACTATGTAATTTAGGGGTTACTAGAACCTCCAGTGGAACAACAGTGATTATTTGGTGGAGAAATTTGGAATCATGTCAAGTTGCCTCGTGCTATGCGTAAACATTACTTGACCTCGCATCTTACTTAGCGTGCGATTGTTGACGCATGATGCCGATAAACGAGATGGGCAATTTCATACATTTCAAAAGAGGCGTATGCGAACCTCTAACTGTTTTATACGAGCCCGATCTTGTTAATAACGCGCACGACAAGGGAGGACTGGAATGTTTCTAGATGTTCACTGCATTTTAGTCTGGGCCGCTCAGCATGTGTCCACTCTGCGGGGTTCGGAGTTGGTCATGCAAGGATCGGAGTTAGAATAAAAGGTTGCCATGTCCGCCTTATTCTTTTCCGTTGGCCATTACTTCCATTTCCCCTAAAGGGCCCATCCCCTTGATCCGCAAGCCAGCCATCGTTTTAAACCACATTGCTTCTGCAATAAACACTAATGAACTCAATGGAATGCCCTTTTGTCTTGTCTGCTCGCCCAGGTACAGACCTCTGGAAGAAGCCCCCTTCATGCATCGCGGAGAATGGTTCGCATCTACTCCTCCAATCTGACGCCAAACATCTAATACTCGCCAGCTATCACACAGTCATCCGCCGCTGTTCCAATTTTGAGCCTACAATCAGCAACAATTACGTTTTCTGCGGAGTACACCCACCAGTATGACCAAGTGGGATTTTGTCTAAAGGTCACACACGCACCATCATCCACCCTTAAGTGGATTAAAGGCGGCATTGAGTTCTTCGATAATGAGCCCTTGCTGACTATCTCCTGTTGCGATAATTGGGCCGACTGGAGCGCTGCACCCCTTCCTCCGTCGGCCGTTATCCCCGTTACTGAAGGGGAAATGGCCTTGAAGTTTACCCTGGAGCAGAGGAGAGGTGCTCTCTGGGTATACTTCGAGCACGAGAACGGTAAGAGATTTCCACTTCGGGAGATAACATGGGTATATGGGCTTCAAGACCAAGACCAGTGGAAGGTCGAGATGGGTGCCATGGTGGCGAGGGCGAATGAGAAGGCCAAAGAGGCATTACAAGCAACGTTTCACGTATTCAGTGTTCAGGTTCAAGACAAATAGCAGTCGATTGTGTGGTAGGTGTAAATAGAATAATTGGTCGAGAATTATGACTCAAGTAGCCCTCCGAATCTGACAGGTCCGAGTCGATAGGAATTGGCAATGTGATTTGATATCTGCTTGAGCGCGGAGCATGAAGGAGTATCGGTGAAGAGGTTCAAAATTTTCCAACCGTTCGTTTCAGTGATGGAACTGATGTTCAACATCGCTGTATTCTGATATTTGGATTACATCCGCTTTTGCTTGCATAAATGAATTGGTGGCATTTCCTTTTTAATCAGTATTGAAACACTGACTTCTAAGGCCAAGAGTTTGTAGTGGTGGCTAACCAACTAATCATGATAACTAAGACAAATGTTAAAGCACATGAATTAACATCACATAGTTGACGAAAAATTCTATCAGGTAGTTTTGAGTCTGATCTCTATGCTTAGAGCGAGTCAGGTCGATAGCCTTACTCTGGGAACTAAGACATGAACATTTTCTCCATCCCACCTTGTTGGGGAGATGTTTTTTTGTTGCATATTGAGCCTGCAGCCATTCTATCCCAGGGTTTTTCGTATAGCAGGATATACCAAGAAGGCCAGTGTCCAATAAAGGCATATTGATGAACTTCGCACAAATTCCGTATTGCAATCCTCACTCCTCAACATGTTCACAGCCCTCCACATTCGGAACAATCAAGGTCTTCTTAACTCCGACCCGACATTATGCCGATGAGCCTGCAAGACGAGCCACTCGCTAGTGACGGATGTGGTTTCGCGGCTAATGGGGTATCCACTGCTTTTATCCGGCCGTGATTCCCAACATCCAGGGCCAAAGGCGAGTGGTCACTGACCGTGGGGAATGCTTGCCGAGCTGTCACAGTGGCTCGGTCGCCGGCTTGGTCAGACCCACAAACTCGGGGAGTCGCGGGCTTCGTCTCATACTGATAGCAATTAACAATCAAAACTACTGAAGTAATTGAGCCATGCTAATACTGATCTCGACCCCTCTCCAATGACGTGATAAGTGTGTGCGGGAACTATTTCCTTCCGAGGCACCTGCGGGCTCTTCCAAGGGTGGATTTCAGATTAAAAAGGGTTCGTGTCCCACGCGGGAGGCGGTTGAGAGATTGATACTGCGAACCGAACCTACCCCTCCTTCTGCTTACTGTACACAATATTCCACCATTTAAACTTCCATCTGAGGATCGCGCATTATATATCCCAAAATTAAGTGCTAATACAAGGTCAAACATGGCTCCCATCAAGGTCGGAGTAGTAGGCTATGGCTTCGCTGCCAAAAGCTTCCACTTGCCCTTCATCACCGCCATCCCCGACTACGAGGTTGTCGCTATCCTTCAACGAGCGGAGGCCCCAGCTGATCCCAAGTCAGCGCCCGCGGGCTCCCATTGCACAGTGGATTTCCCAAACATCAAGCACTATAGAACTGCGGATGACTTCTTTGCCGACCCAGAGATTGCATTCGTAGTCGTGGCCACCCACACAGATACTCATGCGGCGTTCGCCGAGAAGGCCTTGCTCGCCGGAAAGCACGGTGAGTTGGTAAAATTTGCCTAGAGTGCTAGAAGAGGAGTTCGTGGCAGAGATACTAATTGGGTATTGCAGTCATTGCCGACAAGCCGTTTGCAAGATCAGCCGAAGAAGCCGACAAGGTGATTCAGCTTGCTGAACAAAAGGGATTGATTGTGACCTGTTTCCAGAACAGGAGATGGGTATGTGTACTCTCCTCCTTGATATCAATTCATCTTCAGCTAACCTCATACTTTTCCGGGGCAGGATGGAGACTTTCAGACCTTGAGAGAGCTTGTTAAAAAGGACGCACTTGGAACCATCAAGGAAGCTGAGATTCACTACGACTTCGAAAGCCCGTCGTGGTTGTCTTATCTCCCTGCCAAGTACTCTCCAGGAGACGGCCTGGCCTTTGGCCTGGGTGAGTAATGAATAATTCATGCCTATAATTACCCAATGCTGACAGGAAATTGTAGGAACACACAGTCTGGATCAGGCCGTCGTCCTATTTGGCAGACCAAAGTCTGTGACTGGCTTCTTCCGAGTTCAGCGCGACGCTGAAAGTGAGGTGGAGGACTCTTTCACTGTCATATTGCAGTACGATGGCCCGCAGAAGGACCTCCTCGTCACTGTGAAGACATCCGTCATCACCCCGCTGTCACAGCAACTCAAGCTTTTAGTGCGTGGCACAAAGGGCTCTTTTATTAAATTCCAGCAGAGAAGCACTTGTCCCCAGGAAGAACAGATCGCTGAGGGTAAAAAGCCCCTGGATCCTGGGTTCGGGGTTGAATCAGAGGAGATGCGCGGTACCCTCACGACCTATGATGAGTTTGACAGCAGCATTCAAAAGTTCGACCCTGAGACGAAGAAGTATGTTGGAAAATACCCTACAATTACAGGACGATGGATGGGGCTGTATGAGAATGTCGCAGCCGCGATCAACGGAACAGCCGAGTTGGAGGTCAAAGCAACACAGTCGAGGGATGCCCTGCGCGTCATCGAACTTGCCAGGGAATCTCATGAAAAGGGAGTCACAGTAGCATGGAAATAAAATAGTAGTAACATAATGTGGCAGTATCCATAGGTAATACCGAGTTCTTTTTGTACAGAATCGCATTTCACTCCCGTCAACGCCGTCAAATAGTATGACATCACATCTGATCATTCTGAGTCCAGACAAAATGCCGCCCTTATCTTAAACGCAGATGTTTATCTATTATCAATGCCAAGACAACGCAATCCGAGGATCATCCGCCATGGTTGTCAATTTCGACGTCCTATTGTGACTATCGGCTGCAGAACCGCGACTCCCCGAGGGTGGATCCTCTCGCATCTGCGACCACTGCAGGCATGTATTTCTAAGCAAAGTAGAGAAGCCCTGGCTGGACAGTCTGCAATTAGGCATACATCCATCAGTCAGAAATTTTGTTAAAAATGAGGGGAACCTACCTAATGTCTCTGCATCCAGCTAGTGGTATGACCCATGTTCCATAGAGAGAATATGTCCGCTGGAGTGACGCTATTTGAACGACAAAGCAAAAATACCAGTCCATATCATATTCTCCGCCGTTCATCAATGAAGCCAAATTTCAGTACGTTCAGATTGGGAAATAATCTGCTAAATTCCATTCTATAGTTTTTCCCGTCAACTATCCTTCAGCTCCTCAAGCTATCCCGCCCAGCTCCTTCAAAATCTGAGCATCGCTGTCATCCCATGGGTGGTCTGTCACAACAGACTTGATCAATTCTACATGCTCCTCACTTCTTGGAGTAATCTTGTATGGGAAATTCCCAGGATGATTGATCAATCCCGGGACTCCCCCTACCTCGGGCATGATCTCATTATTCTCATCATCCACCGCCTTGCTGATATTGAACATCGCCAGAAGACGGGCGATCATCAGGAACATGTTATCGTTGGCCAGGAACCGACCTTGACAGATTCTATGACCGTACCCAAATGCGTTGTTTTCCGGATCAGGCTCATTCCGTGGCGCCAAGAACCTTTCAGGTTCAAACTCGGATGGATTGGGGTGGATCTCCGTGTCATTTAGGAACCACCACATCGATGGAAGTATGTATGAACCCTTTGGTATGCGATATCCTGAGAGCGTCAACTCCTCCTGAGTTACATGAGTAGTGCCTATGGGCAGGACTGGAAACCACCGAAGCGCTTCCTTCACTATGGCGTTAACATATGGCAGCTGTTCTTGATGGCTGAACTCGGGGAGTTTCCCCGCGCCAACAACATTGTCAATCTCTTGCTGGGCCTTCTTCTGTACTCTTGGAAACATAATCATGGCCAATATGAAGGCAGCAATTGTGGTTACCGTTGTATCGGCCCCCGCGCCGTACATGACACAGGCGGTGGATTTTATAGCCTCTTCGTCCTTTTTAGTAAGCTTCGGTTTGCCTTCTTCTATATCATCGACGTCGTATTGTGAGATGAGGGAAGACACGTAAGACGGATAATGGCTGCCTGTGGCCATTTGCTTCCGAACAAAATTGTATGGAACTTCCATGGTCATATCAGTGTTCTGCTTCCATTCCCGAGCCGTCTTCTTAAACGATGCTCCCGGAAACCACTCGGGTAGGTGCTTGAGACTGGGAATAATATCCACCATCCACACCATGGGAACAAAAGCACGCGAAAGGTTCTCCATCATGTGCTCCACCATACCAACCAAGGGGTCACTTGTGTGTGGTGAGATTGAATAGCCGTACGTTAACTTGAGCATGATGGCGCTAGCCTCGCTACAAGTAGTGTGTCAGTAAACCAAACCACATCATTTACACAAATATGATGGGTTGCTCAACGTTTTTATGTGTCGCATTAGGCCATCAGGATCGTTCATGACCCTGAACAAAAATCGCCGCGACTCAACATCTTGAACTCCGTAAAATTGCTTGACGAGTGTCTTCGTGCCCATTTGTTGGTGTAGCAATTTTCTATGGTGTCTGTAGGTGTCGTCATACATTCGGCTCGAAAGGAATACTCCATAGCCACACAAGTCGCTTGCAAATGGATGTTGGGGCCGGTTCGAGGTTTTTGACGACTTTTTGTTGAGAAGCTCATGTGTAGCCTCTTGATCGTGAAGCAACACTAGAGTAGTCCCCAGGATGTTCACAGAGCTAATGGGTCCATAGGTGTCTTTGAACTTTAGCCAGTGTTGGTACGCCGGTTTGTCGGGAGGGGGCAGGTCAAACAGATTTCCCACAATTGGCAATGGCTTTGGGCCAGGAGGGAGGCCATGGCTGCTCTTTGCGTGAAAAAAATAATAATACAGGAATAATAATATTATTGCCGACGCAACTTGGTACAAGATTAGAACCGTCATAGTGAAACCTGTGATGGTCAAAAGGTTTGCAGGAAGGTTGATTTTGGGCCGAAGGATGCACATAAAACAATGAGCCCTTCTATCTCATTTCTTCCGAGCAGTGGCACTGCATGACTCTCAGCTCAAAGCGGCAAGCACCCCCCGCTCAACTACTGGATGAACTGTGCCGCGGATGAGATCCATGCAGCTAGTTCACCACGGCACGCTGCTAATTTTGTCACTCCCACCTAAATGTGGGACTTGCCGTACCCTCAAGTCAGGTTATTGGTTGTCATGATCGATGTCTCAGATTATACATTACGCAGGAAGCCCCATGTGACAAGCGATGTATGTAAGCAGTCAATGGTGGCCAAGACTAAGATCTAGGTGCTGTGTCGTTCCCGTCTTAGCTGCAGCCGGTCTGCCTAGCTCTCTGCAGGTGGTTGAGCCGTGTGCTGACGTGTCTTTGATTCAGATCGTGGCTAAAATTCAATCCAATCAAAACACGGGCGGTACACGCCCCGACGGCCACCTACATGAGCAACCAAGCAAGGAACAAGGAATAAGATCATTGATGTTTGATACAATTGGGTCTTATCTACACACAATGTGTACTTTGGAATTTCATCAGGTGCCCTCAATTGAGCTAATATGCATGTTTCATCCTTTCCCCGCTTTGGGGAGTGAATGCAGGATGCAGCAGCGGGTCAACACGGCAGAGATGTTACCACATCCACTCGGGTGCATTCAAACATGAATTGAGCGATATTCTGGATTTCCCGCCTCACCTTTCATCACATTCAATTAGCTCAAAACATGTTCTTATTATTGTGCCTGCCGCAGGTGTAGGCAGATATCTAAGAAATACTTCCACTTCACTCCATTCCCCTCTCACCCTGGCTCTTGTCTACACAATGGTTTCCACCAACCTATCAATAATAATCAGTTTATAATTTCATGTTATGGAGGCAGACACTATGAGCCTGTAAATTCACTTTGCTCTCCACTACATGGCAGTTGAGGCAATCCAGCAGCATCTACCAGATCTGTTTGTGGGAAAGCACTCAAATTTAGATGCACCTGTCAAGATGTTCATGGCAGTCGAAACTCTACGTAGCCATCAAACAGGATCCTCTAGAGCTGCAATTGTGAACCCCATTCAATAAAGAAGATGGACTTGCTGTGCTCAGTTAGCACCCAGATCCAATCAACGCCATGTTTCTCACCAGTGCCAGGCTCATGATTGAGAAAGATCGCAGCGTGTAAGTGCTAACTCTCACTTCAACAGCAAAATTCTTTGAACGTGTTTTTCATATTGCAATTCTCCTTTCTTGATGACGTTTTTAACATAGCATCTGAAGCTACCCATAAGGTACTGCCCTTTCTCAATGCAGACTTTGCCAAAGACATCGTATTTGGTCATCCCCAACACGAGACAAATATTCAGGTATTGGACAGCTCATATCATGTCGTAAAGAAGTCCAAAAAGATATCGAATGCGGTTTATGTGGATCGAACACATGACCTTCAGATCTTCAGTCTGACGCTCTCTGTCAGTGAAGGTTAGTTGTGCATCTTGTATGTGGGTATCCGGAACAACGTACCCCAACTGAGCTAAACCCGCTCTGTGGTGATAGTTTCCTGTACTGAACGGCCTGAAAGCCACTGGAGCGGGTTCCAATCCGCCAGAATTAGACGGTACAATTCGTCATCAGTGTAGAGGTTATTGTCAAATACGTTGAGGAGGGCTAAAGCCCCACATCGATCCATTTTTCACGGACAAGGTGAAGATGAGGTTGCTTCACTTGCAACTACTCATCATATACTTGTTCTCTTTCAATATTACAGCATGGCCGGTCTTGCCTTTCGGCAAATACTATTACGTGAATTATCAACGGGTGTTCCAATAGCCTCGCCCAGCTAAAACGACGATATGTTGAAAAAGTCCGACTCCGACAAGAACCAGTTCCCATCCAGCGGCTGCTGCAGCGATAGTTCCACAGCAGCCTCGGCTTCGCAAATATCTACCTCGACGGGCATAGAACAAGCCGAAATGTAGGCCTCGGCGATGCCATACAGGTATTTGCAAAATTCATACGGCCGCTTACAGGATTCGACTATGCGGCTGGAGTTTTCTAAAATGTCCAGTGATGACTTGAGTAAACCTAGATCGTTGACGTCTGAGTTGGCAATACAATGCAAAAAGGTCACCAGGAATGGGGTGAAGGAGGAGTAAATATGAACCCTATAACCGTCTCAGTACTCATCTTTCCAGTTGTGGCATGGCTTTTCCACTTACCAAACCGCATAGAGGGCATACGACTCGCTGTCCAATGACTTGTATCTTGTGTGGATCTCTGCGTGCGCCCTCAATCCTCGATTGGCCGCCTCAAAACAAGCATCGGTAATAACATTTATTGATTTCGACAAGTCCACTGCTCGATGGAGAAGGGTGAGGGTCGAAAAGTAAGAGACGTCGGTGGGGCCGAAAGTATTGTCAAAGACGCTTTTCCGCCACACTTTTGAGCTATCGAGTTGTTTCCACGAGTCGTACCAGTCGTTGAGCCGTTTCGCCAACGTCTCCACGATGAGCTGCCTCTCTGCCTTGGTGCGCTTTCGCGACGCCGGCGAGTACAGCGCCTCGTATATCTGGGCCTGGATTTTGGCAAAGTTGAGGAATATGAAAAGAGTGGCATCCCAGGGCTGCCGACCAGGGTCAGATGAAATCTCGTATGGTTCCACGTCAATGTCGAAATCCTGAATCGTCGAGGCTCTTCCGAGGCTCAACACCATGCTCTTGTCTGAGAAGTAAACTTGCCAGAACAGGCGCCGAATACGGTTTCTTTCCACAGGTGGAAAAGCGCTCACCACATGCTCTCTGTGATAGCCCAGGGTAAGACAGTGTCTAGTGGCGGCTGAAGTGAGCTTCCACTGCAGGGCCAATTCTCCCTTGGTTTGTGCACGGAGTGCCTGTGAGAGTCAGTCTTCAGGCCCGTCGATCTTGGAGCACCAAATGGCCATGCGCGCAGGCTGGGCTAGAGACTCACCGCCATGTAAAGCACCAAGCAATGTTGAAAAGTAGGAATCATGTTGACTTCATATGTCTCAATTCCAGCTTGAAAGTTTTCCTCGCAAAGTCGATAATATTTGTCGACTTCGTCCTCAGAAAACTCATCCATTGGGAAACATTTTAGTTCGGATAACACCGTGGCTATCATGGCACTCAAAAGCGCAATCTCGCCAACCGTGGCAGGCTGAATCGGGAAATATACTTGGCGACACAGGTCCTCGAATTGCCTCAGATCAACCATCGGATAAAAGAGTGTCAAGATGGGATGTGTGCCTGCAATGCCATGCAAGCAGGTTAGCCGACATGTACAAAATAGGCAATTTGGTACTGGAGAATTGACTTGCCAGTAATTGCACGAAGTAACCGAATAACAAATTCCGACGGCGGCATCTGCCCTTGCAGTGATCCACCTATGGAGCCCTGGTGCCAGTTTGTGGGCTGAATCACATCATCCTTGCCATCGAGCAGCTTGCGCAAATCAGATACCTTGTCGACAACCTGCGGGGAGTGGGCCACAGCGAACGAGTCGAGCTCTGTAATGTCGGTTGCCAGTTGCGCCTGCTTTCTAAATGACGAGTCGCCCTCGAGGGAGGCAATGTCTAAGTTACTTGGGCTCTGCCTGGGAGTGAAGGCAGCGGGCTCCGGGGCAGGTCGTGTTTCTCGGCCGAATGCATTGCTGAGGAGCTTCTCGAGAGACGCCACTCTCTCTTGGAGCTGTTCAATACTCGTCTCTTGTCTATTCAAAGGGGATTAATCATGGGCGGGAGGGTATGCAATGATTGGACAATCCGACGCACCTCGCCTGTGTCTCATTTGTCACGGCGCGGGCAGCATCTTTCGCGTTCCCTTGGCAGTGAATCTTTGATGTGATACAATTGGAGCATGGCACTTCTCGGTTACATCTTATCTAAGCCCAGTCAGCGCCCATCAAGCGCGCGGAGCCAGGCCAGTCACGAAAACGTGTGTGTGCAAGTGTGCGTATGTGGGTGGGTGGTTTTTTTTACCTTTCGAATTCGGCAATTCCGGCACTACCAGGGATTAGTGTAAGCACCAGAGACGCGCGAGAGACGATAGCACTCACAGCTTTCGGGACTACGTTGGTTGATGGGCCCATTGAATATACCCGGCAGGTTGGGTATCTGTATCAAAAGGAAGAGGCGGCCGGGCGAGGCGCAACGTACGACACATCTGATCTAGGGGTCAATTTTTTATGGGCCCCCCGAGCGCGAGGCGTGGGAATCACGGGAGGCGCGGCCTCTGGCGCACGGAGAAAACGACCCTTTTTGGTTGCGGGGGGCGAGTCATGGTGGTCGAATCACGATGCATCGTGCGCAGGCGCTATCTCGATCTAATCTGTAGCAAGTCTAGCGTGGGACTGCTGGTGGACCGAGAGATCTTTTATCCAGAAGAGCGACACGTGAGTGGAAATACGTCATGAGCACTGAAGCATTGATCCACCTTAGCACGTCCTGACACATGGAGGGGCAGACAGGAATGAGGGGGATGGACCTTGTTGGTGGCAGAGGCAAGCCACGTTTTCGGCTTAAGTAGAAGGTGAGGATGAATGGGAAGCCGGTATCACGTGGAAAGGCGGCCGCCTTTGCACTAATTGAGCAGCAGGTAGGGTTCAGATGCCTTGTTCTCGAAGCGGTCTAGAATTTGGGTTTGGACGGCTGGTTATCTGATTGACTTTGATGTAGCAGGGGTTGTCGCCGTTCAAGACAACAAAGACTGTTGGCGATTGTGGGTGAGACAAAATATCGCAATCAACCAAAGAATACCGCACTAGAGGTATAATAATTTAAAAAAATTATATTCAGGCTGCAATCGAGATACAAACTAACTAAACCGGCTACAAAGACTTCAAAATGCGCTTCCTGTTGGCCTCCAGCTGGCTGCTGACGCTGTGCGTCGGGAAAAGCCCGTCAAACCCATGGGGAAGCCCGGGGTACAGGTGCGACTCGACCTCGACGCCGGCCTCGAGAAACTTTTGCACAAGGGCAATGTTTTCTTTAACAAACAAATCAAACTGGCTCGTGTCCAGGTAGAGCGGCGGCAGTCCCGTGGCATCCGTCATCCGTCCCGGGGCGGCCAAAACAGGAACGCCGTCGCCGCCCGGGGCTCCACCCAGGTAGGCCGTCCACGCGGTCAGGTTGTCGTCGGCGTCCCACAGCTTGAAGTCGCCTGGGACGTCCCCCCGCGTCCTGTCGTCCAGCATGGGCGACGACAGGATCTGGTGCTTGATCGCGGGCGACAGCGCAGACTCCCGAGCTCGGAGCGCCACGGCGGCGGCCAGGCCGCCCCCCGCGCTCTCCCCCATGACCGCGATGCGGCTCGGGTCAACGTGGAGCGCGCCAGCGTCGGAGTGAAGCCAGGCGAGGCACGCCCAGACGTCGTTGAGCGCGGCAGGGTACGGGTGCTCGGGAGCAAGCCGATAGTCGACCGAGAAGGCCTGCACTCCGGTCTCGGCAACCATGTCGGCCAGCCGCTGCACGCTGATCTCGGGGCTCAGCGCAATAAGCCCGCCGCCGTGCGCATGGATGACTGCAGCCGACGGCGCATCTGGCAGGCCCGAGTCATTTCTCTTGAGGCGGTAAACGGGGACCTTATTTCCATCCTCGGACTCAATGTGCACAATCTTGAATGAGACGTTGTCCGGGATACGCGGCGGCGGCGGTGGCATGGCATTATAGAATGCCCTGCGCGCCTCGATGTCGTGCAGCTTTGGCTTGGGAGCATTTCCCATATTCTGTAGCAGAGGAGCCAGCGCAACAGCGAACTCTTGGTCGACTTTGAGGCCCATTTTTGATTAGGTATTGTGGAGTGCAGGGTAAGATAGGTGGCTTAAAGAGAATTGCAAAATAGTAGCCATCAACACCTATTATCCGACTAAATATGATCCTTTTATGTTAATCGGACGAATCAAGGAGTTTAATGACCCCGAAAGATCCGTTGAAAGTGTTGCCGTCGTCATTGTTGCTGGTTGATTTCGAACATTCGCAAACCACGGGTCGCGCGGTGTTTGTAATCTAGGCGAACTAGTCAATCGACTTGAAGTATAATTCTATTTCAGGTTGGAAACAAAATAGTCAGACATTTTGACTAATACATCAAAGAGGCACCGAAACTCTGAGCAAGCTATTGTAGATGGAAACATTTCATGCATATCTGGGCATGGACACCGTGGGACCCGCGGGCATGACATTTTCAGCCCCAAGTACTATATACTATGTGGATACTTATCATTGCTCATAACCCACACGATAAAGCATGTACTGAATATGTTTATATACTTTACCCCAGATATTTCTGAGATCCATCTCGCGTCAACCTCCGGACTCAAAGGGGAAATAACTTCAAACTCCTGATGGATCAATTGCATATATATATAATCAAGAAGCCACTGTATAATGTCAAATAAAACAACAATCCAACCCATCATTCAAAGACATCATTAGGCTACACTGGCATCATGACCGCCTCGTCTACACAACAACACATCACCGCCGACATCATCATCGTCGGCGGTGGCTTCGGAGGCTGCTACGCGCTGCACAAGTTCCGAAACATGGGCTACTCGGTCAAGCTGCTCGAGGCCGGCAGCGACTTTGGCGGAGTCTGGCACTTCAACCGGTACCCGGGCGCCCGCGTCGACTCCGAGACCCCACTCTACCAACTCAGCCTGCACGAGGCCTGGCGCGGCTTCACCTTTAGCGAGCGCTTCCCGGGGCACGAGGAGCTGCGGCGGTACTTTTCCCACATCGCAGAGGCATTGGACCTCAGGAAGGATGCCGTGTTTGGCACGCGTGTGACAGAGGCCAAGTTCGACGCCGAGTCCAGCAGCTGGCGGTTCGGCGCGGAGAGCGGGCTCACGGCCACGTCCAAGTACGCCATCTTCGCTACCGGCACGACTAACAAGCCCTACGTCCCCAGCTTCCCCGGACTGGGCACCTTCGCCGGCAAGGTTATCCACCCGGCGGCGTGGCCAGACAAGCTCGACGTCAAGGGCAAGAGGGTCGGATTGGTCGGGCAGGGCGCCTCGGGCCTGCAGATCTTGCAGGAGCTGGCCAAGGAGGACTGCGAGCTTAGCGTCTTCGTCCGGAACCCACCCACGGCACTACCCATGGTGCAGAGGGCTCTGACGGCCGAAGAGTCGGAGGAGGTCAAGTGCTCGTACGAGCCGCTCTTCACCTACGCCAAGTACCAGCACTCGTCGGGCTACATGCACAGCTCCTCGACGCGGTCCTTCTACGAGGCGTCGCCCGAGGAGCGCCAGGAGCGGTACGCGGAGCTGTGGGCGCGGGGCAGCTACGCCATTTTGACTTCCAACTACATCGAGACGACGTACGACAAGGCTGCCAATGCCGAACTGTACCAGTACTGGGCCAATCGTGTCCGGTCCCGAATCTCTGATCCCGTCAAGCGGGAACTCATGGCCCCACTCGACCAGTTCCAGTGGATCGGCACCAAGCGACCGAACCTTGAGATGGACTACTACGAGATGATTGACCGGCCCAACGTCGAGCTGGTCAGCGTCAAGGAGACGCCCATCACCGAGTTAGTCGAGAAGGGCATCGTGACCTCGGACGGCAAGCTGCACGAGGTGGACCTGGTCATCGTGGCCACGGGCTACGACTCGGTGACGGGGAGCCTCTACGAGATGAACGTGACGGGCAGGGATGGGGTTAAGCTCGAGGCGAGGTGGAAGGATGGCATCGAGACATATCTCGGCATGATGGTCTCGAAGCTGCCCAACGCTTTCATGCTCTACGGGCCGCAGGCGCCGTCCGGATTGGCCAATGGCCCGCCCTTTCTCGAGCTGCAGGTGGACTGGCTGGCGGAAATGTTCAAGCAGCTTGAAGCAGAAAAGGTGTCCACGATCGAGGTCTCAGATGAGGCGGCAGCCGAGTATCGCCAGAAGAACCTGGCCATGTACGAGCACTCGCTGATGAAGGAGACGCCTTCGTGGTGGAACGGTTCCAACATCCCCGGGAAGACCAAGGAGCCTCTCTTCTGGGTCGGAGGGCTTCAGGCCTGGAGAAAGGAGACCGTCGCCGGACTCGAGGACTGGTCGAGGTTCAGCCTGAAGCGCAATTAGTTTTGGAGTGAGGGCGCGTGGGATGGATGAATTTAGAGGTACATTTTAGCCAAGATTCAAGACTTTCGTGTAATTGTAGATGGTGTTTTTGCACAGAGGTTCAATATGAGACATGATGAAATTTTTTAAATTTTCGCGTTGAATGCAGAAAGCGTTGCAGGTGATGGGGGGATTTGGAGTTTGTTGAAGCCAATTTTGCAAATTTGCACGCGTGAGCATTACGGGGCATCTCGGTCATCCAGAAATTTCAGCAAACATGACCAGGGCCATTCAATTGACGATATTCACTTTCCTCATTCTTGGATAAAAAAAAACAAGTGAGGAAGAATCTTTACGAGATGAAATGGGTTTACGTGAGGGATCGTTCAAGGGTTTGGCGATGGGATCATGCCATGGCAGTTTGGGTCGGCAAGAGGGCCATTTCCCGCGATTTGTCTTGTACGGCGCAGTCATGACTTGAAACGCGCAGGGCGTGTTGGTGAAGTCGGACGCGCACAACCCGAAGGTTGATGCCGGCGGACGAGGTGAGGATCTCAGTCGGAGGATGCCTAGCGCTGAAAACATCATGCGATTATCTCAGTCGGATGGATAATCGAAATTGTGGTCGATGCTAGTCGTGCGGATATCCGGACCCGATGGAGATGGTGGGAGTGCTGAGCGCTGGAGTGGACAGTGGGGTACAAGGGGAAAGGTAGGTCAGGTAGGCCAGGTAGGTCAGGTAGGCCAGGTAGGCCAGGTAGCCAGGTAGACAAGTAGACACAAGGCACAAGGCACAAGGCAGGGGGGGAGTAACAGGGCTCCCTATTCGGGGGGAGAGGCTTACTGTACCGGATATACGATGGTAGCCGTTTTTAATTGCCGTCGACGTCGTTTTTGGCGTATCTGGCTGTGGGCTGCAGAGGATTGGTGGCGATGAGGTCTTTGTTGGCTGCCGTTGTCGTAGCCGACCAAGAGTGGGGCCCAGAACATGTGGCGCACCTCGCATTTCGCCGGGGGGTCCGCATGCATCATGACTGACAGGGGGATGGGGGGGGCTTCCAGTACGTACTGTGCAGAAGTGACAGTGCTGTGTGCGTCTGAGTGACACTCTGTCTGCATGTCTGCGTGTTTATGCTGCCCGAGGTTTTGGGCCTGGAGGGACGACAACACTGACGAGACCAGGCTGGGGGATTGTGATGGCTACAGTTACAGCTGGCCGTGATCTGGACAAGTAAAACCAGACAGCCTCACTCACAGCCCACCGCCTGTCACATCTTGCATCCCACATCTCGCATCTTACCGGATCCCGAACAGCAACACAGTCCGTCTTCTCGTCTTGTCTCTCGTCTACTAGTCTCCATGACTGCGGCGGGCGGCGGCAGTTGAAGTCGGCTAGGCATGGGCCCCCCGAACTAACCCCAAGAATTGCAACAAACGCCCGCTGATTGGCCGCATCTGGTCATGGCGCCGCCCGCCCGCAGCTGAGATTGGGGTGGCCGATCCGAACATCGCTGCCCTTCCCTGCCCTTTCCCTGTCCTTTCCCCCGCATCCCATTTTCCCAGGCGGGGGAAATACACTTACCCGAGCCTCGCAGTGTGTGTGCGTTCTCGACTCTCTCACACTGCTGGGCCACTCACTACCGCCGCCGTCGCCGCCTACCGCCGCATACCACCGCCCCAACTTTGGCTGGCTCTTTGTTTCTCCAAAAAAAAAAAAAAAAAAACTTGTACCATGACGCCCTGCCTTTGCCGAACCCCTTTGCCGCTATATACGTCGTACGATTGGTGCCCACATGCGGCGCACATGCCCAGTGCAGCACCTCCAATCTTTACTTAAACATGACTTCCCGCGTTGCTTGGAGGACTCTTTCATCCAGACAACAACCTCATCTCCTCTACCACCTCAGGAACAAACACTTGAACACTTCATCACCCTTCACCACCACCCTCTTCCCCAGACTCAAATCCACAATGGCTTCCAACGGCTCCACCCACCGTTTCGACCCCAACTTCACCGACCATGTCATCGGCCTCATGAGCCCCGAGACCGCTCCCCGCCAGCGCGTCATCCTCACCTCCCTCATCAAGCACATGCACGACTTCTGCCGCGAGGTCGAGCTCACCCAGGAGGAGTGGGTCACCGGTGTCAACTACATCAACTCTCTCGGCCAGGCCTACCAGAAGAACCGCAACGAGACATGGCGAGTCTGCGACATTCTCGGAATCGAGTCGTGAGTACCTACCTACCCCAGCATCTACTGCAATCCACTCTTGTACCACAGCCCACTAACAGCATCAACAGCCTCGTTGACGAGATCAACCACAAGATCGAGACCACCGATGGCAAGGCCCCCACCTCCTCCACCATCCTCGGACCCTTCTGGTCCCCCGAGACCCCCTTCCGTGAGCTCGGAGGCAGCGTTGTCCAGAACATGCCCAAGGACGGCCAGCTCACCTTCTTCCACGGTGTCATCCGCGACGTCGACACCGGCCTCGGAATCCCCGACGCCGTCTTCGACATGTGGCAGGCCAGCACCAACGGCAAGTACGACGTCTTCGACCCCGAGAACCAGACCCGCCACAACCTCCGCGGCAAGTTCCGCACCGACAAGGACGGCAAGTTCTTCTTCTACTGCCTCAAGCCCACCGAGTACGCCATCGACACCTCTGGCCCCTCCGCCGAGCTGCTCAAGATCATGGGCCGCCACCCCTACCGCCCTGCCCACATCCACATGATGGTCACCCACCCCGACTACGTCGGAGTCACTGCCCAGCTCTACCCCAGCGACGACCCTTACCTCGAGACCGACACCGCCTGCGCTGTCAAGGACGATCTCCTCCTGCACTTCAAGCCCGTCGAGAACGAGCCCAAGGGCGCCACCCTCGACGTCGAGTACAACGTCCGCTTGATCTCCAAGAAGTACAAGCCCGACTCCAAGATGCTCATGGAGAACGCCAACCAGAACAAGTTCTAAGCCTTGCGCGGAATTGGCCTCCTGTAGAAACATGAACCAAAAAAAGTCCTATCAGCCATGAAGAAGTGTGGGACCAAGGAGGTGGAGGGGTAAATGAACCCCTCCCCTCCCACCGCATCGAGCGATTGCCACTTATTTAGCGGAATGTGCCATTTAAAGATGGGGTGGTTGACTGTAGAAACAAGCTACGGATTGACTTTTGAGTATTTAGCGATTGTTTGTAAATGAATAAAAAGAATTATAAAACAAAACACCAAGTCTCGTGCCCCTGCTTGTCGTGATAACAAAAAACAACAAAAAGAACATGTCACTGTAGAAAGCACTGGATACCAACAATACCAGAGATCCACCTCGTAAATCTTCTTCCTGCATATCTCATCGGATCAAGATCACGTATAAACTATTAACCTTGGCTTCAAGGGTATGAGCGGGGGGATCCTGCATTTGCAGACGTCGGATGGCAGCTACCGGCCCCGGGATGGTTCCTGCGTCTGTGGAGTTTGGCAGCGGAAGTGACACCACCACGTGGGAAATGCGTGTTGGGGGGTACATGTGGATAAACGTACGATAAACGCCTGATTGGGTGCCCCCTGATGGGATGGGGCGGTTGAGGCTCTGGCAGCACTGCTGGTGGTGAGCCGTCACGACTGGCAACGGAATCCGGGGAGTGCGGGGAGGGCACCCGATTAGAAAGGATGCTAAATTTAGTATTGTCTATGCTTGTTATGAAACCTAATCTAATCATAAAATGGGCTAAGCGTTAAGAAGACGGACCGCTGTGCCCAGCCCTGGAAGGGAGGGCCGGAGGGTGGGCGGTTCTTCCCGAAAGAGCAGGCCCGCCCAGCTCGAGAGAGCCATCTATTGGACAATATTCTCCTACCTCCCCCGTCGGATTCGTCTAGTCTAGCAAATATTGATCAAGCAGTGGAATGGAGACTCTCCATGCTTCCAGTCCGTAGCTTTCTCTCCCAGTTCCGCCCTCCCTTCAGCAACTCAAACCCGTTTTTCAAGGGCTCGCCACCGCGCAGCAACAGCCCAATCTCGCTTGGATGGAACCAGTTCATCCACACCATGGTAACCAGCATGAGCGTGCCGTCAAACACGAAGACGTATATCTCGCTGCTCATCAGGGGCCCGTTGTGGCCGTCGATGAACTCGATGACTCGGAAAACGTTTCGGACCGTGATCAGAGCGCTGGCCACGTAGAGCGTGCACAGGTACAGCTGCCACCGGATACGGGGATCGACCGCTCGGGGGATCGGGTATTTGGAGAGCCTGTTGTGCAGTATAACCGCGACGATTACAAAACCACTAAAGAAGAAGAGCTGCACAAATAGACCTATGATGACGATCTTTTCTCCCATCTTGCTCATTGAGCTGACTGCCATCATACCACCACCTAGAAAAGAGAGCTTCATGTTAGCCAAACCTTTGCTGGCTGAGACGCCGTCCTTGGGAAGTACTGACCTGAACTCTGGGCAAGCAGGGATATAACATCACCCAGAACAAAGATTTTGGTGAGCCATTTCAACTTCAGGGGGCAGTAGCGTTCACTATCCGTTAGAAGGACGATGCGGCCGAGGATCATGTAGATGGATGCCGCCATCAGAGCTGGCGCGATCAGAATCAGCAGGCTCTGCATGATGTACGGGCCCAGCGTCCAGCAGCCCGGATCCTGCAGCGCACCCAGGACTCGACCAATGTATCCCATAATCTCGCCTACCCGCGAATTACACATTAGTATCTGCCTAACTTTGTAGCAAAGCCTTTAATGATAAAGATGCGATTGGAAACATACAGAAACCACCGATGACCAGGGCGGACAGGTACCAGCTCCTTGATCGGTACATCTGAATGGCATGGATAATCGTCGTTATGCCAAACAGTGCAACAAACGTAACGTTTGCCGCTACTGACGGCTCGAATCGATATAAGGAAAACGCCGCATTTTTCCAATCACCGCAGGGTGAGGACATGGTTTTTTTTATCCCCTTTTTCTCCGGGGTTTTTTTTTAGCGAGTGTTGTGGAAGCACTTGGGTGCCGGGACGTATTTATGGGGTAGTCTAGAGTGCGAAAAAAATATTCAAGAAAAAGGAGAAAAGAGAAGGAAAAACTGGCTCAAATGAATGGAATATTGAACTAGAGAGAAGGAGAACGAACTGGTGAGTGAACATTTGGCATTGAGTAAAGCCATTCTTTTTATACAACTACAACCAAATAAGATAAACGAGTTTCGTGGCTTGGCCCAGCAATCGACAACGCTCTGCCCAGCCATAGTTCCATGGGTTCAGCTACGTGAATGCATCAAAAAAACCACAGCATAGCCTCACGCTGGCGGTGCGTTGCGCGGTGTTATTTCTCGAGACGCAGCTGTCTCGTACAGCCCTGACCAGATTGCGGCCCGTGGGGCTAAACGTGAGCGAGCAAACTCTAGGGAATCCGCGCTACTCGCATACCTGTCCCGCGCATTCGGGTTCGCATCGGGGTTTTACTTAGTAATTGGAACCAACGAACGCCTTGCTGCGTGTCGCAGAATCGACGTCGTGAAGCGGCCGGCGGCTCACCGAAGAAACCTCAAGCCCGCGACAATCAACCCCCCTTCCCGTCTCCCGCCTCCCGCCTTTTCCCCCTTTCGGCTGCTGGTGCGCGCGCTTCTCGGATCCTCGCTCCCGAGCGAGCGCGCTTTTTTTTTCGTCTCGTTCCCCTTTTTCCCGCCTGCGCGCGCGCCTAAAAAAAGAAGATGTCTCGGCGCCCGCACACTAAATCAAGGACCGGCTGCACCAACTGCAAGCGCCGCAAGGTCAAGGTACGGTCAACCAAGAAAGCGGCGGAGAAAGGGGGAGAGTAGAAAAAACGACGGCTGATGAAGAAATGATGGAGCCAGTGCGACGAGGCCCGTCCCGTCTGTTTCAACTGCGCGCGGTACGAGGTTCCCTGCAGCCTGTCCGCTGATTCACCCGATGAAGTAGTCGGCGACAATGTTACACCCCCGTCCTTTTCCCTCATGCAGATAGACAGCGAGACGCCGTCGATACAGAGATCCCACGACGGAGGTGGTGGTGGTGAACTCAGCACCCCGCCTGATGATTCCTACTACGCCCCTGTCGCTCCGGTTTTCGATCACGTCTGTCCCATCTCCCCCTTTGAGCTGAGGAAGAAGGACCTGGAGCTCATGCACCACTACTGCACCGTCACCGCCGACACGCTGTCCACCCGTCTGGAGGTGCTGGGCGTCTGGAAGAACATCATCCCCCAGCACGGCTACAACAACCTGTTCGTGATGCACGGCATACTGGCCATCTCCGCCTCCCACAAGGCCTACCTGGCGGCCCCCCACGACCGCAAGGTGTACATGGAGCTTTCCGACTACTACCAGACAGTCGGGTCGATAGGGTTCCGCTCAGCCTTGGAGAAGCTGGGCCCGCAGACCTGGAAGCCTCTGTACAGCTTCGCGTCCATCGTCGCGCTGTACATGCTCACCGTGTCTACCCGTAGCGCTCCAGAGAAGACCGGTGACCCCATATCCAGCCTGCTTGAGCTTGTTGGCCTCCTCAGAGGCATCACGATGACCCTGTCTTCCTTCGTGTTCAGCGCCGTGGACTCTGAATTTGCTCCCATGATGCACCGCGTGTGGGCCTCGATCGAGTCAGGTATCGAGACTGAGCGCTTTGAACCAGGGTAAGCGGCATTCATAAAATTTGTTTGTTTCAAAGATGCTTACAATTCACAAGGTGTTTGTCGCCCTCGAGCGGCTCCCTGCTCCCACCTGACACCTGGGATGCGTTCCATAAACTTCGAGTGTTTCACACAGTGACCATGCCGGCCTCCAGCCTGGAGTTCTATTACAAAGCCCTCGACGGCTTGCAGACCTCGGTCAAGCTCGTTGCCGCCGACGGGGCCAACGTGGAAGCGGGCGCGGTCCTGTTTTGGGCGTACAGGATCGACAAGAGCATCCTCTCGGACATGCGCTCGCGCCTGCCGCACGCGCTGATGCTGCTGGCCTACTACTCCGTCCTGCTCGCGACGCTGGACATGTTTTGGTACGCAAAGGGGTTGGCGAGGCAGCTGTTTGAGTTTGTCGAGGGCGAGCTGGAGGGTCAGGGAGACTTTGCGGAAATGCTGGAGTGGCCGAAGAGGTCTTTAGACTATGTTGTTAATAAATTACAAGAGGATGTGGAGTGAACCCGGTTGCATGGACCAAAATTTGTAATGTGTTGGCTCGATCATTTTTCCAGTCATATGATCGACTTTTTAAACTCCCAATTGATTTGTGGGTCGCGGGTTTTCCATGGGTGACGCAACTTACATACAGTCAGTCACTTGACAAAATTCCAACTCTATGGTTGTTTCGGTAGGCTTATCTATCCAGGTTGAATAATAACATAAAGTTAAATAAATAAATAAATAAATAATAAATGGGATAATTTATATAAAGATAGTACTTTTAGTTAGGGTTAAGTTACTAGGATTTCTTTCTTGAGGTAAATACGTTGAGGATTAGTATAAAATTGGCAACTCCGTGGCACTTTCGCTGGCCTACTGATTGAAGGTCACGTCTGGGGGTAGTCATTTTTGACGGCATTAGTCACATTACCCTAAGAAACTAACTACGTATCAAAATAGAAGTCACATCCATGAGCTTATAAAATATAAGTCGACACGTGAGCTTTCGCAAAGCTCTTCTGGGAACCTGAAAGGTTGCACACATACATCAAGGTTATATATCGAGGAAAATGTATGTCCAACCTTTTGTAACAACACCGGGGATTTGTAGAATAAAAGCCCAGTCCATCCCCTGTCTTTACTTTCATCTTCATCAACCACCGATACTCCTGCCACTGCTACCCGGTAGCAATTTACTCAACAACTACTTCACACCTTTGCACCCCGTCCACATTATTTTCCACCACGAACCTTTACATCTCACTTCGTTGCATTTCGTTAAAATGCCGTCGACTATCGCTGTCTTGGATGACCAGGTGGTCTACCAAACTACAAAAGTCAAAGACGAGGAGGTTTTCGATGATTCAATGACGACTGAGTCCGGGGATGGTTCCACTGAAGATTCCACCCCAAGCCAATCAGATGACGACCAGCCCATGAGCGGTCGAGAAGCGTCTACCATGAAATCATCCGGTAAGTTGCACCGTCCTTCTATTAAAGTTCTACCACTAACCCTTTCCAGATACCCTGCCACCCGTCTCGCAAGAAGCCAAATTCTTCGTGCCGCCGCTTCATTTCCCCTTCCACGTTCAGCACAAGCTCATGACAAAGCTCCAGCAGTTCCTAGAAAAAGCCTGCTTCGAGTATGGCACGAAGAACATGCCGGGTCTTTTGACAACAAACCGGTGGGAGTGCGCCGAGTCGGTCGAGCTGCACACATGGATCAAGACTCTGCGACCGTACAAGAAGGCGCTCGAGGCAGGGGCTGGGAAACCCCTGGGCCTGCTATTCGCGGCAATTGCTCAAATCCGGCACACCGCCGTTCATCGCCTGCCGGCAACCTCCTGTGCTCTGTGGAAATTCCTCGCCGATGCCGAAGAATTCTTGGAGGTCCTGGGCCTCACCGAGCAGTCCTGCGAGATCTCAGCACTGTTGCGGTATTGCCAAATGATAAGCGAAGAGTTTGTTCAGCAGAGGTATCTCCTCCAGAAAAAGTTCCAGGAGACTCAAGCTCATATCGCTGAACAAGGGGACATTTTTAATATCATGGAGAAGGCTACTGAGTCTGCAATGGCGCAAGACAAGAGGCTTGGAGAGAAGTTTATCCAGAAGATGCAGAATGTGATAGAGGTTGTGGGAACTCCTGATGAGCCCTGAATTGAAGGAACCGCGAGGCCGGATGTTGTGACTCCGATGGAGCGGGGTATTACTGACTTACACGCCGGAATAGAGGGAGGTTGTTCACGAAAGCGAGAATGAGTTTATGGATTGTATGGAATAGAGTGGCAATTGATTGGAGCCCCCACATTGAATAACCGTAATTATTACGTTTTTTGACTTCCGCTAGGGTAGTGAACGATGAGATGCTGAATATATCCGTCGGAAAAGCCACTGAAAGTTCAGTAACTCGTGAGAATGTGCGGTGTCCAACACAGACTAGCATCATGACGCGAGATTGCGTAGTGTATCGTGAGATAAATCCGTCCAATGAAGCAACTGAGGCTAGTGAATAACGTACGCGTACATAATGCGCGGAACCGGCGAGCACTAAGCAGGGGGGACCTCACGGAGGCTGTTTCTCCGCAATCTCAACGGCCGGTGGTTGGCTGACGACGGGATTCGGGACCACAAATAGGGCTCCCTCTTCTTTTTTTCGTCCCTTCTTTTCTATTCACTCGCTTATCATCTGACATTCTCCAATACTACGGAAATGAGAATAAGACCCTGGGCCGCGATGAAACGGCCCTACCATTTTCGATCCCCATTCCGCCCCGATATACCCGGCGCCATCTCCACCTGGGCATTTTCCCACGAATCGCGGCGCGGCTCCGCGACCAAAGCAGCATGATTCCGATTCCCACCACGGCGCTCCAGCCACATGCCGCATGGCGTATTCCCGCGGCCGTGGCTCGATGGTCCTGCGCAACCCCGTTTGTGGGGGGAGATGTTCTGGCTGGTTGGGCCATGCCGCGGGTGCCGTGCCAAGTGCGCAGGGGGGGTTTCTATGGTACCGAGATGAATATCGGTCGTGATTCAAGGGGGATGCTGTGGTCGATGGACCCCGCAGGCATTGACCGACGGGCTGGTTCGGCGTTTGTCGTGGCTGAGAGAGAGTGGGAGGGGGTTTGACCCGGAAGATTGGAAGCTATATAGAGAGCCAGAGGGACGGCCCGAAGCAGAGAAGTTGCCTGGCGGATCAATCCAATTCTTCTCATCTCTCTTCTTCAGTTTGCTGGCAAACAGCAATCGTCAACATGAAGACGTTTTTGGT
Organism: Calonectria multiphialidica; assembly: GCA_020623665.1. Lineage (NCBI taxonomy): Eukaryota > Fungi > Ascomycota > Sordariomycetes > Hypocreales > Nectriaceae > Calonectria > Calonectria multiphialidica. The sequence goes on from JAHVYC010000010.1 coordinate 870,333, forward strand.
TACCTCGTTTGTCGCGGCCCTCCTCCGCACGGCTGCTGCCGTAGGCGTCACTGGTGCCGCCGAAGGCTTTGCCAAGGGTGTTACTGGCGGTGGCACAGCTACTCCCGTCTACCCCACCACTACCGCCCAGCTGGTCTCGTACCTTGGCGACGACACAGCCCGTGTCATCATCCTCCAGCAGACATTCGACTTCACTGGCACCGAGGGCACAACCACTGCCACCGGATGTGCCCCCTGGGGAACTGGTTCCGCCTGCCAGAAGGCCATCAACCAGAACAGCTGGTGTGACAACTACCAGGCCTCTGCCGCCAAGGTCAGCGTCACCTACGACAATGCTGGTATTCTTGGCATCCAGGTCAAGAGCAACAAGAGTATCGTTGGTATCGGCTCCAAGGGTATCATCAAGGGCAAGGGTCTCCGCATCGTCAGCGGTGCCACCAACGTCATCATCCAGAACATCCACATCACCGACCTGAACCCCAGCCTCGTTTGGGGTGGTGATGCCATCACCATCAACAACTCCGACCTTGTCTGGATCGACCACGTCACCACCTCCCTGGTTGGCCGCCAGCACATTGTCCTCGGAACCAACGCTGATAACCGTATCACCATCAGCAACAGCAAGATTGACGGTACCACCTCTTGGTCCCCCAACTGCGACACCTACCACTACTGGGGTGTCTACTTTGCTGGTTCCAACGATGTAAGTTTTACTTTCTCACCTCTGTCCATATTGAACAATACGCTAACATGATCTCTTCTAGCTTGTTACCTTCAAGAACAACTACATCTACCACACCTCTGGCCGCAGCCCCAAGTTGGCTGGCAACACTCTCCTCCACGCTGTCAACAACTACTGGTATGACAACAACGGCCACGCCTTCGAGATCGACTCCGGCTCCATGGTTCTTGCCGAGGGCAACATCTTCCAGAACGTCGACGCCCCCGTCGAGTCTGGCTACGCCGGCAAGCTCTTCGGCAGCACCAGCACCTCCGCCAACACCGCCTGCCAGGCTTCCCTGGGCCGCAGCTGCCAGCTCAACGGATTCGGCAGCTCTGGCACTCTCGGAGGCACCGACACCGACTTCCTCACCAACTTTGCTGGCAAGAACATCGCTTCTGCCTCTGCCTACTCCAGCGTCACCTCGGTCAAGACCAGCGCTGGCTTCGGCACTATTTAAGTGGGGGAATGGCGATGTTGAAAATGGGAGGAAACTGGGCACTGTAAATATGAGTGTATTCTGCTTCTTGAAGTAAATAAGTTTTTGGATATGCGGTTGGATCGAATTTCAATGCTAGTCGTTGAGACTTAAAAAATACGTCCCTTTGCACTCTGTGATGCTGTGCATGCTTCCTACCACGGCAATGTTACAATACTCCAAAAAATGTTTTAGCTTGGGCCAAGAAGAGCCTTGCCGTTTCTTTCCAGGCCCAACCTAGTGGGGTCAATCCGTCATTATCTTCCCTTTTGGGGTCCACCTTGCCTGTTTCAAGAAGCAGTTTAATTACTGATATGCGACCACCTGAAGCTGAGAATGAAAGTGGGGATCGACTGTGGACACATAATGAATCGGGATCCACCTTCCTGGTCTCTAGAAGGATCTCAATGATCCGAGTGTGGCCGCGCGAGGCTGCGTATGAAAGTGATTCGCTGTCATGAAAAACAGATTCCAAGAGTGGAGCCCGCCCGCTGGAAGAACTTGAATTAAGGTCGTATCGGCCAGTGTCCGCAAGAACGGACAGAAGTTGTTCATTGTCATGTTCTGTTAGGTATGAAGTCAAAAATCTTCCACTAGGAAATATGAAATCAGACTCAAGCCATACATCAATTCTGTCCGAAGAGCGGTCAACTATCTGCCACGTCACTACAGAAGCTACCCGAGGTGGTATCTGACATGGTGTCTTCTTCTTTACTTGTAGCTGAAGCCCTCTGTTCTCCCTGTGCCGTATATGGCTCCATCGTTTTCAGGTCATTAAATGGGCCTCTGAAACGAAACGCCTGGTTGCCTTCTGGTCCTCCTACCCAAAATTTGACCGAGAAGCTGCATTCGGCCATCCTAAAGTCCGCGCTAATGGCAGGGTAGAGCTTGCCGCGGACTTTATCAAACGCCTTGCCTGTTGCCTTATTTAGTATCTGGAACCACAACAGGAGACAGGGAATGTTGACCTATTATTTCGCCGTTTAGGGTGTAGAAGGCAATTTCTTCATTGAAGTTGACGCCGCAGCCCACGACATCTCCTTTACCATATCCATTTGTATAGGGGACGTCATTTCCATTGGAATATGCCCGGCCGTCATCACCGTGATAACCCCAGGACCCTTCGTCCCACCCCAACTGGATGCCGAGGGATGTGTGTTCTTCGCAGAATCCAACAGCGAAGCGACTGTCCTAATTAGCATCGTACTTCATGGCAAAGTAGAGCGTTACGTACTTTAAACCGTCCCTTTCGTCTTCGATGGTGACTTCGAAATAGTACACTCCATCTTGCTGTGGCCACATGGCATGGTCAGCCCGCGCCACACCGTGGCGGTTGTGCAATTTGACAGCGGCATCTATTTTAACGTTAGCCAGGTCTAGAGCTGATGGGGGAAGAAGTGAGCGATTTGGGGTTGGTATACGTGTATTTGAAACCCTCAATGAGCTATGATCCAGTTCAAGTAGGAGAGCAGGAGACAAGTCGAATGGATGCCAAGCAGCTGGAATTTTGACTCGGGACCCGCAAGGCCGGTCTGTTTTCGACTCAGCCTCTTCAATCACAGACTCTGCCTGCCGATTCTTATACATGACTGCTGTGTCAACGCCTGTCCACCCATCATCATCAATCTGTGCGTCGCTGAAGTCGATGCGGTCAAGAAGGTCTTCCCTGCACGAAGAATTACCTATTGCCACCGCGGCGCTCAATGCCAGCTTACTAGAGGCTTGGAATGCCTCTTTTGGTAGCTTTCGGTGTGACTGCTCCAGAATCTTCTTGAAGCTCACGTGTCTGGGTTGTCGCGAAGCCCAGTAAAGGGCATCGCGACCACGCACGTCTGTAACCGACAAGTCTGCGTTCCGTTCGAGGAAGCTGGAGACGATGAATGGGTAATCTCTTGTAATGGCATATGTAAGTGCTGTCCTTCCCCATCTGTCCCGAAGGTTGAGGTCTGCTCCACGCTCACATAACCTTTCGACAACCGAGGCTCCTTGGAGGGCTGCTAGCATAAGTGGTGTTCGTCCAACGTTGTCCTGCTCATCAACGCTGACATCCGGATGTTGTATTAAGTGCGGTATCAAGTCGAAGCTTTTGTTGATGATGCTGGAAGAAAGAGGCCCTCGTCCATTCTTGTCTCTGAAGGAGAGTCTTGCGCCGTTGTCAATAAGGAGCTTGAAGATGCTCTCCCCACCGAGGCGAATGGCTGCCTCAACAGGTGTCACGCTTTCGGTGTCCTGCGGGCTCAGATTTGGGTTGGCTTCATGCTGAAGGAGGGCTCTGACATGGTGAACACTGTCATTTTGTATCGCCGCAATAAGGGGAGTGCCGTGCTTGCCCCTGCTGACGATGTTTACTTTGGCCTGCCGCTCGAGACAAAGGTCAACGACATCTCCGGCCCTGCGTTTAACAGCATACTCCAAGGCCGTGCCTTTTGGTCCCCCATCGTAGTCAATATCGGCACCATGATCAAGGAAGAGCTTCACGATCTCACTTTTCGAGCTTCTGACAGCCGCACACAGAGGGCTACCCGCGACCCCACCGTAGAGATTGGGACGAGCTTGGTGGTCAAGCAGAACTCTTACTGCCTCTTCGTTTCCCTCCCAAGCAGCAGCCTGCAGGGCTGAGCAGTGTTCATAGCTCGGATGAGTGGCATTGGGATCCGCTCCTTTCTTCAGTAGCAGCTCGACCACAGTAATCTTTCCACCTCTTGCAGCTGATATAAGCGGTGTACCTTCAGTCTTGCAACCGCAGTTTACATCAAGGCCTTGCTCTATGAGATAGGTGACTACATCCAAGTGCCCCTGGTAGGCCGCAAGGTGAAGAGCTGTCGCCCCTTCCACTTCTCCTTCCCCTGTTAGCGCACTAATTCTAGCTCCTTGGGCCTCCAAGATTTGTACAGTGCGAAGCTTCCCCGCTGATGCTGCGACATGCAGAGCGGTAAGGCCAGACGAGTTTGAGGCGTCGTAATCCACCTCCACGCCGAGATCGATGTACTGGCGGATAACGTCATCACCGTTATTCTCATCTGCCGCCAGGAAGATGGCCGTCTCGCCTAGGTTCGTACGTGACGTTGGGTCCGCACCAGCCTTAAGGAGGAGTTTCGTGATGCCGGGATTATCGTAAGCCGCGTGCAGTGCAACGAAGCCTCCTCGATCCGCGACCACTTCCAAGTCCGGTGATCTTTCAAGAAGTTCTTTGACTGATTCGATTTTGCCGTGCCATGCTGCTTGCCAGAGCGGCGTTTCTCCAACCCCATTCGTTTTGTTGATCATGATGGTCTTTTCCTGTAACAGAGCCCTGACAGGTTCAGGTCCCCATCTCACCGCTTTGTGGAGAGGCGTGTCATTGTCTGAGTCAAGGGCATTAGGGTCGGCCCCCTGGGCAAGAAGCAACTTGATTAGGCCGACGTGCCCACCGGCAGCTGCGGAATGAAGGGCTGTGGTCTTCTCCATGGCGTTTACCTCCCAGCCATTATCAAGTAGTAAGCGGACGAGGTCTTCATTTTGCGCCTCTACAGCTTCTTTCAACGCACTTCTCTGTTCTCTAAGGAACTCAAGACCCTGGGATGAAGAGAATAGTTCTAGTATGGTTTGGACGGCTCGAAGGTGGCCACCGCGTGTGGCAAGAATAAGAGGAGTGTCGTCTCCTTCATCCACACCTGTAAACAGCTTGCGCTTCACATCATCGCTCTCCCCCGGTGTCGGGAATGTGAGTAGTTCCTTAAGGACATGGTGATGGCCACTGGATGCTGCAACATGCAAGGCTGTACGGCGGGTCTTGTCCATGGCATCCAACGGAGCTCCATGCTCGAGCAGCATTTTAACTACCGCTAAGCTTCCTGAACTGGCTGCGCAATGCAATGGTGTCTGGCCTGATTTATTTCTATCCATGACGCCGAACAGTTTCGACCCCCGAGAGTTGGAGCTTAGTAGCTGCTCTGCGATACCAGGATGTCGACGCTGGGATGCCAGGTGGAGTGCTGTATTCCCATTTGTATCGCAAAAGGGTATGGTAACTCCAGACCTGAGGAGCTCCTTTACAACATCGAGAAATCCTTCTCTCGCTGAAAGGAGAAGGGAAGTTGCACGGATCTCATTAGAACTGTACTGCTTGTGCTGAAGCAATTCATTAACAATCTCGGTGTGTCCATTCAGGGCTGCCAGCTGCAACTCAGAGAGAGTGGTGGCGCTTTCATCAAACAGGTGCGCAAGCGCATTGTCTTCTTTCGATACTTGGTGCTGGTCCACGTTCAAGGTGTATGTACGCACAAGGAGCTTCTTCTCCTCATTATTATCCTTTTCATCCGTCAGTTGCTTTTCGCTCTCTCCGTCTTTAGTGACCCGAGACATCATGTTCGCTAGTTCCATTTCTTTGCGAATCAACTTCCGTAGAATTTCCGTGAAGCCTGCCTCAGCTGCAAGGTGGGTGATAGAGAACCCCTGTTCTGTCTTGGCGCTGGCGTTTGACCCTGAGTCTAGGAGAAGTTGGATTGTAGTAGCATGTCCATGCATGGAGGCAAGATGCAATGCGGTCATTTTATTTCCATTTTCATCCTCTAAGCGTGCGCCGTGGCGTAGCAAGAGTTTTATAATGTCATCGAATCCACCGGCAGCAGCTAGCTGAAGTGCATTGTTGCCACTGATGGTTTTGGCATGGATGTCGACACCGGCATCGATCAATAGCCCCGCGATGGCTGTTTGTCCGATTTCAGAGGCAAGATGCAAAGGCGTAGTGCCCGTATCACCGGCACATGTGTCTACTCCCCTGTCCAACAGGTAGGTCAACATCTTTTGGTTCCCACTCATTGCTGCTAGAATAAACGGCGACCTGCAGTGGCTGTCGACCTCATGTATCATCATCGGCCTGGCCTCGGAGAGAACTTGCATGACGGACACGAATTCACTCTCGGCTGCAAAACACATGGCATCTCGAGGGTGGGCGCCAGCCTCCAACAGTAACCTAACGGTAACCTCTTGACCAGTCGCCGCTGCGAGATCGAGAGACTCAGTTAGCTCTTTTTCGAAATCCCGTCGCTCTTGTAGTTGCAAGATCGCGTACTGGACGAGATCAACGAGTCCGAACCAACATGCCACCTTGAGGATAGTGTCCAGTTCGGGGAATTTGTCTGTTGAGTAGCCCGTGTATTTTCGGAAAAGCCTGAACCATGACTTGATGTTTGTTATATTCTGAAAGAAGCTGAGAACCTGGATCTTCTTGGAATCTGACTGAACCCGTAGGTAATGCCTTGGCCACTCCACCACTGCGTAAGCTAGAAACACACGCTTGGGATTTTGGTGCTCCTCGTTCAAATCCATGTCGAAGCTGTAGCTATCAAATGTTACCTGGAGGTAGTCTAGGCATTGAGAAAGTATCATCCAATCTGACTGCTCCTCAGGCCGCTCTAAAATCTGCTTGGAAGGGTGACTCATTGGGACAATGTGCAAACCTGATACCTTGATGAGTGTTCCCTCTGCCATTTGTAGATCCTGAATGATGTCCATGGGCGTGTGAAGCCTTAACCGAGCAAGTGAGACCTTATCTGAAGAGTCAAATGCCGCGACAACAGCGAGCTCACCCTGAGTGAGGGGCCGAACGGCACTCGTTATCCATCTAAGTAGAAGTTGCAGAGGCAGCCCGCACGCGCTTTGGCAGCTCCCTAGCGCTGCAATATATACCTCATCTAATGTTCTAGGAATGTCCCTTAGTGTATCTGAGGCGGCAGCCTGGGTCGAAGCGAGATTTTTGGACTCCAAAAAACCAGCAGTAAGAGCCGCATAATCGAAGTTCACAGGCTGAGCGCACAGCATTCGCAAGATAGCATCTCCTGAGAGCTGCCACTGAGGATAAGTGCGTTTAATTCTATCCGCCCTGGCCTCTGCGTACGCCGTGAAGAAAGTATTGAACCCATGTCCACCAATTGTCGCGTCAATAACGCGACAAGCTCTGGGGTCGTGGGAAAGTAGTTGATTGCGCTGCTCCCCGTCAATCACAACAACCTTGAATACACCATCACTTAGACGGTGAAAGTCCCTGGTCATTTCAACGAGCTGATCCATGGAAAATGAGCTGCTATTTTGAGCATCGTGGATTATACAGACTACTGGCGTTGTGCAGGCTCGAATAACTGTGAGTAGAAGACTGCGCAGGATTTGAGAGCAGAAAACCTGTTTTTCTCGGATGGCAGCGCCTACAGAGGCTACTCTTCGGAAAAGCAATGGCTCCACCAAAAGAAGTTGTCGGGTCAAAGATGTGTACAGAGATGTCATATGCTGAGCCTCCGAAGGCAACTCGGCGAACGAGAAGGTGATCAATGCAGCTTTCTTTGGGAACGATTTGCGCAGCTCAAAGAATAATTCGGACGCGATTAAAGCATCACTATCCCCTTGACAGCCATGTAGATATAGAATATTAGGGGCTTCTGGGTCTTGAACCTTCCAGGAGATGTATGAAGGATCCTGAATAAACCCATCCAGAAGACCACCAAATGGATTTTCTAGCCTGAGTTGATTGTCAAGGCAATTTATTTTAGATAAAGTCTTCATGAAGAGCCAAAACTCAGTAGAGCTGACTGAAGATTTTGTTAGCACTACAGAAACTTGCATTGAAACTTGGGGTAGCAGACCTCTCATGTAGTCTCTTACCGCTTGTTCGATTCTGTCGATTACTATGTCAACTATCTTGCTTTCTGGAGTGAAACTCCAGATACTCTTGTTGGCATCGCTCTCTTCATTGCAAATATTAATTACTTTGTACTGCCGCTCTATAGCCAAGAACATCGAGGCCACTTCCTCCAGAGCATTTGGAAGGCTCCTGAGTAGCCCGGTTGGAGAATGGGCTCCTAGATCCGAGCCTGACAACAGATGAATGACTTGGCGCTCCCATGACGAGATGCACCCTTTCAAATCTGGAGCGTCGACAAAAACCTATTTACTGCTGGTGAGTTAAATCCCTTGCAAGGCTGCTTATATTGTCAACGAACCAGAACTGCGGTCTCGAACGTAAGGTGGCTATATGTCTTATCTCGCGACGCAAGGATTAGGGCCTTGCAGGTTATCAGCTTTATGACTACAGTAACTTATCTTGGGGTAATATCTGACCTGCTTAATAACGAAACTTCCCAACTCGTGGCAAAGAAAGACGTAAGGAATGACTTTAGTAAGCCCAATACTGGCCTTGGACTAAATGGTTAGCAGACGACAATAATGCTCGACGGAACCATCTAACCTGGGGCTGTCTGTCTTCTTCGATCTTCTTCAAGAGTGCATGGGCTCGCTTTGTAAGTGTCCAAGTGCCCGAAGCCGTATCTTCGGTCAGAAATTCTGCATCGGTCACTACGGCCTGAGGTAAATAACTAGACCAAAATATCTTGGAGCTCTCTCGGGATAATGCCCCATCACTAATTCCATGGGCGAGGACAAGCCTATGACTTGGTGTTAGCGTTTAAATCTCAATAAAGCGTCAAACCGGCCACAGGGAAATGGATGTACTGAAAATGACCGTCTGCTGGTATATTCATCGTCACCTGAAGTAAAGGCGTAATTAATTAGTAGTAAATTTCAGTCTATAATCGGACGTTGATGCTCTCTAAATGACCTGGACGCTCAGCGCCAGAAACTGGGAGGAACTCAAGAATAGCTGACGCATCTCCCGCAGACTTAAGAAGCGCCCAAGAAGTACATATGTCAAGAATCATGGAATGGTGAGCTGAAAATGCGTTGCGTCAGCCTAAAATGCATCTTGCATGAGCTGAATGTGACTGCTGCCCACCAAGGGTGCTGACTGGTGCTGCTCGCCCGTGGAGTAAGACACCCGCCACATAGTGCTTATGAACTAGCTATGATTTGATATGCATATTTGTGAGGATTGAGTTGATTGCAGATCACCCAAGTACGTATGACCAGGCCGCTAAAGTATCTATACATAATGGGTTGATTACCAACTGCCTTCTCAGAAAATCGGAAGCGCCCTAATTTCTGTCTCACACACCTTCATTCGGCAACATTGATCAGGCTCGCCAAGATGACATGGGGGTGTTCTGCGATATCCATATCGCCCATTCTGGTCAAATCCAAGCCTGGGGTGTTCGGGTCGAGGCTTACAATGCCCAAACCGTCCAGATCGGTCTCTTCATCTAGCTCGACCGGATCAACAGGGTCCGGCTTCTCATATCCAAGTAGGCGGCGAGCCTTGCCTCCGAGATCAACTTCAGAATCCACCTTGATTGTGAAAGTAAAGGGCACAGAATCGCGCCGCTGTAGCAGCACCGCCGTCCTTAAGAAGCTGGGTATCCCCTCCTTCTTCACAGAGTCCTCCTCTAGGATCCATACTACACCGTTTTCTCTGCCTCCGTCGGCAAAGATTCGCTTCAGCCCTTTCATCTTTGTAGAGTGCGGCGTCTCCTGAACTTCCGATGTTTTCCAGATATAGCCGATCTCTCCGCCGGCGCCAGCAACCTCTCCGTGGAGGCCAGCATTAAACTCTTGGCTTACATCGCGTTTCGAGACGGTCTTGTTGATGGCGTTGTCGCCCAAAGGTGCAATCTTCGATACAATAGGGCGGTTTCGGGTGTCACCACTGGCGTCCTCAAAGGTGAGAGTGATGCTCCCACTTTTGAAACGATGCGAGTCCCTCCCAATGAAAACGAATTCAAAAATAAGGAGAGACGCTGGACTGCCGTTAGGCTTGAACTCGCCGTGTGTAACGCTAGCGAGAGTGGCCTGCAGAACCAGTGAACTGCCTTCGTCGATGAGGACGCGCCGTGCTCTATCACTTCCCTGGTTCCTGGTGCGGAGGGCTGAGGACCTATCTCCTTCCTCTTGGAGGAGAATGTTGAATTGTTGCATGTTGGTTCGGCAGCAAAAGGATGTAATAGAGTAAAGGCTCTAGCTGGCCAAGATGTAGACATGTACATGCACTATTGGTGGAGTTATATATACCACGCCGAACGCTTACAGTTGCCTAGTTTGGTGCATCAAGTGACTTCATTACTGACCTTCTGTTGTGAAAGTTGCTTTTCTCCCTGCAGGTCTCAGCCTCGCCAATTCTACCATGTCATCAGTCCGTTCAGCTCCCCCAGTTAGGGTGGTCCAAAGTGCAATGCTTCACACCCTCAGATTGCAAGAAATGGCTCATTCAAAATCTTTCATCCGAACACTCCGACACAATTGCCTACTGTCGGGGGCGGCTCTACGGCTGGGTCGCAAATTCCCTACCGCCCACCAGTTTGTCTCCCCTCCTTGTCTCCTATTCAGAACCACATCAGCGGTAGACTTCTTTCAACCATCTGCTCTTTGAAGCATAAAGACAGCCACTGAACTTAACAGTATTCTGTGTTGCGTCCGCCGTCGGCCGAGTCTTTGCTCTTACTCAATTTACAATGGCTTCCCTACAGCCTCCAGCCAGCAAAACCAAGGGGAGTAACGGGTCTACGTCAACACAAAAGACGAAGAGGACTAGCAAACCAAAGAAGACGGATGCAAAAGACATTCTCATTGCTGCCAACAAAATTGACTTCACCGCTGATGATGAGGCAAGTGAGTTTGAGAAAAGGTACAAACACAAATGGACAAAAAGCCCTGCGAATCGGATTTTGTTCCTCCTAGCCAACCAAGACGAATGGCCGCCCGATGGAGTAATCTGGCCGGAGGAGAAGACTACCCAGTTCCTCGGCTGGCTACTAAAGAACTACCACGCCCTTCTCGAAGTCGACCCTGGCACCTCTCTCCTATCGCCATTTCATTTGGCTCTCAACTATCAGAATACCGCTTTTGTCAAGGCCGTACTAAACTACGAGGAGCTGATGAACCGAAATACAATCCTCCCGGCGGGTGGACGGTGGGGGAATGCGCTACACCTTGCCATCGGGAAAGGATTATTTTCAATCGACTTGCTCATTGAAAAATGTCAGGAGTACTCTGACATGTTCAGCCATCAAGAACCGTCCAGTGGCAACACACCACTCCATGCCTGTATGTCTTTAGGCTTAGTTGAAGTCGAGGGTTGCGTTGGAGATGGATCGGAGTCAGATATAGACTACGAACAGAAGAGCGGTACCGGTACTGATAGCTCTGTCTCGGTCATCGACAGCGAGGAGGAAGATGAGGACGAGAATAAGAGTGCGATCCAGAACTTTGTCATTCACAAATCTTACTCCTCTGAGTTTCCTCTACGTAGGACAAAATCTAGCAAGCTCTACCCGAGCGCCACACACAACTACAATATTGATGACACAAAAAGTCTTGTCGATGTCGTTGACAAGCTCATTGAGAAAAGTCCCAGTGTCCTTGAGTGTACCAACTCACAAGGTTACACGCCTTACCAAGAGAGAATCTACCAGATTCGATCAGCGATTTTCAATGGTGGGGAGGAGGATGAAACGAGATTGGAAAGGGCTGTGGCCGAGGATCCCATTGCGCGTTTGATTCGAACATACTGCGTTAAAAGATTTCCGCGAGATAAGATCATGAAATGTCTCTATCAGACTGGCCACGGTTAGTTTTAAGCAATACGTAACCACTCGAATATGAGGCTTGCAGCACAAGGCTAATGAGTTTCTGTCAGAACGTCATATCGAGTTCGACCTTGGGGGCTTGCCTAATGAAACCATTTCAGAAGAATACTTGAACCAGCTCTCAAATCATTTGCGATTCGAAAGTATTCTCAAATATGTTGCTTTGCCAAAGCTAACTATGGAAGCCCTTCCTATGAGGAAACAATCAGCGTAGGTCAAGAGAATTATGCTTGGGTATAACGCCCACTGACCAATATTGGGTCGCAGTCGTAGAAAGCCACGCAAACGAGGTCGATCCGACCTTGTCACCGTATTTAAGTGGCTCAGAGAAAATAATGTCCAAAAAATTGTGAAAGTCATCGTGCTCGATGATCGGGATCCGTGCCACGCAGACTCAAGTATCGAGGAGGCGTTGGAGGGATTTGGGGTCGAAATATGGGACTGGAAACGAGTTGATTTGAGCTCTGATGTCATTTGCAAGTCCACCGCGGTTGCCAAGGAGGTATCGCTTTACTCCTCTGGCAACAATGCTGTCTTGATGGGGTGGGCAAGCCAACAAGGGCTGCTGAACAAGGATAAATTTCCCAAGGTGAGTTTATCATTTCCCAAAAGTAACTGAATCTCGCATATTAATCAGAACACAATGTAGCTTGAAAAGATCCACTTGTATATTCGAGAGGTATAGTGGCCTAGCTCCTCTGAGCAGCTCCTCACTTTGACGTTTCACTTACGGTCACCAGGGTTACGAAGACGAGCAACGGCTGAGGAATTACATCAATGACTTCAAAGATACCATCAAGTCATCTTCAAATATCTCTGTAGACCATATTCTGGACAACGGAAACGTTAGTCACACGTCCGAGTTCCAAAGCAGCGAGGGTTTCCATCAACCGTGAGTTGGCCACCAACAAGCCACGTCAATAATTGTGAACCAGACTTATTAATTGTGAACTAGATTTATTAATTATAAAAAAGAAAATAGTATTTTTGATTCTTAGATATTAAATATCTATATTAAGCTACTTAAATTTCCCTTAACTTTTTATTAATAACCTTTATACCCTTTATACCTTACTTTACTTCTATCTTTATTTCTATTCTTAATATATTATATATTAACTATAATCCTTTTTAGCTAATTATTATATCTCTTACTATTAATCTCTCTAAAAAAAGCTTTTTTTACCTTAATTATCTCTTTAAATATAATTCTAATAAGCTTATTATATATTATTTTAAAATTCTTAT
>JAHVYC010000100.1:0-12884 GCA_020623665.1 Calonectria multiphialidica
GGAGGGAGAAGAGAAGAACGGACAAGAGGTGTACGATGTTATTGTGAGTGACAGGAGTGCTGAGAAGAAAAAGAAAAAAAAAAAAGAAAAAAAGAGAAAGAAAAAAGAAGAAAGAAAAAGAGAAAAAAAAAGAAAAAAAAAAAAAAAAAAAAAAAAAAAAAAAAAAAATAAAATATGGTGTTGTTGGAAGTGGGGTTATAGTTCCTTTTTTTTTTTTTTTTTTTTTTTTTTTTGATCAATTTTCTTTTGGGCAAGGGGGGAGGGAGGGAGAGAAGGATGATGTGATGTGGTGTGGATGGGTTGCCGGGTTTGAGAGAAGGAGAAGAATTGTTTTTTTGGGGCGTTCTTGCGTGCCTATCGCATCATGTCATGTGTACCTCTTGCTGCGGCTGGCACTCACACAACCCACATGTCTCTTGTCTCTCATGTATGTGCCTCTGGATATGCATCTCATCTGGTAGCTCTTTTCTTCGCGCCCGACTTCCAAAGATAGTACTTTGGACCGATCGGTCGGTTTTGTTCGGGGCACGGGTGCGGGTACGGGCACGGGCACGGGTGTGGCATGTGTGGTGTGTCCGTCCTAACCCGTCCGATAGCCATTATTGCCCTTGGCTTTCTCTTTCGCGCTGACTGAAACACACCCCTGGTCAGTCGTGGCCATGATGACGGTGGCTTGCCCACCCCGTCTTCGGACGGGAAGGGGGAAAGAGAAGAAGAAGGAAAGAAAAAAGAAACAAAAAATTAACAAGACCAGCACCGCCGAAGCCAAGTGTTCCAGAGGTTCCAGGGGCTTCGGGTGTTGCTCCAGGCCATGCCACCTATCCAACATGGAACTCTGGGTGCCCTCCCAGCGATCTGGGCCCGCTGCCGTGCTCCTGATGCCGTGCGGCGTAACGGTTTTTCCAGCTTCCCTCACGCCGCCTGCCCTGCCCTGCTCACCTTAACTTGACCACCACCACACCGGCCGGGCTGGTAGCGGTAGGGTCCGTCTCTTTTTTTTTTGCCACCGCCCACCAATCACACGCTTCTCCACTGAAGCTTGATCGACTCACCTCATATCAACGCCCTTCATCGCCCGAAACCAGAGCACATCACGAGTCAGCCATTGTTCCCGCGACGTCATTGTGACAATCTCCCGTTGTCTTTAATATTCGACGTCGCGTGACGGTTTATGCACAGACCTGGCTTTTTATCCAATTGCTCATCCCAGCCAACCACACCAGTAGCATCCCCGCCTCACATCCAAGCACAAAAATGATGCGCTCCCTCCGCGCCGCCAGCCTTTCAAGGGTCGTTCCAAAACCCTGGCACCCCTGGAGGAGCTACTCTGTCCGTGTCTCTGCCCAGCATCCGCAGGACATCAAGACAGTTTCTGACCTCAAGGCCTGGCGCCCGGCCACCCCAGCTCAAGATGTTGAAGTCTGCGGATGGGTGAGGTCGGTCCGCAAAAGCTCCGGCGTGCGCTTCATCGATGTTACCGATGGCTCCTCAATGAGGCCGGTCCAAGTCGTAGTCGACAAGAAATTAGCAACGGAGTGCGTCCCCATCTCATCTTCCTTGATTTCCTTGTTTTTCGTTTCTGGCTATCTTTATCAGAACGCACACATCAATAGTAATTACTAACGACAGCCAGAATGCGCCCTGGTACTGCTGTGCGTCTAAAAGGAACATGGGTGAATGAAACCAAAACACAGCCCGATCAAGCCGGGAACGTGTCACAAAATGGATACACGGGTAACGACAGACACACCGCCAAGGACAGTTCTGCAGAAGCCTTGTCTTCCCCTGTGGAGTCCTCATCCGCCGCAGAGGCCGCCGTCGATGCTGCCAAGGCCACTACAGCTGAGCTTCAAGTCAACGAAGTAGAAATCCTGGGCCCGTCTGATCCTCAGGTATGCTCATGTTCAACGGATTTCACGTCCCCGTTACTTCCACGCCCAGATGAATGCCAAACTGATATCGAATTTCCAGTCATACCCCATCCAGAACAAGTATCAAACTCCTGAGAGCCTGCGCACCATCTCTCACCTGCGCCCTCGCACCCCCCTCAACTCCACCATGCTCCGTTTCCGTTCCGATGCCACTGCCCTCCTTACCCAGTTCTTCTTTCGCGAGAAGTTCCAGCAGACCCACCCACCCATCATTACCTCTTCCGATTGTGAAGGTGCAGGTGAAGCTTTTGCCATCAAGGCTGGCGGCCCCGCCGAGTTCTTTCGTGATCCCAAGTACCTGACTGTTTCATCTCAATTACACCTCGAGGCCCTTGCTCAAGCTCTCGGCAATGTTTGGACTCTGTCCCCAACCTTCCGGGCCGAGCAGAGTGACACTTCCCGACATCTGAGTGAGTTTTATATGCTCGAAGCCGAGATGAGCTTTACTCGGGACATGGACGAAGTTATGGACTTGGCCCAGCGCATGTTGACCTCTCTGGCCCAAGGCCTCAAAGAGCTTAATGCTGCGACTGAGCTCCAAAAGAACCGCGCTGACTCCAAGGACCCTGCTGAACGTCACGCCTTTGGGGACCTGGCTGACCAGGCCCAGCTAGATCGCCGTTGGCGAGGCCTTCTCGCACCCGAAAGATGGCCTCGGGTCACATACAGTGAGGCCATCAAGATTCTCGAACCCATTGCTGACCGCTTCGAACACAAGCCTACATGGGGCTCGGGTCTTCAGTCGGAGCACGAAAAGTACCTAGCCGAGCAAATCGGCTACGACCCAGTCGCCGATGCCTATGTGCCCATCTTTATCACGCAATACCCGCGTGAGATTAAGGCGTTTTACATGCGCCAGTCCGCCGGCTCGCCTCCTGAGGGTCCGACGGTTGACTGTTTTGACCTCTTAGTGCCCAATCTTGGCGAGCTTGCGGGCGGCTCCATGCGTGAGCATCGCCTACCACAGCTCGAGGAGAACATGCGTGCTCTTGGGCTCCCCATCCCCAGCAAGAAGTCTCCCAAGGGCAAGGAGTTGGCTTGGTATCTCGACCTTCGTCGCTGGGGTTGCCCTCCTCACGGTGGCTTTGGTCTAGGCTTTGATCGTCTGCTAAGCTACCTGACGGGTGTGCCCAATATCCGTGATGTCGTCCCCTTCCCGCGACACTATGAGCGGTGCGACTGCTAATCGCGATAATCCGATCCAACTCGATCCCCTCGGCTCCCTGTCCCGTTCTCCTATCGTGATACCTGCTCTCTGTCAACTATCAGCTTGCTCCAACCATATTTCGCAGGTCGACCTCGTTAACGCCTACCTACCTTGGACAGCATATCAATCTCTTCACTCTGTACCCCTAGGCCTGGTCTTGGCGATCTGCCTCGGCGAGCGATCTAAGACTCTTGTCTCTACGGCCGTGTTGCGCTTCACGCATCGAGCCGAGCGACCCCTTGTGCGCCCCGACAGGAGGACAATCGTAAGACGGGTCTTTCTTTCCCCGTCACTGTAGGACAGATATGGCATGTTCTCAGTTACGCTTATGTAGCACAGCATACACACGAAACCCCAGATGCAGCCCTAGTATCAAACCCAACTTTCGATGCGGTGAGGAACATGGCCGATTGTTCCTGGGCCTCTAAAATTGTGTGCGGCATAGCAATTCATGCTGGTTTCATCAAATGGGCCACCCAAATGAATACAAACGTTTATGGTGTATAATATAGAATTTGTATGATAGAAGCATCTATGTCGACATATGTACAATAACATTACGATGAATAACTCAAAGAAACCTCCCCCCCACATAAATATCTCACTATTATTATTGAGGACGGCATCTTATCAAATCATTTCATTAATCCAAACAGTGATTCATTCGCAGTCCCTACTGCATCTTGTTGAGGGCAACGAAGAATCCGTTGAAATATCGCTTTGCCGAGGCCCGAATTTTCACGGACGGGTTTGCTACGCGGACTTCCTTATTCGTATTTGAGCCGACATGGACATAATAGTGCGTTAGGTCATGGAAATTATATGACTGAGGTATACTTAGGACAGTGGCCAGTGATTCTGCCTAGAATCATTGCCAATACCCTTGCATGACGAATCCCCAAGTTTTCAATAGTATGACGAAGCCGGCAATGGCGAAATCCAAATTGGCGAGAAGTCTTGGAATTTTAAAGCTTACAATGTATGTTCCAAACATCCTATCGGCTCCGCCAATCTACTTGCAGAGGGGAAACGAATGGCACAGCGGTGATTCAAACGATCTGGGACGACGGATTTTGCAACAGACTGACACCACGCCTGGTCGCCAAGGGTGAAACAGTAAAACTGTGGCATCCGCTCGCATTTAAGGCTATGGAGAAGTAATCTCTGGCTGAAGGACCTTGGAAATCAATATTCTGACAAAGGAATGCAAGCTAGATTCAGTGGTCCTAAAGAGGTGAGATCCTCGTTTGTTCAAAAGGGTTTGTGGAATCTTTGTCACAACTCCAGCCCATAATAGCCCACTATTGTTCAATGGAAACACAGTAACATATAGTAGTACTAGTGTATTCATAACCATGTAAATATGGTTATTTAACAATTGTTGTGAGGGTCTATAACTGGCATGTGTGGGTTTTCTTTTGAGTTAAAAACACGGAGAATCCCAATAAAGATGTCACGGGCAATAGCCATTTATCATCCCCATGGGCTGTAAAAGTATCACATTCTCATGGTAGATAAATATTAAGAACCCAATTATTATATTCGTCTTCCTCGGCCAATATGTACCATCCAAATTAGTCCAGAGAAGCCGACGAGGGGCTGGTTGACGCATCGACGTAGTACTGGAGGCTGACAAAATAGGTCGTGCCGGGAATGGTGGCAATGCTTTAAGAAATACCCATGGCACCGGGACCGAAGTCGTCTGCGACAAACAGCTTAACGGACCAGCCGCTATTGTTTCCTGGCTCCGCACGGCTTTATCGGCCATAGCAATGTTTCGATAAACGCCCATACCAGTGCATAATAGGAGCTTTCTTAAACAAAATTAACACAGCTTTATAGTATTCTTAATATTCCTGTCGTTATAAATTTGAAATTTCCAGGAGGAATTTGATTGATTCCTATCCCATATAATCTGGTGGTGTCAGTGGCACAACCACATTCCGCGCCATTACAGCTCATGTTTAGTTTAAAAAAACATGCATTCCCGGGAGCACACCCAGATCACAAGAGAAGTTCTTAGTCAGATTCAATCAGTATTTAAGCAATATTCGTTCGTCTTTCTCGTTCGATGCGTAGCTATTATACAGGTTCAAAAAAGTGCGGTCCTGAAAAAAAAATTACCAGCACCCCCCCTCCTCCGCACATGCCCTTTGAACGGAAAGATCGTCGATGCGCGCATATGTAGTTCCTGGTTCAGATATCGTACAAAATATTGTTTAGTTGTCCGAGGAGGACACCAGCACATAGACGGGATTCTGAAACCTCCAGCCCTGCTGGGGCGAGCTGTCGACGGAAATTGGAGTCATCGTAGTACTGCTAAATGAACATTGCAGAACAGCCCCTGAGTTTTGAGTGGAATATTGAGCATATTACCAAAATTTAATATAGTAGTGCTCATCGGGAAGCGTGGCAACGCTTTGAGAAATCCCATGCGACCAGACCTGGATAGGTAAATGGGTTGTTAGTCCATGGGCTTCTTAAAGACTTTTAAATGGCTTTATTAATGGTTTGTTTAAATAAAAGTGTGAATGAAGATCTCGGTAGCAAATAAGCAAGAGAAACACAGTAACATTGAGATACCAGTGTTTACACTCTTTCCCCCATACTTGGGGGTTGTCTGGGAAATATCAACATAAAGTAACTAAGACTTGATAACAATCTCTATGTTTATTTAAGGCGAATACATTAATACAGATAATAACCCTATTGAACCTATGCCTAATCATTTTTGCTCAAATAATTATTAGAAAGCCTGTATTGTCTAAAGAATTGAAGATAATTTGGTTTTTACGGTGCAAATGAGAGACCAAACAGTGTTGTTTGAAACCAAATACTTAGATCTGCATTTTGGTCGGTGACCTTCGTGACCTGGGCTCGTCTTGCTCCCAGGTATGACTACGGTTATCTGAACTGTGGCTTTGGTACTGATTGATCTGTTCAGTCTAATACGGACTGATAGCTCGCCCCAAGATATTTGTACAATGATGCCAGCGGTCACTGCACAAACAAGATATGCGGTTTATATAAGCAATATTGTCCAATATTTGTAAATTCTGCTGTTACCGTACATCTCATGTTGATATTTAGTTAGACCACAAGCAGCGGGCTCTGTCAGGACTTCCAGGAAAGGCGTGAACATAATACCACAGGATAATAGAATAACACCAGTTGACAACGGTAGCAATATCTTGAGAGATTCTTGAGCCTTCAGGATCATTGCCCGAGGCTATTGCGAGCTCAGCAAAGAAGCCCGCCGTCACGTCCCACTGAGACCGGCCGTGTCCAGTAGCCAAAGACGGATTTTGGCGTGTTTCCTGATGTTTTATATAGTTTGGAAACCCCGGGTTTGCACCACATTAACGCTGCAAGTGGTTATTGGAGGACGAACAGAAAAGGATCTCAGATCAGTCACAGTGTGGGCCAGCAGTTTGGAGGATGCTTTCTACAAGTATTGAGCAAGGGGCTTGTTGGTTCCCTGTGGGCGTTTAAACGATGTGTGAGTGTGTTGAGGTACGCAAACTCTCCCGGGCATCAAAGAAAACACGGCTATATATGGAAATACTTCAATCTCTTCCATTTCAAATATGAGATTCTTGATAATAACTCTGTGAGTTCTTGTCGTTCAGTTGAAGCAAAAGCCTGCTGGTTGATTGGTCCGTTGCCAGCACCTCATGTTTCAGGGGTTTCTGTGCACAAGGCCACCTTCATACCGAAGCAAAGTTGCCGCCAGGTCTCCCGCGATCATTTTTCCCCCATCTGGAAGACGTGTTAGGTACACCGCTTGAATTTTGGGTTCTTTGTGCGAAGTAATGCGTAGACTGTGGGGTTCCTACGGACTCTATCACATGAACTCGAGACTCACGATGGAATACAGTATGCCACTCTGGCGGACGGTTCCTATTGGCTTCCCTGCCTATCGCAATACATCATTTCCAACGTGATCATGACGACGACGAGGACTGAGCCTCCATTAGGATGTCACCGCGATGAAGACTATGGCAGATTCGCATGCGTATATCTACTTGTAGGGTATGATTCCTGAACCTTATTGGGGTTGCACATTCAACTCGGGGATTATCTCATCTCAGCCAAAAGGATCTCAGCATCAACAAAGTATGTATCAGCCACCGTTACCCTCGGCATCTTAGAAATCAAGCCCGCCCACCTACCTCACCCTTGCCACCTCGGTCGATCCACAGCAGGCGGGAACTGTTCCGAATTCTACAACGAGTCTCTTAATTATGAGAATACGCGTATGTACCCACTTACCCTAGATGGTCCGGTGCCGCATATCCAGGCGCCCGACGGACATGAAACGGACTCACCAGAAAAGAGGAACTAGCTTGAACGGATAAGAGATGCCGTACGGGACGCTCCAAGATTGATATGAGCTCCGTAACTGCACGGGCACTGTTACAGGGCACCACCTCCATCCCCCGGAGGAGCGGACCCCTCAGTCAGGTTAGGGTTAATTAGGGAGTGAGATAGGGTATATCCCATCCCTGGAATAGGGAGATCTGGATAAGTCGGCAACCCGATGGCGTGTTTGCGTCGGACTGACGGCTAAGACGGTGGTTGATCATGTCCCATACGGGACTCGCCAGAGCGTCCCGGGTCCCCGAGGCTCTAATGGCAATGACAAAAGTGTATGGATCCCTTTCCCGACTCGTGTCTGTGCAGAGGGGCACGACGTAGTTGACCCAGAGAGTCAGTTGTTAGTACGAGACTCTGTGTGCATTTCGCAAACGGGCCTCTATGACTTGGAGGAGAGGCCCCAACACGGCGGGAAGAGTTACGAGGGCCTGGGAGCGAGGAGCCAGGGTGGCGTGCATCTGACCTAGCCGTTTCATCCACAACCTCGACGCCTGTTGGTGGGCTGGATAAGCATATCTGACCATCCACCGGGCGATGCCATCATCTTGCGGCGTAATGAGCGAAATGCTTGTGCCGACGCAGCCGTCCGGGGAGGCTGGAACGTTGGCAATCGTGGGATAAGGGTAATGGGTAAAGGGGGGGCGTGTGGGACTTTAAACGGCCATTTATTTCCGGTCGTCGCTATTTGCTCACAGCGACGGCCTTCGAGAAGCCTTTCCGTGCCAAGCAAGCGCCGGCCGTCTAGCCCGTCCCCGTCGCCAGAGAAGCCCAAGCCCAAGCCCACAGAAATCACTGGGGCTCTCCTGTATCGTTTCTTTCTATTCAGCCTTCCTTTTGTGGCTCCTCCCTTCGCTTGGGGCGTTAGTCGAGGCCTGAGTGCGTGCTGTGGAAAAGAGGCGCAAAATTAAACCCTTTGCTTTTGCGCCAGTGCCTAGGTTATTGCCGAGAGCTGACATCAGCCCCCGTTGGTCGGGAGCAGCCAATGTGAGCAGCCTCTATTCCGACTTTGCCGGTCAACGCGTCAGCTTGGCACGGGGCGTCGTGGCCCTTTTCGGAGGCAACCCGCACAAAGGCCGCCTCCGACAACCTGTGACGACACCCCTCCACGAATTAAGCTTAAGCCAGATGTCGGGAACAGGGCCATAAAGTCAGCAGGCAATCTTGGACTGGGGGCACTGTGATTTTTTGGCTAGAGGCAGCGAGGATAATCGGCACGATAGCGGCTTGGTCTAGCCAGAGGGGAAATTACTAAACAGGCGACGACGACGAGGGCGCCCGGGGCGAGAGGTTCGACGGAGAGAGTGACCACACATGTCGAGATTGCGCACCCCCAAAAAAGCACGCTGTCTCTGTCTGGCCTGGCATTGCATCGCATCGCATAGCATCGCCTCGTCTCGCCTGCAAACCCCCCAGCACCAACAAGCAACACTAGCAAGCACCACAATGGCTTGTTTACGGTTGGCATTGTCAATCAGGTACAGTTGGACGGTGGCCCTCGCAGCCAAGACAGCACCAAGACGCCAAGTGACGGCTTGGCACCCGGCGTTAGATCTGCACCATTCGCGTTCCAGCGCCGCCATGTCATGGGAAAGCCTCCCCAGGCCCCAAGAATTGCGATGCCGACTTATCCATGCCGCCCCTCTCACTACACGGGAAGGCCAGTCCGGGAAATGGGGGGCGCATTCCGTTAGATAATAGGACCCAGCCAGAGGGTTGGATCGGCGGCGCAACATGGCCCACAGGGTCCTCCTGATGCGGCGCCCTGTTTTGTCAATCGTGACAAATGGCACCGACTAGCCTGGGTTAAGCATGATCCATTCCTGGCCGTCCGAGTAAGCGTAAGCAAAAAGCCCCGTTGTGTCAACATTAGGTTGCAAACCTCGTGGTCTGTCGAGCCACTCATGCCTGCCCGTGAGGCTGAAGCCCCATATTCCATCGGTGAGGGCGAGCCACTAGTTGATTAATCCGGGCGAAAATTACGCTGAGCGTGGGCCTCCCTGATGGAGCCTCCCGAAAGA
Organism: Calonectria multiphialidica; assembly: GCA_020623665.1. Classification (NCBI taxonomy): domain Eukaryota; kingdom Fungi; phylum Ascomycota; class Sordariomycetes; order Hypocreales; family Nectriaceae; genus Calonectria; species Calonectria multiphialidica. Next base: position 9,534 of record JAHVYC010000100.1, read on the forward strand.
CAAGAAAGAGAAGGAAAAAAAATCTCGCGTCTTTCCGCTGGCGAGAAAATAAAATAATAAAACATTGCGGGTGAGGGAGCAGTGTCCCCGGGCGGACAGCTTCAAACGCCGATGCCGCCACATATGCATGGGCTGATGAAGAGGCCAGTCCAGACTCCAGGCTGAATGGGAGCACCTTGGCAGCAAGGATTGATTAGAGTTGCAGGCGCCTGGCTGTTTTTGTCGCTCGCCATGAGCCACTAATGCAGGGAAGCGACACCACTGACCACCGTCTATTGTCCCCCTGCTCCAGCGCACCTGGCCGGCCGTCTCAAACAAAATGCCTTTGCCATAGCGCAGTCGTGTTCGCTTGTTGTTTTTGCATGCATTTCGTTTGTGCCCCCAGATACGACGACAAGCCCTATCTCATTCGCTTGGTGATATTAAGGCCCCTCGGTGTCGGAGCATTCAGGCCTTGGTTCGGCCGACCGAAGGACCTTTCGTCTTGGTAAATGTCCGCACAGTCACGCGCGGTGGCCAGACTAGGCAACATCAGGCAAGCTCTTCCCTGTAGCTTAGGCACCACAGATAACCTTGACGTGAAGCATAGCCAGGCAGATCACAGCAATCTTCGTGTTGGTTTGGGATTGAGTGATGCTAATCGCTGTTAAGCTGCCGCCTGCGATCGCCACGAGCGATGCACCTCTGAAGTCTGCCTTCCCTTCTGTGACGTGTATCGTTCCGGTTGCTTTGGACCGGAGTGGCCGGGGGTGTTTTTGCATTAAGCCTTTGCACTCCAGATGCCTGATACTGGGGCTCGGTGACATGCAATTCCATCAGCATCACGACGTAAATGACAGAAGGCGGATTGTGGGGGGGACAGACCACTCCCAACCATCGGGCCGATCCCAATACTGCCCGTATCAGCAAAAAATACGACAGAAACATCGATTCCCTAGTAAACGCACGGTTTCGCACAGACAAGGCGGCTGCATGGCCCGGTGGCCAATGTATAGGGTAACTGGGATGGAGGTTTGCTTCTTACGGTGTTTCAGAGCTACTTACATAATCACACCCTGACCACTGATCTTCCCGTTCCCTATGCCAAACCTTAACCCCATGATGAACCAAGATGCGACCCCGATCATGCTTTTCTCCGATGATGCTTTGTGCACGATATTCTACTTCCGGCGCGCCAGAATTGAGGTGGGAATTAAAATCAGGCCTCTTGCCACATGTGACCTGGCGGCGGTCGGAGCCCCGTGTCGTGTGCCGCGAAGCTTCTCATTTTACGCTCTCGCCTGTTATCTCCCTCGCATCGATCGCCATCATGTGTATGTCACTGGCCCGCACGATTTGGTGGTGTCGGGTAGGACCTTATGACGGATAAGCATGCAGCCACCGAGCGCCAAGCTTTGCACAGGCTGCACGGTAAAAATGCGCAAAAAGCTTCGCTCCGGGGGGCTTGCGCAATAGAGTTGGCGCCGCCGGCCCAACACAGCAGCGGGATTGGTCAACCACGGACAGATCGGCACGCAAAAACAATTCGCACAAAGCCCATTTGGCAAGGTTGACTAATTTGGGACACGGGCTCGGCCTGAGCAGAGGAACATGGTGCTAGGCAAACTCGGCAGGGTTGAGGCGTGGCTGCTCCGCCCATGGTTTTGAGCAGTGAGAAGATGCCGACATATCCAGCCCCTATGAGGCATGTACGTATGGCAACGGGGCGGATGCTGGGGATTGCCGCCCACCAGAGAACCCGCGATGACGACGACTTCTGCATCATGTCCTTTCTGAGCGCACGACTCGCACGCACCCTTGGATTCCACAGCGACAGCGTCCCACGTCACGGGATTCGGCCCCTGCGCTGCCCCTTTCGCTCGCAAAGGATCGTCACCACGTACGATGGACCAAATAAACTCGAGCCTTGGCGCCCAGACTCGACGACTTCCTTACAAGAAGCGCAGCCCTGACGCGGTTGGTTGGCCGTCGCCCCCAAATAGGTCGACCCACCCGGCACCGCGAACACCTTCGGGAATAACATGTCCCCAGGATGAGCTTGAAACCTGCCCCTCACCCCCTGGAAGCCAAGTCGGCTGGGACGGCATCTCAAAGACACACCAAGCCCACCACCATCCTAACACCGGCATCATCCATCATCCTCTGAAGCCACAGGCTCCAGTCAGCGCACACAATGTGTCCTTTTGATTCCTCCGCGGAACTAGCACGCCCATCCTCATACCCAGCCTGTCTGCCCACACACCCCCCAAATCCTGCCAATCTGCGCCGCCGGCCTGGAACCCATGCCCTGATGCACACACGCCCCTCGCGGAATCCCCCCCGTGCCAAGCAAATGGCTGGCAACGCTTAAATTCATGCTTAATCCAGAGCGTGGTCGGCATCTTTATTCCGTCCAGAGGCACCTGATCAGTTGCTTCGCCCACGCCAAAACACTCGCCTACGCACATTTGTCCCATTGCGAGTTTCGCCAAATGCTTGCAGAGACGCAATCTACAACCTTGTCAAGGACACCTTTCCTCTTTCTCATAGGTTCGGTGTCCGAACCATGTCGGTCTTTTACGAAAAAGGCGCACAATGTCGCATGTCACATGTGCCCTTTGAAAGTGGGCGGCGCATCGGGATTTTTTAGCAATGCACATACGTACATAAGTCTCTCTCTGCAGTCACATCGCGAGTCAAGATAGGGATGAGGAAAAAAAAATCAAAAATCGCTACCTGGCCCCACAGGGATAGAGGGCGATCGATGGAAGCACCGGAGCTCTGCAATTAAATGAGCACAGCCTGACCTGAGAATTCAGCGACGGCAATTTTGCTCGGACGTGTGCTTACCGCCGCAGGTTGCGAGTGTCAATAGACTACTGAGCTAGTGGCTGCTTTTCAGAGCCGGTTTGCCGAGTTCAACTCAGCTTCTCAGACACCCTGCTCGCTCCAAAGTGTCAAAACGGGCACGGTGCACACACCCCGGTCTCCCCCAGGCGATTGTGCCAAAATTTTCTTCTCTATCATTCGGGACCTTTTGATCAGTCATCGAAAATCACTGTCACTAAACCACCAATGTGGCCTGCTTGGTGTCGATCCCGATGCGACGTGAAGATCGCGGTGCCTGCGGAGTCTGGTGAAAAAGCTGCCTCTTCTGCTTGGCTGCGTTGGTAAGCCTCAGGAAAAGTAGGGCTATCAGGGGCCGTGTCTCTAACGACAATCGGGCCCGACTCGGCATTGCGGCACATCGACGTCATGTCTGGGGGTTTAGCTATTCGCGTGGGGAATGACCAGGGCCACGAGAAGCGCCGATTTTCCCGAGTCAACTCTTCTGGTTGGCTGAGACTTGCCCAGAACCATCGAAACAACCCC
>JAHVYC010000100.1:12960-33769 GCA_020623665.1 Calonectria multiphialidica
CCCCCCCCCCCCCCCTCCTCTCTCGTGTTGCACTCCAGTCGTCGTCGCTCGACCAGGAAATGCTGTCTTCTGGAACCACTCACCTGCCCCCTGTTGTCAAGCAGAGAGGCCTTTTTTAGGTATTGCAGAACACTGAGTCGAGTTAATATGTCTGGACGGCGATGCGGATGGGCCGCGGCTGATCTCGTATCGCCTTCCCAAATTGGTCACCGCAGGGCCCCCGAATGGAGAAACACAGATCAACAGGTGTCTAAATGTGATCATGCTACCGGGGTACTTTGTTCTGACTAGACCGGCCTTTAATTTTTATTCTATTCTATTTTGCGCACCTAATCAATTTTAATTAAAATTCTTTATTTTATTTCGTCTTATTCCCAGACGACGCACCGTACTGTTCCCGACCTTGTCTGCCGTTGACCGGCCCCCCGTAAGGGAACCCAGTCTCGGTGGTTTTGCGGCGAGAAGAGCGCTTTTTTGTCAATTTGCTCTGTCTGCAGATCCAGTGTCGCATCGCCTGCACGGCAGAGGTGAAATAAGCCGGGCGGAGCCATGTAACTCAATGGTGAGTCCGATGGCCTGTTGACTTTGGTGGCTGGATCGGAGGTAAGGCGGTAAATGAAAAAGAGTCACCTGCTTAGAGCTTCTCCGGCTTAAGCTTACCCTTGGACCCTAAACTTGTGTCAGAGTCAACGGCTCTGTACATTGGGCACGTCATATTGGCCACTGGGTGTGGGCCGGATACCATGTCACCACTATCTATTGCAATGCTCGCTGGCACGCACGCAGAGTCGGATCATCATAATTGTGGTGCAGATGCGCACACGTGTATGGGATTGGCTCTGCTGATCGCGGGACGCATGAGTAAACAAAGATAATCAAGGGAAAAAAATTAAATATCACGGGTGGCGATGGATGACCCCCTCCCCCCCGACTGTTTGACAAGACCTGCCGTGGTGCCGTGGTACCCGGAATAGCAACAGCGCCTGTTGGGTTGGCAATTGATAATATGGCGGTCCAGTGGACCCAGACCCAGTGTGGGATTAAGTGCTGACCCTCTGACGTCTCTGGATGGCAGTGTTAGGAGATATTTTGGTGAGCGTGCACGGCTCCTGGAGCTTTATTACCAACCAGACGAGCCGCGGATCCTGCCAATCCAAGGCTGAGCGGTGGCCAACTGCAACCGTTCATCAAGATCTTACTGTGTCTGCCGGCAGCGGGCGCGCAGCATTTCCTGAGTAAGATAATGGGATGGGATGGGATGGGCTGCTCTCTGCCCGGCAGGGCTGCTTCGGCCCCCAAAAGCCCAAAAGACCGTAGTAGTAACGGCTGCTACGGAAGAAAAAGAAAAAAAGAGCACATGTGTTATGTTATTGATGCAGTACGTAATGTCCCAGAAGGGGTTGAACTGAGAGGTATGAATGAACACAAACAGGCTCAGCTCAGGGACGAGACACCAAGTCCACCATGGTCGGCCCGCCGGCACACAGAATGACGAATGTTGCCCACTTTGGCTCGGACTTGTCGCGGGAGTGAGTGAGCGACTGAATGGGCTCATTTCCGTTTATGGAAATGAGGGACCGAGCCAAAGTGGGTTTACTCAGTGCATTTCGCCTGGGGTGGGAAGGCCAAGAGGGCGAGGTGCGAGCGAGCGAGCGAGAGCGAGACGAGACAGGAAAGCGGCGAGACATGGAGCAGAGGGGATCGAGAAAGTGCTACAGAACAGGCGGACGACTGAAACGGCGATTGTGCGACGGCAAACATTTCGAGGTTGTCTCTGGCGCCCACTAGCTGGCGAATTGAGGCCTCTGGATGGCCAGCGGCAGGTTGGGGAACATGGGGGTAATTAGATAGGCATCTTTCGAAGTTTAAACATGGGGGCGTGTGTGTGAGAGAAGTGTGTGTGAGCATGCGTGTGCGCTGCTGGACCACTGATCCCAAAAGAGCACACACCGGTGGATGGGAGATCAGGGAGTTTTGAAGTACGAGGTAACTAGCTCGTACTGTCCTACGTTGTTTGTTTCGCTGGAGCCTGGTTGGCTGCATCGTTTTTTTAATTCTCTCGTCGCTGGAGCGAAAGCGAACGAACCAGCTCGTAAGGGTGACCCCCGTCGGGTCGTATCTGTCCAACAACCTTGATATAATTAGGGGTTCTTCGTGTTGGGGCAACTTAGCTTGTCATGGGCGGGAAAGCCAATCGTGGAAAAGATAGCCGCCCGAGCAGAGCCTCCGGGGAAGCCCAGGGCGAAAAAAAGGACAGAACGCCCTGGAGAGGGGGCCGCTGTTCAGTGGGTTCAGTGAGCGAAATGAGGATTGTTGGTGGCCCATTCGTCCCAACATAGCAGCCCGTAAAGGAGGAACTGGCTTCTCCATCGAGGTGCATCAAGTCAAGCTCGTAAGCGCATGCTATCCAACAGCCAAGCCCCGACCAAGCCACTCGCTCACAAAAGGGGGTGTGCATGTGTATTGAGAGGACGCGGCCAGCTCACGTACACAGGACCAACCAGCAGGAAAAGGGAGAGAGGATAGGCTCTGGGAGAACAAATAGTACACGCAACAAAGGACCCGTCCTATCCGTAGCGCGCCCGTCACTTGCACCAGACTTTGCCTGCGAGCTAATAAACGGATTTGGCCACCCCCGGATTTTGTTCCAGATGTCGCAGACTCGGCAGCCACGGCACTTGGTGCTTGGCTATGGCGGACTGGTGCCAAGCCATCATTTGGGCCCTAGATAGCCGCATCATCCGCGTGCCAGACAGGTAACTGACACGCACACACCTGCAGCGTTTGCGACAGTATCAGGAATTTTGTCTTGGTGAAAGAGAAGGAAAAAAAGAAAAAGAAAAAAAAAAAAATTAGGCAACCTCATACTTTGGATTTTTTTTTGCTTTGAGGGCCGGAATCCTCGCCGTAATTACCTCCTCAGCCCATGACATGTTCGCCGCCAATGTACGCGTATTGCAAGGTTTCGTCACAGCGGTGCCCCCCAACTGAAATCGCAGGCCGCCCAGACAGAGCGTAGTGCAGTAGTGGGTAAGCATATTTCCCTGGCCGCCGCCAAGTCTGCTTGCCTGCAGCCCTTGGTGGCCGATTAACCCGGGGTCCCTGTCGAGGGATTGGATGTGCCGTGCCGGCCGAGCAGAATAAGCATACGACGCCAAGTGCCAAGTCGTGCGCAGTACCCATTTTCCTCTCCAAAAATTTCTCAGCGGAGCGGAGCGGAGAGTGCCTGCGCCTGCTGCCCACGAAAGGCCCGGTTGGCAATGCTGCACTTACATCACAAGAGGGCCCATGATGTTATCGAGTGCAAGGTGAGCGAGTAAGGAAGGCATGGGATCAGCGACACATATTGCAAGCACGCCACCGCGCGCACGCACACAACTTGGCCACGGCCGGAGAGTTCCATGTAGTAGCACAGAAGAAACAAACAAACAAGGTCAGAGCAAGATTAAGATAGACTCGCCTGATGGTCTCGCCCCCCTCCTCCCGTCCGGCACTGGCACTGGTCATGTACTATTTCTATAACTGAGTGAGCAGAGAGAGTAAAAGCCTAAGTCTAAGCCAAAGCGCCTCGTTGGTTTGGCCTGTCCCAGCAGCGAGTAGAATCTCAAATAAGCTTGCTGCTGACCTTGCGCACAGACGGCACACCACACGAAATCCGACTTCTGGGCGCCACCTGTGGCGAGCGTTGCGAAGCGAAGAAGCATATGGCCGATTGCCAAGGTAGCCTCAGGAGTGGATGGGGAGGGGAATGGGGGGATCCTGCAGAAGACATGTAATGTTAAAAAAAACGCAGTTTTTGCGGTTATCGTATCGGGAGCAGGGCCCGTCGAATGCCAGCAAAATTTTTATGTAATTATTCGCTTGCACATCGACTCGACACGGAAAATCATGAATGAGACTTGGCCCCCATGCATCGCCCGCCCTACGGTGGGCTCCTGTGAACTAGTGGACGCCATCGGCCGCGGCCATTTGTGACTGTCGTCAGAAACGGTTTCAGTGGCACAAGCATTGCGTATCAGCGGCTCTGGCCTGGAAAAGACGGCAAATTGAAACCATAGTCGCTTGTATAATAGTGTCATCCTGGGGCCCGGTGCTGGGCTGACGAATTAGGGTCCCATCCGCCAAGGGGGGAGGGGGCTATCAAACGAGATGCCCATCTTGCACAAGCAGCCGGATTGCTACACTCAAATTTCCCGTCTCTGGCAACGACAAATTAGAGATTCGAAGGATTCCCGAGAGTGGCTGGTCTGTGAAGCGAAGCGAGGACGCAAAATAAAATAAACCAGAAAGGCATCCAGAGAATGCTTATTTTGATGCGATCCCGGCTGCACCATGAAATGAAGACCCAATATAAGCTCTTAAAGATAACTATAACCCGGACGACGGCGCAAGACCGGCACGCATACTCGGCGCACAGCCTGCGCCATTGTGTGCTAGTCCGGCGTGGCGAGCCAGCTGCTTGGAGACGCCTCTCTCCCCATGGCGTTGCAGTTGCAGCCCAGCCCAGCCAGCCTCTTGAGGTTCCAGACCCCTCCATGCTCAGCTACCATGAGGCCAGATCCAAGACTCTTGGCTGCTCCAGAGATGCGCTTCCCGCACCGCTCCTCGAGCATCTGGTCTTAGCCTTTTGCGCCAGCCAAGGCTTGGCTCGCTCAGGGTCCTGTCCCTCTGGGTTCTGCCACTACGTACTGATTACACCTCCATTCGCTCACTGTGCAAAGTAACTGTCGACTCTGGTCGCTTTCTCCCCCCCCCTCCCCTGGACGGTGGATCACCTTCTAAAAAGCTTGTCCTAACTCTACCAAGGAGGCTTAACTATGCCGACTCCCGTGATTCCGTTGCTCACGCCCCCAGAAAAACCCCGTCGTCCATCCCACACCCTGGATACACATTCACACTCCCCTCTTGACTTGCCGTACTCCGTCCATCTCCACACAACCGGCCTCTGTGTCGCCGAGTTATCCACGACCGCCTTTACGCCCTCCCATACTCGTTCAGGCTTGTTCTTCGCAACCTTATCTAGCTCTTGGCCCCCCCCCCAAATTCTGACTTTGCCAAGAACACATCCCAAGACAACCCTTGTTGACCCGACTGCTCGACGTCCTTTAGCCGGCGTCATAATCTCTTGGCTCTTCTGCAACCGCACCGGCATCGCCAACGACAATCTGCAGGCGACATTATACAGACGACACGGACGACAGTAGCAGTAGCCACTGCAACATAGCGCCTCGCCATCGTTCTCCATCCGGTCTCCATCGTTCTCCGTTTGCCAAGACTTCGAAGGTACGTCAGAATTTCGCATGGTTTTCTCCGGTCAATCTTTGTTTTTTTTGTTTTTTTTTCTCTCTCTCCCTCCCATCGGGGATCCCGGCACACAGAGCCGTCTCTGGAGTGAGGCGGCCAGGCGCTTGGGGCAGCTGGGCAAGTGCCCTGAATTCATCCCTTGCCCGGCGGCGCGGTGCCGTCTCCCGAGTGCTATTTTGCCGTCCCGTACCTGCACTCGTCGTGTGCTCTGCTCCGGGCCATGGCAGGGCTTTTTTGGTCGCTGTCTTGGCTTTTGGTGCCAAGAGTATAGGATTACCCCAGAGAGGCTCGGCGGTTCTTGGGGGGACGTCATGCACATCGCCAAGCAGCAAACACACTCAATCTAAGGGAAATTTTAGTCGAGTGGATCCCCACTGGATCGGCTCCGACGGCACTCTCCCGCAAGGGAATCGAGGCTCCAACCCCTGTGCGCCTGTAATAGGTGTTACGGCGCTGCATGTATGGGGGTGCGCGTTTTGAATCAGAGGCCATTCAGTATATATGGCACTGGTGCTGCTCTATCACCGTCTACCCCCGTCTCTCTTTGCACGCATTTGCCCTTTGGTGTTTGCTACCTCTTGATCATATATCCATATTGGGGTGCATACCTCTACATACACTGCACTGCACGCTTGCTTGTACACAGACACATCCTCGAATCGTCACTGGCGACAATCAATTCACTCGCATTGCATTACTGACTCGTCATCGCCCAATTAGCCCCCGGTTGCCACTGAACCCACACCCAATCCTACGGCACCCCCGGGTGATTTTCATCGCTCGGCGCATCGACTTTTTCTGACTGGTCTTGGCTCGTCTCAAAATCTTCTGCTGACCCAACCCTCTTGGAAACGCCAAGCAACTTAAAGCAGCCAACTTTTCTCAGTGGGGGGCGTGGACGAAATTCCGCTCAGCATTCGACCGTTGTGGAGCCGGCGTCAACAAATACGCATATCCGCTTCCAGTCCTGGCCCGATTAGATCTGGTGGGGCGCCGCGTGGAAGCTGGACACTAGTTCTCACGAGAGAATCCCAATCTTATAAAACCCTTCTCCCCCAGTCAAAGCCTCCTGCGCCCTCGTGGTTCAGGAGCACTTACTACCGCCAAGCTGCGTCAATTACAGAACCCCGATCCAACCCTCTTGGACAAAATGGAAACATATTACGGTTACGTGCGGACACCCGCAGATGCCATTCGCCTCTTCGAGGCCTGCAGGCTGGGCATCTTGCCCCGTGTGCAGCGACGACTCTCAGAGAAGGAGAGGCAATCGATTCGATCCGGCTCGGTGTTTGTTTGGGATGAGCGAGAGGCCGGCATGCGACGATGGACAGACGGCAAGTCGTGGAGCGCCAGCCGAGTGTCTGGCAGCTTCCTGACCTACCGCGAAATGGAGGGCAAGCGAGGCGGTGGTTTCTCTGGCAGGAGAAACGCCGGCAAGACCCCCGATTCTGGGCGCGGTAGCGACGAAGACCAGGACGACGGCGAGCCGGAAGGATACCGATACAAGGCCGACGGTCTCATGAAGCAGTCATTCAGCATCACCACATCTACCGGCCAGCACCTTCACCTCATCTCCTACTACTCCCGACCTCAGCCCGGCCAGCCAGATCTCCCCCAACCTGGCTCTGATCCCGCCCTGCGAGGCATTGTCCCCGTCAAGGGCATGTATCCCGAGTCCAGCATGGGAGAGTCCAACCCTACTCCCGCCCTCACGCGAGCACCGATGCAACAGCCTCCTTTCATGGTCGCTCCTCAACACCCGCACCAATCTCCTTACCCTCAGTATGGTCAGCCCGGCTACGGATGGCCTCCATCGCCAGTTGCAACTCCCCCATACAGCCACTACGCTGCTCCTTATCCTCCCGCCCCTCACCACCACCAGCCTCCGCCGCCTCCTCCTCACCACGCCGCCCAGGCCCCTCTCCCGCCTCCCCAGTACGCTCAGGCGCCACCTCCACACTACGACCAGCGAGCTACTCTTCCTCCTCCTCACTCCAAGCCACCAACCCTTCCCTACCCTCAGCACCACTCGCCACACTACACCCACACTCCTCTGCCTCCTCGACAGGGCTCTCCTCGCGAGCAGCTGCAGGCCACCGCCGCCAGCGCTACGAGCGCAATGGTCGACCCTCGCCTGAACTCGTCAGCGCGCGGCAGCCAGGGGCCCCTCCCTGCCCTGGGAACTGTTACCAGCGGGTCCTCTAGCACATCACTCGCGGCTATCAGCACTCCCCCCAACAGAGCGCTGAGCGTCAGCCCACCCCGGAGCTCTCACTCTGCTGAGGTTCCCGTTGCCAGTGGAAACAAGGCCAGCCTGTCAGCTCTCCTGCACCCCACCCCTGCCAGCAGCGAGCCTGGCAGTGCTGCCAATGGCAGTGCTGGCAGCAGCCCCAGGTCCAGTGGGATCTGTGGCCTGGAAAAGGGTGGTGTTAGCGAGGACGCGCGGGCATTGAGGATGCTGGACCGTAAGTTCTGCATTTAGGGAAAGAAGCACTTTCGGAAACGAGCACGGAAAATGAGGATCAAGAGTTGTGTGAAACGGCTTTGGGACAAAACTTCACGGGAGGTTTCTGCATCGCGTTGCATTTATTTTTCAGTCTTTGTTACTCATGCATGGTTACGGCGTCTGTCTTGAACTGGGCGGCAACCAGACGGGGTTTGCCGCGGTTGCATTAAGCGGGATTCTGTCATGGATATAGGAGGGATAGGTTATTCACCAGGATCTGTCATGTTGAAGGCGCACAATCTCGGTGTTTGGGATGGTATCGTGAAATCGCGATTTTATTTTTTATTTTTTAACGTTTCGTGTACATAGTCTACCTTTGAGCAATACTAAGCATTTGTGGACCATGAAAATCTTGAACCTTCCCCTCCATTGCCATGTCTATTTTGTGATGTTTCGAAAACTGTGTTGCAGATAAGCTTACGACGGCGCGCTTGGATACTCCAGGGGCGGAGCGGCATCCTTCCTTGTTGGGTTCGCAATAGAACTCGTCCACGCAACTAGTAAATTGCCAGCCCCAGCCATTGGCCGGGGGTGATTGATCTACCTATCGTCGCTTCCTGAGACGGGCGTCCTGTATCCATTTCTGGGTTTCAATCGCCGGTATGCCCTGACCGCACCGAGCTGTCGGGCGCCGCGCGGAGGCCGCGTCATCGTAGCTACTCGGCGGCACGGCATCTCAGAGCATCTCGAAGCGGGGAAAAGGGCGCTTCTGGCTGGCTGACTGGCCGAATACCCAATAGTCTGAGCGTGGCTTATAGCCGCCGGAGGATTATTTCAGGTCAAGCATCATGTTTCATCACCATGAGAGCATGTGGGGGATCAGAGCAGAGTTGCCGGGTGGGGAGGGAGCAACTCAATGCACGCGAGGACAATGGCGTATGCCGGGCGTGTTTTTAAGCGCTCGGTGGTTCCCCAGGCCAAGGTCAATGGATGCATATGGGTTGGCACGGTTCGGGGGTCCGAGGATAGGCTTGCGTCGATAGTTTTGTGATCGCGTGGTGTGGAGATGGGCATTCCTTAGGGGGGATGCCGAAATCTTGGTGTTGAGGCGTTCTCAATGGGTCACTGGCTCTAAAGAAGCGCTTGGCGCTATCGATTGTCTATCACCAATAGCCTTGTAGCTAAAAAGCACCATTGGAATCAAGCAATGGTCATAGTTTAGGTTGTTTTGGTGTAAATTGGTATTGGCGTACTTCTATGTGCGTAGCGTCCTTGTGCGCAATTTGGAATGAAGTCAAAAAAAGCTTGGCTAGTGTGGACTAGCTCGCAGTATAGGGTAAGCAGAAATGCCGTGTAAGTCGCATAATAGTTTTGCCGAGCCGGCCTCAAACGCATCGGGGCCCTTGCGCTAGGCTCAGTCCGGGCCAGGATTTTGGGAAGCTTCCAACGCGACAGGACTGCGGATTTCTTTGTGACCCCCCCGACGTCATGGTAACGGCGGGTCAGTAGCGGCCAGAAATTCGTCATTCATTTTTAATCTCTAGCTGCGATTCGATTCCGGACATTGCGCGACGATGCCCACGGGCTCCGACTAATACCCGCCCACCATGTTTACTTTCTGCCCGTTGCAGGGCGCCCTCTCCGACTCGCCCGCATCGCAGTCTCTGCTCGAGCTCGATGGAGGGGTCAAGCTCCTCGTCGACCTCGGCTGGGACGAGTCATTTGATATCGAGAAGCTCAAGGAGCTCGAAAAGTGCGTCAGCGATGAGTGCGCGACCTGTAGGACGATGCTAACTGGTGTCTTGGCAGGCAAATTACGACACTGTCGCTGATCCTCCTCACGCACGCGACGGCATCGCATTTGGCGGCATACGCCCACTGCTGCAAGAACATCCCCCAATTTACGCGCATTCCGGTATATGCGACGCGACCAGTGATTGATCTGGGCCGTACCTTGCTCCAGGATCTATATTCATCGACGCCCGCGGCCGCGACGACGATTCCCCAAAGCTCGCTTTCCGAATCGGCATATGCCTTCTCTCAGACTGCGACCACAGCCCAGAGCTTGTTACTGCAGTCCCCGTCATCCGAGGAGATTGCGCGATACTTCTCCCTTATCCAGCCTCTTAAATACTCGCAACCCCATCAGCCTCTTCCCTCACCCTTTTCGCCGCCCCTCAACGGCTTGACCATTACAGCATATAATTCAGGGCATACCCTTGGAGGCACGATATGGCACATTCAACATGGGTTGGAATCGATTGTGTATGCGGTGGATTGGAACCAGGCGCGTGAGAATGTCTTCGCGGGTGCAGCTTGGCTGGGAGGCGCCGGAGGAGGTGGTGCAGAGGTCATCGAGCAGCTGCGCAAGCCCACTGCGCTGATTTGCAGTAGCCGTGGTGCGGATAGGAATGCCCAGGCTGGAGGCCGTGCCAAGCGAGACGAGCAGTTGATCGACTCCATCAAGGCGTGTGTTACTCGAGGAGGAACCGTGCTGATCCCGGTGGATTCGAGCGCTCGAGTTCTGGAGCTCTCGTACCTCCTAGAACATGCGTGGAGGACAGATGCCTCTGAAGCAAATGTTCTCAAGTCTGCAAAGCTGTACCTTGCAGGCCGCAACATGTCCAGCACTATGCGATATGCGCGAAGCATGCTCGAGTGGATGGACGACAGTATCGTGCAGGAGTTTGAAGCCTTTGCAGAAGGCCAGCGAAGGGTCAATGGCGACGGTGACAAAAAGGAGGGCGGTCCCTTTGACTTTAAGTATCTGCGACTTCTGGAGCGAAGAGCCCAGATTGAGCGACTGCTGAGCCGAACCATCGAAAACACCGAGACGGCTGGCCGCGTCATTTTGGCAAGTGACACTAGCATGGAATGGGGATTCTCCAAAGACTTGCTGAAGGGACTAGCCAAGGATGCTAGGAACTTGGTTATTCTTACAGACAAGCCGGGTATTGCTCATGGCGACAACCCATCAATTGCGAGAACGTTGTGGGATTGGTGGAAGGAAAGGAAGGACGGCGTCATCACGGAACAAACCAGCAGCGGCGAAGTCATGGAGTCAGTGCATGCCGGTGGCCGGGAACTTCAAATCAAGGAGGCGAAGCGCCAGGCGCTTGAGGGCGAGGAGCTGGCCCTGTACCAACAATGGCTGGCTACGCAACGACAACTTCAAGCAACGCAGCAGGGAGGTGGAGCCACGGGACTCGAGGCGTCGGCCGATGTTGTTGATGATGCATCATCTGAATCCTCATCAGATTCCGAAGACGAGGATGGTGAACAACAAGGAAAGGCCCTCAACGTTTCCACGACCATCGGCCAGGCTGGCCGCAAGAATGTTGTCCTCAAGGACGAGGATTTGGGTATCAATGTGCTCATCAAGAAGAAGGGAGTCTACGACTTTGATTCCAGGGGCAAGAAGGGCAGAGAGAGGTCATTCCCCATTGCGATCAGGAGGAAGCGGAACGACGACTTTGGCGAGGTGATTCGACCTGAGGACTACCTCCGTGCCGAGGAGAAGGAGGATGACACGGCGGATGGCGCCAACGCAGCTGATATGGACGACAAGCTGGGCAAGAAGCGAAAATGGGATGATGTGGTCAAGAACGGTCCTGGTGGCAATAAGAAATCACAGGGTGCGCGGGCTGGGTCTGTGGATGATGCCGAAGGCGAAGTCTCTGGAGACGGCTTTGAGCCAGACGAGTTGGACGCTATCGAAGACACTGAGCCCGCAGAGCCTGTCGGCCCATGCAAGCTTGTGTACCAGACCGAGACGGTCATTGCCAACCTACGGATCTCCTATGTTGATTTCAGCGGTTTGCATGACAGGCGAAGTTTGAACATGCTTATCCCTCTAATTCAGCCCCGTAAGCTGATTCTCGTGGGTGGCGATCGGGAAGAGACACTGGAACTCGCCGAAGACTGCCGCAAGGCGCTTGGCGCAGATGGCGATCGGGCTGTGGATGTGTACACTCCCGAAATTGGCGTTTCGGTTGATGCTAGTGTTGACACCAACGCCTGGGTGGTCAAGCTGGCTGATCCTCTGGTCAAGAAGATCAAGTGGCAGAATGTCCGTGGCCTTGGCATTGTCACCATCACAGGCCAGCTCGTTGCCACCCATCTCTCCGACGAGGGCGACGAAGACGGGGCCAACAAGCGCCAAAAGACGGAGCCTACGTCGACATCCACAGCCCTCACCACAGCTAATGGCATCATGCCTACTCTCGACGTCCTCCCCTCGAACCTCGTCTCCGCTGTGCGTTCAGCCGCGCAACCGCTCCACGTCGGCGACCTACGTCTTGCGGATCTGCGCCGTGCGATGCAGACCGCAGGCCACACGGCTGAGTTCCGTGGTGAAGGTACCCTTGTTGTCGATGGTGCCGTGGCTGTCCGAAAGACGGCTGCCGGACGCATCGAGGTCGAGAGCGTGGGCATGCCCACTGTTGGTCGCCGAAGCACTTTCTACGAGGTGCGCAGGATGATTTACGACAACCTGGCTGTTGTTGCGGGAGCTTAAGCTCAGTTTTGGTTAATAAGGTTTTATATTTTTATCGGTTGACTGATCCGCATAGGATGGGAATAGGCGGCGCAAAGTCTTGTACTTTATACATGGATTTGTATTTTTTTATACTTCGAACAGACAAACGCGGACACAAGAAAACGGAGCACATGGATGGAGAAGCGTGGGGGTGGGAGGAGCCGAAGATGAATATCTGTGAAGATAGTGGATGCCAAATGGCGTAAGATAGACGCAATATGATTTGGTCTCAAAGATTGTTTCTCGATTTTCTGCAATGAAAACCGCACTTGTCAATCAATTGCCAAGTGTTTAGTATTGTATCGTGTATGTGCCATTACCATGTACAGGTTTTTAACCGATGTGTTTGACTATGCCGGTATATCTTCTCAAGAAGCACATATCCTTCTTGATAGACGCCGTAACAGAATGGACATGTTCTCTGCTGATGGCTATAATATCAAGTGAATAACCACTTCCCTGATTTTCTGACACTAGAGTAATCCAACGTAAATGCAAGCCCTAACGATCTTCAAAAACGGATGCAGCTGGAGACCAAAAGAAACGACCCTCCATGGATTATATTGACAAATAGGCCATTTCATGGAATCGAATGGGGCAGTCACTGCCATGGGTCCGTGGCGAGTGTTCGAAGATCTCTAGCTATAGCTATAGCACCTTGGTTGGAGAGGGGGGTTCAACGGGAGTTGCTCATGTATTATGTTGCGTGGTCATCGAACAATGCTACAACACTGAGCCGTTCAAGTCGAGGACCCGCCTCTCTGAAGCAGGTCCTAAATTCGGGGCTTTGAAGGATTGATGGAGAACTAATGCCTCGGCGGGGGTTCAGAGACGGACAAGTTCTGTGCTTTGAGGCTGGCACCGAGTATTTGTCACATCGACTGCATTGTAGACGGCTCTTCCGTGGAAGCCCCTGAATAGATCCCCCATCATCTCGGACATGCCACTTCCCTGTTTGGGGACGGAAGCGGCAGTTTTGTTACATATTTGATATATCTCAGGGCCCACATGGCGTTTACTGAATAACCGCGGTGATGTCCTCTGAGAATTTTGACATGGTTTCAGAAATTTGATGTAGGGTAGGTCGGGTGACATAGAGCTATTAATTCATAGAATCATTAATACAAAACCCCACCACCACCATTATCCTTTGTCCGGAATTGGCTGGGAATTTTCTTCGAGGTTTTTTTTAAGCTTCTGTATGGATGGGTGGTGCTCTTTCAAAGTACTGTGATTATTCTTTAAAGGGTTTCTAACCCAGTCAATATGTCATGGAAGCGATAGTGTAGCGAGAAACCTGGCCCCTGTACTGTCACCATTTCGAGTTCATCGGGCGTTGGCAAAACCGCCCCCAAGACGAGGAGGACAAATTCAACCGAGGAAATGGTGAGGGGGGGGGAGCACGAAGAAATTGGATTCTGTACCATGACTCCAATGTTGCGTCCCCCCCTCCTGTGAAACGCCAATGTCGTTTGTATTACGGGTTATTACGCAGCGGTTTAGGTGTATGTACAAGTCTCGCTTAATTCTACTAACCCTAGCCAATGATTTCGGCTGAAAAAGGGCTAAGAGAAAAGCACCCTGGTTGGGGAATTAAAGCAGGTGCTAAGTTGGCACAAGTTTGTCGCGCCGTCATGTACAAAAACCCCTGGGCTTCGTGGAACTCAACACATAACGTGGTATCTTTGAAAATACAATAGAACCTGCAAGCCCCGAAGCTTATTGGCACCTGGGACATGACATTCGTGATGGGATTCAACGGGGCATTGTGGTTTGTGGTTGAGACAGTGGCGGAACCACATATAATCGACTAATAATACACCATGGGCTCACAAGGCCTATTAAATTTGATCCATACATGAGTTTGGTTGACCCGAAAACATCTAACGTAGTACATAATAAAAGAGAAATATATTCTATTACAGCACAAGCCCACCCTCTCTATATCCGTAGCCGTGACGTGACAACACCCAAGTATAAGGTCGCGCAAGCAAGTAATGATAGGTTAATAGTACATAGCGCCCCAACGCCCGGCAATGCTCGCTGTCCCAACACGCCCGCTGTTTTTCCCCCGGCCGTCTCGCGGACCGAAGCAAGGCGTCTTTCTTTACTTTGCCGGCTCCATCGGAGCCATCTCGTATTCCCCGGCGCCGTCGCGGCCGCGTCCTCTCCCGCGGCCTCTCGAGAAGCCCATCTCTTCGTCGCCGGCACCGTCGCCGCCCTCGCCGCCGTCGGCAGCCTGGTTCGTGGCGCCCGTGGGGTTGGCACCGAGTATGCGCCGGCCGCCGAAGAAGACGGGCTGCAGCTCGCGGTAGCGGCAGCCCCAGATGCCCAGGCCGACCGAGATGGCGGACGAGGCGAGCATGGCGGCCCACCACATGGCGTGGCGCGGGATGCGGCCGCTGTACAGCGAGGCCACGACGAGGTGGATGAAGTGGATGGTGAGGGCGAAGTCGGGGACGAGTTTACTGCGGGCGATGATGGCGACAATGGCAACGGACCTGGAGGCAGCTGTTAGTAAGTCGGGAGCCGGCGCAAAGCTGGTTGGGACTCCCCCAAGGGGAGTTGGAGAGGAATGCCGCAGTATCTGCGCGCCCACACTCATCCACAGGGGGCAGTCCCTTTAAGGCAAGTACTCACATGCACAAGCCTCCGTCAAGCAGCATCACAAACGCCATCAGCCACCCATGCGTCGTGTCCCCGCGGATGGCCTCCCACCCGAACACCATGCCGAAGCTGAAGCCCGTGCCGGCAACCAGCGCCGTGAAGAGCAGGAGCACCAGCGACGCCGCATAGTACAGCGCCTGCAGCATTGCGATCTGGCCGGCGATCTTGAGGGGGGGCAGCTCCGTCAGGGCGCCGGCGCGCGGAGGTCTGCGGCGTCGCGCCATTGGGGATGTCTGCGTGTGTGCGAAGGGCGGGAGGGGGAAGAGGTGTGTGTTCTGGCTCTGGTCGATAGACGAGCGAGGTTATCGGTAGGGCATGTCTCCGTGGGCGGGGAGGAGCTCTGCTTCGGCGGAGTGAGCTTTTCGTGTAGTCCCAAGGGTCTGGAGACGCTTGGGGGGGGCCAAGCTAGCGAGGATGGATGGCCGAGGTCTTTTCGATGGCAAACGGGGAACCAAGCCAGCGCTTAGCGGAGGCTCGCGCAGAGATGATGGATGCCGTTATATATTATGGTGTCGATTTTCGAGGACACAGGACAAAGAAGAATTAAAGAAAAAGGATTGAGGCGGCGAGGTGATGCGTGTTGGAAACCACTTAATTCTACTGCCTGGGGGGGAGAGACTGGGGTGTGGCATAAGGGAGTGACGCCGCGTCGACGGGGCTTAACTTGAACACCTTGTAAGTGCACGCACCAGCCACCTTTCCGTTATGGCATGCAGCGTTGCAGTAGCAGCAGCAAGCAAGCAAGGAGAGAGAGGGTGGGTGTGGCGGCCCACTCCCCTTGTGGCGTGTGGCTATGCCCCCTCACCGCCCGCCGATTCTGCCATCCTGCACTTTGTCATCATAGCCGCCCCGACGGTAGCTATCGAGACGGCCGCTACATCCGCCCCGCTAGACAGAGCTTCACCCACGGCCGGCCTTTGACTTTCTCGCTCCCCCGGACGCTTTGGGATCCGTTGCCATTGGCGATTGCATCCAATCGAGAATACAAATCCCTTTCCGGGCTCTTCAATTGAACTGTTTTCCATCCTGCCACCCACCCCCTCCTCCTGCTCCTTCTCCGGAGAAAAACGAAAAAAAGAAAAAAACCACACCACTCCGAACTTAGCACCACCACACACACACCCCGCGGGAACCTCCCAACCAACCTCAATAAAACCAAACTTACCACCTCCCAAAAATGTGGCCCTTCTCCTCCGAAACCCGAGCCGACGCAATCCGCTCCGGCGACGCAATCCCCAACCGCCAGGAGCGCACCGTCTGCTGGGCCGCCCGCGACGCCTACTTCGCCTGCCTCGACGCCAACGGCATCGTCGACGCCAACAAGGACGCCGCCGCCGCCAAGAAGGCCTGCCCCCAGCCCTCGGCCGACTTCGAGCGCGACTGCTCCGCCGCCTGGGTCAAGTACTTCAAGCAGTGGCGCGTCGCCGACATCTCCAAGCGCAAGCGCCTCGAGGAGCTCCGCGCCCAGGGCGCCCAGGAGATGACCGTCACCACCACCTTCGCCCCGGAGGGCGGCGCCGGCGAGAAGGGCAAGGGCCGGGAGGACATCCAGGACCTGCTCGACAGGAAGAAGGGCAGGTAATCAAAACAGAGGAAGAAGAATAAAAAAAGAAGAAAACTAGAGACCAGGAATCTGAAAGCAAACTACCTGAAAGAAAACAAAAAAGGAACCAAGAATTGCGAGCGGTCCAAGAGTTCCGTTGAGAAAAAAAATTGTATTATAATACTATGTACATCACACTCATACACATGTCACTAGATAACGCAACCACCCCTCATGTACTACACGACTATTAAATCACATCCTCTCACAGCATCCCCAAAGATGATGAGAAAAAAACGCGACTCTTTATCCTACCGTATCTATCCCTACTACCTAGCCTGCCCCAAAAACCCAACTAAGTGCGACCTGAAAAAAAAAAAAAGCGACAAGTGCCAGGAAAGGAGTGAAGAAGTAACAAGACGGCGAATAAGCTCCAATCACGGCGGAGTGTAATAAAGAAGAAGAAAAAAAAGAGTAAAAGATGAAAAAGAGAAAAACAAACTGTAATAAGCATGCTCGATGCTGTGGTGGTATCATCCATGTCTTCTTTTGTTAACAAAAAAACAGCCATATTTGCACACTTCTTTCTAGCCCACCCCCTCCTCGGCAACCCCTCCCCCTTCGGCGATTGCTCAAGACGCCGGCACTCTTCTGCCTTGTCACCTTTGGGCTGTCGTCCCCCCTTTCTCTGCTTCTCGTCCACTAGACATAGGAAAAAAAACAAAGTGCTTCTGTCGTAGACGTAATATGTCAAGAATAGAGGGAATAAGAAGAATTGTTGAATGAGAAAGGGGTTATGACCCCACAAAGGAAAAGGAATCAAGTACCGCCGTGTCTCGCCTTTCTAAAATGCATCGTGTTGGTTTGTTGGTGTGTCCATTTCTCTCGTGCATGCCCCTCGAGCTTGCTAATTTTTGATCATGAATGGTCCTTGGACCTTTTGCGCTTCCCCCTTTCCGGTAAGCAAGAGTTAATTAATGTGGCCACCTAAGCCCCTAAGCGCACTCTGCTGTCATCAACAGGTGGGAGCGGTGGCAACTTCTTGTTGTTCAAGCTCTCAAGGCTCCTCTTGCTGTGGTCCCCGTTGCCGTTGCTGAACACTGCGTATCCGCTGTCGGCGCTCTCAGGCTTGATGTGCTGAGACTGAGGCGGCGTGGGCGGCGGGGCGCGAGTGGGAGGGAGAGAGGCGTAGTCCTTGGGTGGCGGAGCCAGAGGCCGGAACTCGTTTCTGTCTCGGTCGCTCTCACCAGCCTCCTCCACAATGGGAAGAACATGCTCATGCTGCAGCGAGTCGCGAGCGGTAGTCAGAGTTCTGTCAGGCACATTCTGCTCGGCCTGAGGGTCTGACTCAGCCTCCCGTGTGGCCTTCTGAACCGTTTCTCGGGCCTCTGGTGACATGGCCGGTGGTGCGGGGGGCAGGTGAGAGGGCATTGGTGGGATACCGTTTGACTTGCGACGAGAGTTCCAGCTGGACACGCGCTGGTTCGATGCCTGAGCCTCCTGCATCTCTTGATCTCTCTTAGCGGCCTCTCGATGGGCCTCCTCCGAGGACATGGTGACGCCCTCGATAAAGTGGAAGAAACGGTCACCGTACTGAGTTGGGGGAAGCGCCGAGATCTTTGACTTGTCGCTTGACAGACCCTTCCAGAAATGCTCAATCTTCTTGATCATTCCGTACTGTTCATCTTGTTAGCATTGGTTCAATGGGTAGGCGACATGTGTGGAATATACTTACATGGGTCAGGCAGTCAATGACACCGAGGTAGTAGATTTCGTCCGCAGGGCTGTTGTCTTCGTGTGTGGCCCTGAAACCACCGTCATCCTGGTTGAACACGAAGCCCGTACGGCCCTGGCCCTCCTCAAGCTCATCTGGCATCTTGCTCAGCGAGGACTGGCTGATGGGCACAGGTCGCTCTTGTCGGACCATCTGTCTCAACTCCCTGGCCTTGCGGGCATTCTCGAGTTTTGAAGGCGTGCGGAGTAGGACAGACTGAGGATCGTCCTCGGGCGACTTCTCACCGCCGGGGTTGAAAACCTGCAGGGTCTTGTCGCGAAGCTTCTCCTCGTTCCCTCGCGAGACATCATGGATGCCCACAAGCAGCGAGTAATCCATGATACGAAGCTTCTTAAGAAGAACCACATCTCGCTGCAGCTGCTCCAGGAAGAGTCGCTTCTTTTGGATACCCAACTCCAGGTTGCGCTGCCGTCTCATCCAGTTCAGATCCTTCAGTGTTGCGCGGGGGTTCTTCTCCAAGTCCTCCTCCTTGTAGTCGCGGCCAATAGTCGAACCCTTCAAGTCAAAAGTCGTGTGGATATCTCGGTGGGGCGGGAACAGGTTGTTCATGACGACAAAGTGGATCTTCTTGCCGTATGGCATCTTGACGCGGTGCAGACCGTAAAACTGGGACAGCAGGGTGTTGGGGTTCTCCTTGACGTGCTCGTAGTAATCCCTCAGGATCTTGCGAAGGAACTTGTGCTCGCCGTGGTGAATCGTCTTGATGATGTACTTGTAATCTCTGGAATAGTAAAAGAAGCTACCACTCTTACCGGGCGAGCCAAGCTCCGAGAGGATGTACTTGCCCGTCAGGGACATGAGATAGTCAGCAGGGTCAAGACGGAACAGAGTTCGCAGACGACGGAAAACCCAAGGGGCATAGTCCTTGAATTTGAAGTCGTACTTGGCCGAGGGGACCAGTTCGTTACCAGCACTTGGCTTTTGTTAGCTTTATCTCGCGCAAGCGACTACGGTGGACTTACATATCAAACGTAGACTTCTGCTTAGTTTCAAAGTCCTCGTCAGTCAATTCCCGGTCGAGCTTGGCGTTTGTTCTGGACACCGAGACTCGGATACCCGTCAACATGTTGTAGGCGGTGGTCCAGTTGACGTGGTTCTCGTCAACCATGGTGCCCACGACAACTCGGTCCTCGTCCTCCTCTTCCTTCCGTCTGCGCTTGCTGGCACGCTTCTGGCGGTACGCCTCGGCCCACCTCTGGGCATCCTCATCGGGGACGATCTCATCGCGAGGGCCATCGGACTGCATCGATTTGGTTGGTCTCCTGGCGAGGCTCGTCGAGGCTCGTCGTCCTGTGGGGTTTGCGGCGGTGGGAGAGAAGCGGCCGCTGGCCTGGGCCGTATCCATGCCGTCCTTGGAAGGGCGGCCGGGAGTCAGCCTTGGCACCTCGAGAGTGTTTCGCTGCTTCAGGGGCGGGGCCGTCGGCTGTAGGTGACTCGATGATGTGTTCGTGTTACCATTATAGATGGGTGGGGAAGACAACCGGTGCGGCGTTGTGCTTGCGTGTGATTGGGAGTGTGCGGGATCGGGGGTGGTGGCATTGTTGCTCAGAATGCCATCGAAGCTGTTGCTGGGGGCCTTGTCGGGCGTCTTTGGTGGAGGCCTGCTCGGGGGCCTGTTGTCGAAGGATTGGGGGCATGATGGGAGCGGTTTTGAGGCAATGTCATAGTCCCGAGAGTATGACGGGCTCAGGGGGATGTCATGGCCATTGGCGCTGGGCTTCGGGGGAGGAGGAGCGGTGCGGTCGGGGACGGTGAAGGCGCCGTTGACGAAGCCGGGGCCGTTTGGGAGAGGCTTCTCGTGATAGGACCGGTCATCCTGGCGCGCTGGCGCCGAGGTGACGGTCTTGCCGTTGGTGAGGGAGCTCATACTCGCGGTCCGCGTGCCGTCGCCATTCACAGGCGCCGGCGTGGATTCGGAGTCGTCCGAGCCGTGGGTGGAGGAAATGGAACTCTCGTCGAAGCTCTCATTGATGGTGTCGGAGCGGGCGTGGCGGATGGAGCCCGCGTTCACCCTCTCCTTGGTGGCTGCGAGCCCGAACTGGTTGGTGGGGTCGAGGTTGAGAATGTCCGGATTGGTCGAGAACAGGTTCGAGTTGTCGTCGGTCAGAAACGAGGGCATCTCGAGGAGAGAGGAAAGGAAAGGAGCGGGTGGCTGGAGGCCGGGACCTGAGGGCGGCTGCGAGGCGACTAGATGCTACTGGGTGAAGCGATGTTTTTTGTTTGGGGCTGGTCGTTCCAGATGCCCTTTCGGGTGCGTCAGGGCAGAGGCCGAGAAGACGATGCAGGACCAGGGCTTCCGAATTCGACGACGACTCTCCGTCTGTATGCACTTCTTGTTGTTGTCGGGTGTTGAGGCCTCTGGGTGTTGAATGAATGGCGAAGTCGAGAGGGAAATTGGGCGAGGGTCCTACTGGACCAGCGTAGCAGGGAGTCCTGGCGGGTCAACCAATTGGGCGGAGCTAAGCAGGGACGGTCGCGTCGGAGGCTGGAGAGGAATAAGAGAGAGGGGGGGGCGGG